>QRFJ01000449.1:252228-345531 GCA_006176705.1 Cocos nucifera
CAATGGACTCCACCAGGAACACCTCAACTCAACGGGGTTTCAGAACGGAGAAATGGACTCTATTGGATATGGTTCGATCCATGATGAGCTTCATAGACCTTCCTGATTTCTTTGGGACATTATTATTAACTTCAAATTATTTACTGAATAGGGTTCCTCTAAAACCGTTCCTACCACACCAGTATGAGATATGGCACGGTAAGAAACCAAGTCTGAGTCATCTCAGCATTTGGGGTTGTCGGCTATGTCAAAAGACAACAAGCGGAGACAAGTTAGAGTTTAGGTCCTTTAGAGCTCGATTCATAGATATCCTAAAGAGTCCATTAGGATACTATTTTTACATTCCAGAAGACCACAATGTGATTGTGAGTCGACATGCCATATTTTCTTAAAAATAGTTTATTCAAGATAGCGGCATTGGAGAAGCAGATTAAGCTGATGAGAAAGTCTCACAAGCAACAGAGCTAAGGACCAAGTAGGACCAAACTAAGGTTGAGCCAAATAAAGAACACTACCTCTCCACCTCGTAGATCGAAAGAGTTTCCGTCCCCTAAAGATACTTAGGTATTATTTCAGAGGAGAGATAAAATGTTCCTCATAGGTAATGGTGCTCATGGTGATGATCCAAAACTACAATGAGGCGATATCAGATATCGACTCTGAGAAATGGCTTGAGGCAATGAAAGTCAGAGATCGACTCGATGCACTCAACCAAGTCTGGACTTGTAGATCCACCAGAAGGTATAGTACCTTATTGGTGTAAATGGATCTTCAAGAGAAAATTGGTGCAGATGGGAATGTGGAGACATCAAGGCGTAGACTGTGGCAAAAGGTTATAGTCAACGTGAAGGCATTTGACTATCAGGATACTTTTCCCCGGTAGCTAGCTAAAATCCATCCGCACATTGCTTGCTCGTTGCAGGCCTATTTGATTATGAATATGGCAAATGGACGTGAAAACGGCCATTCTAAATGGATATCTTGAGGAAGTATTATATGGAAAGCCGCCTAGGTTTCACATCCAGTGATACTGATCACAAGGTTTCAAGCTGCAAAGGTCCATATTGAACTTAAGCAAGCATCTCGGAGCTGGAACACTCGTTTCAATGATTGATTCAAAAAATTTGGTTTCTCAAAAAACGAAAGAGGAACCATGTATTTTCAAAAGGTCGTGGGAGCGCTGTTGTCTTCCTCGTATTGTATGGTGATGACATTCTCCTTATTGGGAATGATATTCCCATGTTGACATCAGTCAAAGATGTGTTGTCAGGAATTTAGCCATGACAAGACCTAAGGTGAAGCTCCTTATTCTAGGAATTTAAGGCTATAGGGATAGACCGAATAGATGCTAGACTTTCAATGAGATGTACATAGAGAAGTACTAAAGAGTTAGTATGGAAAAACTCTAAGAGGGATTATACCTTCAGACTGGTATTCATACTTTTCCAAGAGATGTGCCCAGCACACCTGATGAAATAGAACGCATGAGCAAGATCCCTTATGCTTCATGCAATAGGGAGCCTCATGTATGGCCATGCTATGTACAACGACCTGATATAGCCATGCTGTGAGTGTCACAAGCAGATATCAGTCAAATCAGGTGAAGAACACTGGGACTTCTCTGATTATGTATCCTAAGTACTTGAGAAGAACTAAGGATATGAATGCTGAGGTCTTTGTAACGGAGAACTCCAAGTTCAGGGATACACAGTCGGACTTCATGTTCCGATATAGATGATCGAAAGTCGACATCTGGAAGGCTGTTTGTTGCAATTGGAGTGTAGCTAGAAGAGTTCAAGCAAAACTGTGATAGCAGATTCCACCATCTGGAGCAGAAATATAGTCTGCATCAGAGGCTTGAAGGAAAGTATCTTGGTAAAGAAGTTGCTGCAAGATGGTAAGTGCCATCAGATGCATCTCTTACGCGAAACAATGGCCATAAGCCCATGCTACAGGAGCCGAGGTCTATCGAAGTCAAGCACATTGAGGCGATCATCTCATCGGATTACCGAAAATTATGGAGGTCAAGAGAGTCAACTCCCAGATAATGTGGCAGACCCTTACAAAGCATTGGACAGATGAAGCCACGTGAAAGATGGGCTTAGACTTGTAGCCAATTGGCTTTAGGACAAGGGAGTCTGTTAATAATATGTGCCCTAGAAGTCAGAATTGGCTAGACACTTGTAATATCACTTCTAGGGCAAAATTTATGTTTTGACTAATAATTAATGAATGGGTTATTTTTATAAGCACACCTATGTATTTAGTGTCTGTGATACATCCTTTGAGTTAATGGTAATGTTAAATTCATTATTTCAAGAGTTGAAAATTTAAGAACATGAATAACATTATTAACTCATAAACAAGTCGTCCGACCATAGGATCATCACGAGGATGGTGATTGATCCGGAAAGGTTGGGTACGATCGTTCTCTTGTAGAGAGTCTGAGTCTATGGTGTGGAGACACCTGGAGCGAGAGTAAGGGTACTCGTTAGAGAACGAGGGCACTGAGCGATGACCACCTCAAGTAGTCATTAGGAAGTCTTACCTTCTCACAATGACTGACTCGATGCTGCAGTAGGGTGGTCTGGTTCTTTGACCTGAGATGCATCGGCAGTTTACCTTGAGGGTGTTATAAGTTTGACTACACCATTACTCTTATTCCTAGAGGATAGGTGTTAGATATATGTGCCCTAGAAGCCAGAATGGGCTGAACACTTGTAATACACTCGAGGGGCAAAATGTAATTTAATATTAAATAATAAATGGTTTATTTTCTATTCACATCGGGTATTAGTGTCTATTGATTACATCCTTTGAGTTAATCGTTAATGATCATTTCATATTTTCAAGAGTTGAAAATTTAAGACCATGAATAATCATTTATTAACTCATAAAACAGCTCCCGACCATAGGTCATCACGGGATGTGATTCGATCCAAAGGTGGCTGTACGAATCGCTTCTATTTAGAGAATGAGCTTCTGAGTCTAGCGGTTGTGGAGAACTACACGAGGAGGTACAGTCGTACTGATAGAGAATGAGGAGCACTTGAAGCGTGACACTCTCGAGTACGTCATTTAGGGAAGGTCTACCTTGCTCGTTAATGACTGATCGATTGCTTTAGTAGTGTGTCTTGAGTTCTTTGAACTGAGAATGCATCGGTAGGTTCACCCTTGAGGTAGGTTATTAGTTTACTATACCCATTACTCGTTCTCGCTAGCCATAGGAACCCTGAGGTGTATGTTGGCTATAGCATGTTCATTGTAGGAACTGATTGCATCAAGATGGGATCTATCTACCTCGTGGTTAGAGGAGAGCCCTATGATGATCATGAGAATCAAGTCCAGAACCTATGGCCAGGTAGAGTGAAATAATAGAAAGAATTTCTATTTAGATTTTCACATTTGACTCGAATCAATGATTACATCATATGACAGAACTAGGGTTTGACGAGTTCACCTTAACCTAATCTATCGGGGCTCACAGATAGAAGAATTAATCCACAGAGTAGCTGCACCAAGAGGTTCAACAATCAGCTCTGATGGGTTGCCACCATATACTGCTAGGTGTCACTATGATTTTGGAGCAATTATAATGATTTAGATGATCGATCATTCTAGCTGTTCGAATCAGAAGAGTTCTCCGATCGAGAAGGAGTTTCGATGATGGCTATATAGAGATCATGACATATCCCATTACATACAGAAACCTAACCTAACTGGTCCACACAAAAAGGATTTGAATCTGGTATCATCAAATTGAACTATCAGATTTCAATTTATCTGAATGAGATTCAATTAGGTTCAAGGAATCTGCTAGCACTCGATTGAAACCTAACGTTCTTCTTTTACTTGCATAAAAAGTTCTCTGACTGAGCCAAAGGAGTTTGTGCTCAATAGAGCCTTTCATATGTCTGACTGGAGGTATTCCAAGTAGAAAATGGTTGTCTTATTTTGTAAGACATTACCTGCCATTTTTGGTACCTGCCATTTCTTGTTCTTTGACTTTGGTCAAAATTAACCTTTGACTGATCAAAGTTGCGACCATTACCTTTGACTTTTGCACATGTCCACACCTATTGGAGGCTGGTGGGGGCTTGTCCCTGCCAGAACATCAGCAAGGAGAGGGC
The DNA here is from genome assembly GCA_006176705.1 of Cocos nucifera. NCBI lineage: Eukaryota > Viridiplantae > Streptophyta > Magnoliopsida > Arecales > Arecaceae > Cocos > Cocos nucifera. The sequence goes on from QRFJ01000449.1 coordinate 256,359, forward strand.
GCACCAGGTTGGCGTGGCCCAAGCTGAGGCGCCAGAGTCCTGTTGGACAGAACTCCACTCCCTTTTCGGATTCCAATAGAGTTCTACTAAGAATCTAGTTTGAGCTGGTTTTAGGCACCCTTAAGAGGAATCCAGGCTCTATTTCACCAATCAGATTTAGAACTGATTTCACAAAGGAGTTTGTGATTTGGTTGAGAGGAAGAGGATTGGATCAAGAGTCTATAAATAAGACCCGCGCCCAACCCTAAAAGCTATTCAACCCACCAAGGGCTGCTCTCCACCTCCTGTCCACGTCATAGTCTCTTCTCCCCTTGCTCCCACGTCCAAAGGTTTGGAATTTTGGGTTGGATTCAGATGAGAGAAAGGAGATCAAAGCAGAAGGCTGCGCTGCTGCAAAGGACGACTGCAGATCTCAAAAGTTTTGAAGATCCTCCAGATTCATCCAATTATTTTTTGGAGACGTGTAGAGAAGAGAGGATCTCATGATCCACTGAGTTGGTACCGGATAGAGGCTAGGCCTTGCTGGCTAAATCCAGAACTTCCGCTGCATCAGGATCATCTCAGGGTAATAGGATTACCCAATAGGTAAATTAAATTTATTTAATTTATCTATTTTATTTTATTATTAAAATAATAAGAATCTAATCTAAAATGCATATAAGATCTGATTAGAGATTCAAGAGAAAATTTTCTAATATATCTCTTATCTATCAGATCTGACGAAACCTGGACCGAAATCTAGGATTCCTTCAAACTATGGTTATCGAGATCAATGTTCTAAATTTTAATCTATTTAATTTTATTTTAATAAAAATAAGTGATTTCAGATGTTCACATGAGATGTATCAGATCTAAATATAAAAAATTAAAATTAAATGATTTGGATCTAGAAATGAAATATGCAGACTAGTTCTAAATAGAATATTCTATAGAATAGTTTTGATGTTTTATTTCAATTTGATTAAATCATATTTTGATTTTTTATTTAACTATTTTTGATATTATAATTTATAAATAAATCTAAAAAGCAAATAAAAAATATTAATTTTAATCATATTGAGATATGATGATGCATGCTAGACTAGTTTAGAATAGTTCTACATAATTTATAATTAGAATTTTATTTTGATTAATCAATTTAAATCTAATTTTTTGAGATTATTATGAGATAATTTAGATCTAAAACAACATGATTTTGATACATGAGATGTATGCAAAATATGCTGATAGATCTAAATTGTATATGAGATATATGATATAGACTCTAACTATTTTGTTAGTTTCATGTTTCCGATTAGAGCGTTCCTCTTGGCGTCCAGTCATAAGACGAAGAAGGTTTTAAGGCCCTCTCTTCCCATTCGATGGGGTTCTTATGACGTGTAGGGTTGCTGCGTGTTCTCATATCAGAAATCCAAAACTTACTTTCTGCAAAATCCTAGATCCGAAACCCTAAGGATTTATTGTGCATATTTTTTTATGAACCCAAACTTAATTAAAATTAATTATGGAATATAATTAGGTCTAAATTAAATTAGATCTAAGATACTATTATAATACTGGGTTCGGGCTTGGGTAGCTCAATTAGGTCTAAGCGGTTGATCAAACCGAAATCAAGAGTTGGTTAGATGGATCAAAATGTTAAATTGACCAGGCTAATAGGATTTAGTCGGGTCAGATCGAGTCACGATCAAAGCAAGACCTAATGAGGCTCAGAGGTTAGAGTCTGGATTGTAGGCTAACCCAATTGGTTCTGCTCAAAATTTGGTTCTAAGTAAGTTTGGCACACGACGACCGACTGTTTTAATTAAGCTAATCGACCTGAATGGTTTCTTGTACGAGTTAAGGCATATTCTTCCACCGGCTCACTTACCTGGCCATATCTGTTGATACAGTTCTGATTGAGGTGGTCAATAATCCGAGCTACCCATGCCACTAGGTTAGTCATAATTATTATGACTAAGAAGTCTAGTTTAATGAGATCTAGAATCAATTCTCCCTAAGAAAAGATTAAGTCCGAGGTCTTCCACATTGTAGATGTACGGGCCCTCCGGGGTTGATTTCTCGACTGGATACAGTGGCTCAGTTGCATCGAAAGAAGCAACCATCTATTAGGATTGGATGCTAGGGCTGGAGGATGAGTTTGGGTCAATATTGGATACGGTGAGAGATCAATTAAGAACAGTCCTGCAAATGGTGGTTGCTGACTTAACTAAGGTAAGGAGGATGGTCAATATTCCGGATACGGTGAGAATTCAATTAGAGACAAGTTTGAGGTGCACCATGATTAGAGAAATCATTGAACAAGAGTGTTACTCTTGGCTAAACCATCACCAATAACTGTTAGGTGAGGTGATGAGTCAGTTGGTAGACCGCACCACCCACTAGAATTCATCAACGTCAGGAGATTTGTTGCGATCTCTACAAAGGGAGTGTAGGGAATCGTCAAGAAAAATTAGTGAAGCTAATTTTGTTATTTAAATAATCTAAAATAAAATTGGTCAAAGTCAAAATTACAGTATCTACTAGATCTTTGACTCTTCTACGGAAAATAGTCTGCGTCCAATCCATTAGCACGTATCTTGACACACATAGACTGACCGGACCTAATTATTAAAGATTGGCTCAGGAAACTACAAAATCATTTTGGATTTCGAGAAGTTAACCCATGTATTGACCAAGACCCTCCCACCTTACAACCCATCCATCCACTGAACAGAGAGCGTCTCTGAAAAAATGGATAGACGAAGATAATAAGGCCAGATATTACATGTTGGCTCGATGTCTGATGAGCTCCAGTGCCAACATGAAGATATCGAGGACTGCTTGCCAAATGTTGGCTCACCTACAGAGATGTTGGTGAACAGAGTCGTGTAGCCAAGTATCAAGTCACCGAAAACTGACTTTTTAAGGCTAAGATGCGTGATGGGCAGTCAGTCCAAGATCACTGTCTATGATGATCAAGGACATTGGAAGAGCTTGAGAAGCTCGATGTGAAGTTAGACTTGGACCTGCAGAACGATATTATTCTGTAATCCTTGACTGATGCATATGGGCAATTCATCATGAATTACCACATGCATAAACTTAAAAATTTCTTGGCCGAATTAATGAATATGCTGGTTACCACTGAGCTTTCTATGAAAGGTTCTAAAGGCTCAGTTCTTGCTATGGAACGGACTTCTTCCAAAAGAAAGTCTTATGGAAAGAAAAAAAAGTCTGTGCGAAAAAGCAGAAATGGAAGGAACAAAGAAGAAGAAGGCAGAGCCGAAGAAAAAGGCCGATGTCAAAGAAAAGTATTTCCATTGCAACAGCGATGGCCATTGAAGCGGAACTGCCCTACTTACCTGGCCACCCTGAAGAACAAGAAGGAAGGTCCTTCTGGAGGTATGCTCGTTATTGAGTCTAACCTTACGATTTCTTCTGCATCCAGTTGGGTGCTTGACTCTGGTTCTAGTGCTCATCTGTGCACTTCCATGCAGGGTCTTGAGGATAGCAGGAGGCTGAGGGATGGAGACATGATCCTACGCATCGGTAATGGAGCAAGAGTTGCTGCAGTAGCCGTGGGAACATACCCTCTTCGATTACCATCTGGTTTAGACTTAGTTTTGAAAGACTGTTATTATGTGCCTGCAGCTAGCAGGAATTTGATTTCTGTTTCATGCTTAGCACAAGAAGGCTATGTGATTACCTTCTTTAAGGACCATTGTAACATTCTTTATGAAAGAAATAAAATTGCAAATGGTTTCCTTATTAATGGTCTTTATCAGCTACATATTGATGTACCTGTTCTAACTATCGAGCAAAACGTGAATGCCAAATGACCTAGGGATAGTCCAAACGATAGATATCTATGGCACCTGAGATTAGGTCATATAGCAGAAGATAGGATCAACAAATTGGAAGAAAAATGGGCTATTGAGTCCATTGACTTTCCGAGTCATATCCAACTTGTGAATCTTGTCTTCAAGGCAAAATGACTAAACTCCCTTTTGTTGGACATGGGGAAAGGGCCACAGATCTCCTTGCCCTAGTACATACTGATGTGTGCGGCCCATTTGATGTGCCGGCTAGAGGCAATTTTGTCTACTTCATTACCTTTACCGATGATCTGTCTAGGTATGGGTATGTGTATCTTATGAGACACAAGTCTGAAGCTTTTGAAAAGTTCAAAGAATTCAGACATGAAGTAGAAAAAAATAAACTGAAAAAATCCATTAAGGTTCTTCGATCAGATCGAGGAGGTGAATACCTTAGCCGAAATTTCCTAGACTATCTCAAGGAAAAATGGCATAGTCTCTCAATGGACTCCACCAGGAACACCTCAACTCAACGGGGTTTCAGAATGGAGAAATCGGACTCTATTGGATATGGTTCGATCCATGATGAGCTTCACAGACCTTCCTGATTTTCTTTGGGGACATTCATTGTTAACTTCAATTTATCTACTGAATAGGGTTTCCCTCTAAAACCGTTCCTACCACACCGTATGAGATATGGCACGGTAAGAAACCAAGTCTGAGTCATCTCAGAATTTGGGGTTGTCCGGCTCATGTCAAAAGACAACAAGCGGACAAGTTAGAGTTTAGGTCCTTTAGAGCTCGATTCATAGGATATCCTAAAGAGTCATTAGGATACTATTTCTACATTCCAGAAGACCACAATGTGATTGTGAGTCGACATGCCATCTTTCTTGAAAAATAGTTTATTCAAGATAGCGGCATTGGAAAGCAGATTAAGCTTGATGAGAAAGTCTCACAAGTACAACGAGCTAAGGACCAATTGGAACCAAATCAGGTTGAGCCAATAAGAACACTACCTCCTCCACCTCGTAGATCGGAAAGAGTTTTCCCATCCCCCTGAAAGATACTTAGGTATTATTTCAGAGGAAGTAGAGAAAATGTTCCTCATAGGTAATGGTGCTCATGGTGATGATCCCAAAACCTACAACGAGGCGATATCAGATATCGACTCCGAGAAATGGCTAGAGGCAATGCAGTCAGAAATTGACTCGATGCACTCAAACCAAGTCTGGACCTTGGTAGATCCACCAGAAGGTATAGTACCTATTGGGTGTAAATGGATCTTCAAGAGAAAGATTGGTGCAGATGGGAATGTGGAGACATTCAAGGCTAGACTAGTGGCAAAAGGTTATAGTCAACGCGAAGGCATTGACTATCAGGATACCTTTTCCCCAGTGGCTATGCTAAAATCCATCCGCACATTGCTTGCCGTTGCAGCCTATTTCGATTATGAAATATGGCAAATGGACGTGAAAACGGCATTCTTAAATGGATATCTTGAGGAAGATATCTATATGGAACAGCCGCTAGGTTTCACATCCAGTGATACTGATCACAAGGTTTGCAAGCTGCAAAGGTCCATATATGGACTTAAGCAAGCATCTCGGAGCTGGAACACTCGTTTCAATGATGTGATCAAAAATTTGGTTTCATCAAAAATGAAGAGGAACCATGTGTCTTTCAAAAAGGTCAGTGGGAGCGCTGTTGTCTTCCTCGTATTGTACGTGGATGACATCCTCCTTATTGGGAAATGATATTCCCATGTTGACATAGTCAAAATATGGTTGTCCAAGGAATTCTCCATGAAAGACCTAGGTGAAGCATCCTTTATTCTAGGAATTAAGGTCTATAGGGATAGACCGAATAGGATGCTAGGACTTTCACAGAAGATGTACATAGAGAAAAGTACTAAAGAGGTTTAGTATGGAAAACTCTAAGAGGGGATTAATACCCTTCAGACATGGTATTCATCTTTCCAAGAAGATGTGCCCTAGCACACCTGAGGAAATAGAACGCATGAGCAAGATCCCTTATGCTTCTGCAATAGGGAGCCTCATGTATGCCATGCTATGTACACGACCTGATATAGCCCATGCTGTGAGTGTCACAAGCAGATATCAGTCAAATCCAGGTGAAGAACACTGGACTTCTGTGAAATGTATCCTTAAGTACTTGAGAAGAACTAAGGATATGATGTTGGTCTTTGGTAACGGAGAACTCCAAGTCCAGGGATACACACAGACTCGGATTTCATGTCCGATATAGATGATCGAAAGTCGACATCTGGGAAGTCTGTTTGTGTGCAATGGTGGTGCTGTCAGCTGGAAGAGTTCCAAGCAAATCGTGATAGCAGATTCCACCATGGAAGCAGAATATATCGCTGCATCAGAGGCTGCGAAGGAAGCATTCTGGTACAAGAAGTTTGCTGCAGAAATTGGAGTAATGCCATCAGATGCCATTCCTCTATACTGCGACAACAATGGCGCCATAGCCCTTGCTAAGGAGCCGAGGTCTCACCAGAAATCCAAGCACATTGAGCGGCGATACCACCTCATCCGCGATTACCTCGAGAAGGTTTACGTCGAGGTCAAGAGAGTCAACTCCACAGATAATGTGGCAGACCCACTTACAAAGCCGTTGGGCCAGCAGAAGATCGAAGCCCACCTTGAGAAGATGGGACTTAGACTTGTAGCCAATTGGCTTTAGGACAAGTGGGAGATTGTTAGATATATGTGCCCTAGAAGCCAGAATTGGCTGACACTTGTAATACACTTCTAGGGGCAAAATTGTAATTTTGACTATAATCAATAAAATGGGTTATTTTCTATCACATATGTGTATTTAGTGTCTGTGATACATCCTTTGAGTTAATGGTAATGATAATTCATATTTTCAAGAGTTGAAAATTTAAGACATGAATAATCATTATTAACTCATAAAATGCTCCCGACCATAGGATCATCACGAGGATGGTGATTGATCCGGAAGGTTGGTGTACAATCAATCGCTTCTCTTTAGTAGATGAGTCTTGAGTCTACGGTGTGGAGACACCGGAGCGAGAGTACAGATACTCGTTAGAGAACGAGGGCACTGAGCGTGACCACCTCGAGTAGTCATTAGGAAGTCTACCTTCTCGTCAATGACTGACTCGATGCTGCAGTAGTGTGTCTGGTTCTTTGACCTGAGATGCATCGATAGTTCACCTTGAGGGTGTTATAGTTTGACTACACCATTACTCGATCTCCTAGCCATATGGAACCCTGAGGTGTATGTTGGCTATAGCATGTTCATTGTAGGAACTGGATTGCATCAAGATGGAATCTATCTACCTCGGTGGTAGAGGAGCAGCCCTATGATGATCATGAGAATCAAGTCCAGAAGCCCATGGCCATGGCAGAGTGAAATAATAGAAAGAGTTTCTATTTAGATTTTCACATCGGACTTGAATCGAATGATTACATCATATGACAGAAACTAGGGTTTGACGAGTTCACCTTAACCCTAATCTGATCGGGGCTCAAGATAGAAGAACTTAATCACACAGGTAGCTGCACCAAGAGGTTCGCATTCAGCTCTGATGGGTTGCCACCATATACTGCTAGGTGTCACTGGTGGATTTTGGGAGCAATTAGAATGATTTAGATGATCGATCATCTAGCTGTTCGAATCAGAAGAGTTCTGATCCATCGAAAGGAGTTTCGATGATGTCGATGATAGAGATCATGACATATCCCATTACCATACAGAACTGAACCTAACTGGGTCACACAAATAAGGGTTTGAATCTGGTGATCATCAATTGAACTGATCCAGTTCAATTGATCTGAATGAGATTCAATTAGGTTCAAGAAAATCGTGCTAGCACTCGATTGAACCTAACGTTCTTCTTTTACTATCATAAATAGTTGTCCTGACTGAGCCAAAGGAGTTTGTGCTCGAATCAGAGGCCTTCACTTGGTCTGACTGGAGCCTGTCCAGATTAGAAAAGGTTGTCTTATTTTGTAAGACAATATTACCTACCATTTTTGGTCACCTGCCATTTCTCGTCCTTTGACTTTGGTCAAAAGTTGACCTTTGACTGGTCAAATGTTGACCATTGATACTTTGACTTTTGTCCACGTGTCATGCACCTATTGGAGAGCTGGTGGGGGCTTGTCCCCCTGCCAGAACCTGGCAAGGAGGAGGGCGCACGCCACCCTTGGCGTGTGCCCAAGCTGGAGGCGCCCAGGAGTCCCTGTTGGATAGGGACTCCATCTCCTTTTTGGATTCCAATTAGAGTTCTCCTAAGAACCAACTTTGACTGGTCTTAGGCACCATCTAAGGAGGAATCCAGGGGACTCTATTTCCACCAATCAGATTTAGATCTGATTTCACAAAGGGTTGTGATTGGTTGGGAAGAAGAGGAGTTGGATCACGCTTAGTCTATAAATAAGACCCTGCGCCCAACTCAAAGAGCATCACAATTCTCCATGCCCCAAGGCTGCTTCTCCTCTCCTCCTCCATGCCAAAGCACCTTCTCCCTCTCCTCTCCACATCCAAAGAGGTTTGGATTCTTGGTTGGTGCAATCTAGATGAAAGAAAGGCGACTGAAAGCTAGAAGGCTGCGCTGCTGCAAAGGACGACTGCTGATCTTCGAAAGGTATTTTGAAGATCCTCCAGATCAGATCTAGATCTAATTTTTGGAGACGTGATAGAGAAGAAGAGGATCTCCAGATCCAGCCTAAGTGGATACCGGTAGAGGCTAGGCACTTGCATGGCTAGATCCAGAACCTTCCGCTTTTTATAGGATCATCAACGGATAATAGGATTATCCACTTCAAGATAAATTAAATTTGATTTAATTTATCTAAATTTATTTTAATTATTAAAATAATAAAAATCAGATCTAAAACATCCTAGATCTGGTTAGGATCAAAATTTTTTTTTTTTGAAATATATCTCTTGATCTGATCAGATCTGAACGAACCTGGTCTGGAAAATCTGGATTTTCCTTCAAAAAGTTGCAAGAATATATTTTGATGAGATTGTTAAATTGCATAGATTATCCAAAATCATTGTATCTGATAAGAATATTAGATTCATGAGCTACTTTTGGAAAATCCTATGGCACCTTTTAGGCACAAAATTGAAATTTTCTTCTGCCTTTCATCCATAAACAGATGGTCAGACTGCAGTGGTCAATAGGAGTCTTGAAAATTTATTGCATTGCTTGACATATAGGTAACTGGGATCTTTTATTGTCCTAAGTTGAATTTGCATATAATAGCTTTGTTAATAGGTCCATTGGCATGAGTCCTTTTGAAGAAGTTCATGGATATCAACCTAGAAAATCAATAGATCTTATCCCACTGCCCATGCATGCTAGAATTTTCGAATCTGTAGAGTCATTTGCACAGCATGTCAAGAGTTTACATAAAGAGATCAGTAAAAAAATTAGTATTAGTAATAAAATTTATAAACAGAATGCTAATTCTCATCGACATGCCCAAGAGTTTGTGGAAGGAGACTATGTGATGGTTTGAATGAGGCCTGAATGATTTTCATCAGTAACCGTCAAGAAGTTACATGCTCGAGAAGCAGGTCCATTTAAGATTTTAAAGAAGATCAGACCAAATGCGTATGTTGTGAACTTATCTTCTGATTTTGGGATTAGCTCTACTTTTAACATTGCAGATCTCGTTGCCTATAAAGAGCCAACTTGGATACCTAGTGAGCTATTTGAGCCTGAACTAACCTTTGAGAGAGAGCCTATTCCTGAGTGTCCATCAGACAAAATGTCAAAGCATGATCAGATTAAGAGAATTTTTGATGAGCAGATCATCTTCATCCAGAGTCGAGGCTATCAATGGTACTTAGTTAGATGGCAAGGTCGATCGGAGTCCAAAGATACCTAGATCATTTGAGAAGAGCTACAGCATATTGATCCCGATTTGCTTGAGCGTCACTAGAGCAGAATCAACCTTCACTCGATAGGGTTGAGTTCTCTCCATCCCAAGAGAATTAGTGCGGACACCAGAGCCACCAGAAGTCGCCAACATAATTTTAATTCAATTTGGATTGAAGAAGCCATATCAGAATAATTCTACTTCAGTTATTTTGTTTCAGTTCTTTTGATTTAATCAATTTGTTCTTTTGATGCATTTAATTTTGGGTTCATAGGACCATACATGGATTTATTTTGGATTGAGGCTTATTTGGAAAGAGATCATCATAAAGAAGTAAGTTTGGTCCACACATCTTTGGAGCCACCACCCTCCACACGCCCAAGGAAGAAATACATATGCCAGCATGTGTCATGCCCAAGGTTCCTCATGCCAAGTTGTGCCAGGCATCAAGCACCCATATGGAGTTTCTTTTCTTCCTTAAGATTTCTTAAGAGTTCTTGATTTCTTACTTATTTTGTTAAAAGGCTGATTTCTTTTCTATAGTTCCATAAAAGATAGATATGATATATTATTGTATTTGAAAATCATACATAATATTTTGCTTTTTTGTTGGAAGGGTTGATTCTTTTCTTATAAAGAGAATAGGATTTCTAAAGAAATAGGACCCCTAGGGTCCTATATAAACCCATGTATCTTTCATGAATGAGATAATGAATGAATGAATCACTTTACAATTTTTACAAATACTTGTATTGGTTGCTCTGAGAGAGAGAGGGTGTGAGTTCCAAAATCGCCCCACGAGGAGAGGGTGTGAGGCCTACCTTTTTCTATTTCTTTAATCTTCATTTTCTTGAGATTCAGTATTTTTACGATCCCGATTCGTCTTTACCATCTACCTACATAAGCCTATTCTACCAAAAGAAGATCTGTCTCCTCCAAGATTTTTATCTATCATGTAGAGAGAGAAAGAGTGATCTATTATTCTACAGATCAAACATTGATAAGGACCTTCGTTCCTTCTCAACTGATTTTTGATTTTTACTTTTTTTTTTAGATATGATGTTGGTAAAGATCCAGTTCTTTATCGATAGATCTGCTTGGTTAAAAAATTAAGAGCCATAATCAGGATAGTTTCTTAACTATCACGATCCAGATTCTTTTTATCTTTTTTGGATTTTCTTATGGGCTTAATTTCTTGCTATCCTTCATTCCATTTATACTTTTTTTTGCAATTATTCATGAGTATGTTTAATTTCTGCTATCTATCTATTTACTTTATTATTGCTAGTTGTTTATTGATCTCTAAAGTAACATTCATCAGCATTATTTAGATCGTTCGTGCTTTGGTTCCGTGTCAATCAGTCACGCCTCCTGAGCAGAGTATAAGCAACTATACTGTCTGTCTTAGGAATAATGTGCCAGGACCAAACGTGATTTATTGTTAATGAATGGAAGGAAGCTTAGTCTTTTCTTTTTTTTTAGGCTGTCCCACATCATTCATGTATGGTGCAATTGTTATTTCATTAGGTGCCATGGATGAGTGGGATATGTGGCAGGTTGGGTTTGGTTGAGGAGGTCCTGCAATCATAACTTTTCTTGGTTTCGCCCCTTCTATTTAAACCCTTCTTCCTTCCGACGCCCCATCTCCATCTGTGCTTTCTCCTTCTTCTTTTTCTTTCATTCTTTCTTGTCACAGTGCTCTAACTTTCCCATTGATTCTCCGACCATCACCGACCGATTCCTGCTTTCTCGACCATCTCGCCCTGTTTCCCTTCTTTCATGACTCTTCCAACTATCGGAGTCTCCTTTGGCTACATCTCATCCCTCGGGTCATCTTCTTAGCAATCTAGGTTAGTCCTTAGTTGCCTCCTCTTTTCTTTTCTTTTGTTTTTTTAGCCTTTTAGTCTTCTATACGAGTTCCGCTGTTCTTCCCCCAAGGTTTTACTATCTTTTTCTCGTCGCTTAGTTTGGAATTTTCAAACTTCTTTTGATCCAAATGTCTTCTAAAACTTCACAATCGTCTGATTCAAGGAGTCCATCCAGCCCATCTTTTCAAAATCCTAATTTTCAAGAAAGGACCAAACTTAGAGATGTACCCTGACCGAACTTCATACCTGGAACTATTCCATGTTTCTTGTCCCCGAATGACCTTTTCCTGATCCGAATCAAATATGAAATTTTTTCTGAGTACGAACTGGAACTCTCCAGACCAAATGACCTGGCTTATTTTCCTCCTCTAGGATGTTTCTATTTGTACTTAGAAGCTTTTCGTGCCAGACTGAGACTTTCCCTCCCCCCTTTCATGGTAGCTCTTTTTCATTTTTTGAACATCTTCTTTGCTTCCATAGTGTCGAACTCCTTTAGGTTCATCATCGAATTCATCTTTCTTTGTCTTTCTATCAAAGTTCGTCCAACCATTTTTATATTTCGAAACTATTATACTTTTAAGTATCATCCTTCTGTGAAGGATTGGTGGTACTTTTCATCCCAGTTCGACAAGAAGGGATTATTGAAATGTACTCATTCTTCTGTCCATAATTGGAAGAAGAGGTTTTTCTTTGTATCCTGTCCAACTTTAGAATTAGAACTCTCCCTTGGGGTTTGCTTAGAAAATCAGTTCGTTGATCTCCTAGTTTAGATTGGGATGACCTTGATTCTACTTATAAACTTAGGAATTACCAGGCTCCTTCCTTATCAGAACTTCTGAAGAATCAGATCTTGTTTAATATGGGCCTAAGTCCTCTTAACCCTGCTGGTATTAAAGAAAAACTAGTAGGGTTCTTAGCATGCTTCTCAAAATTTTTTCAAAATTTATAGCAGCAGAGCAAAATGAATCTACATTAATTCTACGCATGCTATGATCTAATCATAAAACCCTACTTAGGATCTTTGACATGTTAATATGCATTAGAAAAATAAAATATAATTGGTCAACAAATCATATTTGCTGATCGATCTATATTCAGAATATAGTACTTGTGCGTGGGTAGATGATCACCGTAATCTAGATCCACCAAAAAATTGCTCTCATGTCGCACTGCAGCCGTACATGTATCCGACCTCTACAGTGAGTCCACACGGAGCTCCTGATCCTGATCAGCTCCTCCGGAGTGCTAGCTCCTCTTCGAGACCTTCGATAGCTGACCTTCATCGATCTAATCGATGAACTACTCTTGATCTTTCGGACACTCCAAAAATCAGAAGATGCAATGGAGGAAGACAAGATGGTAGTGAAAACTGGTGAAGATCTGGCACTCAAACTCTCTATCCAAATCTAGAGTCCCCACTCTAGAATTCAGCACACACCCTTCAGAACCTTGACACTTCTCTCTTTGGAGAAAACTCATGTCAAAAGAGATGCACCCCTCTCTAATTTCTGTCTTATAGAAATCCCTTTGATATCTCACGCACCCCCATGCACAACTAAGGCTTCTCTCTCTCTCTCTCACACATAGATCCCTCTCAACATGCCTAGAAAAAATCCATTTTTATAGGCATCTATGCATTGGAGGATAGGTTTGGTTGAACTTGTTTTCAATTAATCTTTTGAATTCAAAATTCAAAAGGACTTCTAATCTATTCTAGCACAAATCCCAAAAGGTTGATGTGCAAAAGGATTCTCCTTCTGAGTGTCCATACCTTAAACACATAAAAATGTGTGAGAGAAAGAGAGCTTTAGGCATGGAGATGAGGATGAGAGGGAGTTGGGAAGTTTTAATCAAACTAACCAACACAAGTTGAATTCAAAATTCAACTTGCTCTCAATCTAATCTGATCCAATGCTTGGATTAGGTCAAAGATAGATAAGAGAAGGCGCACAACTTCCTTCTAGTGTGGAGAAGACCCACGAACATTTCCAATGTGCATGGAGAAAGAACAAGAGTCAAAGGTCAATGTGTAGGGAGAAGGATGTTTAAATTCAAACTTACTTTGAATTGGTCCAAATTGGTTTCATCCAAATCAATTTGCCTTGATCAATTAGACTAGATTAAATTCAACCAAATTAGGCTTAAACCAATTCAATTAATTTTTAATCAAATTAAAAATTAATTGAGTTCAACCTTTGATCAAATCAGGATCCATCTCCCTTAGCGATAGATCATCAGATGATCTGATCAGGTCAAACCTAATTGAATCAAATTCAATTAGACTTGATCAATTCCTTATCGATCAATCAAATTGAGCTAATTAGTAATCTAATTGCTAATTAATCCTTCAATAATAATAGAGTTCCAATCCAGTGAAATCCTTTGATCAACCATTAGATCAGGTAGGAACTTCTAGTATGTATGATCCCATAGGTTCGAATCCTAAATCGATAGTATAAAAACTAATTTTTTATACCAATCGATGTGATTATCTAGTAATGGTATCCGATGTTCAGATAGATCAAAAATTGTAATATAATATTGATGAACTTGTGGCATGTGGTTACTATATAATTCATCCCCTTGACCATGATGCTCATAGGATGATCTAGGATTAACTGCTAATTCTAAAAATTCATCCATATTATATTTTAATATTCAGCATCCATCATATGAACTATCCTGATGGAGGATTTGCTAAATTAAAATACAGTGATACACTTGCTCCAACACTTAGAGGGGTCAATCCCATCTTGACTCATGCATCGATAAGTCAAATATTTGACTGCACCTAGTAGCCTTCTATCACTGAATTAAAAATTTAGGTAGTCCGGTACCTAAGTACAGTGAGTTGCTTGCAAGTTACCATGATGATCTTAGGTCTAAGGGATACATATACCCATTTTCTTCATGAGCAATCTTTACAGAAGAGAGCTCAGCAGTTGGATCACGATCAGTGAAATGTATCCCTATGTTTTACCTACATGCCATAACAGCATCACCATGCTTCTTAGTTAAGAGGACAACCAACACTTATGGTATATAACGACCTACTCTTGATTAACATTATCATTCTAGGTAACAATGAATCATTTGATCACAATCAGTTTAAGGACTAAACAATAAATCCTCCTTTATCGAGTCTAAATAGTCCTAAAGACTTCATTACAGAAAGATACATAAAGTGATGAAATTGCTAGAATAATAATTTTATTCAATTAAAATTTAAGTATAAATTATATTTAGCTCAATCATCTACAACCTAGATGATTGACTTTAGGATACAATTCCCAACAGGTATATCATTGTACTTCAAAAAATTTTTTATTCTTTTTTTTTTGATTGTTCTCTCTTCTTTTTATTGCAGAAATGAATGCTCAAGGAGCGAGATACTTACTAAGGGGCTGCAAGTGCACAAGAGAAAAGGGAAAGCTCCCTATGAGGCTTCAAAGAGGGCGAGGGTTGATACCCCAAGCTCTGTAGCTCTGATCAATGTTGCTACTGCTTCCAAGGTTCCCGAAGATGCTGAGGTTGTTCTGATTGCCGCGGTGGGTGCTACAAGTGGGGCCGCAGTGCCCCCCATATCCTCAGGCCCTTCCATCGATGTTGAAGTTCCAAAGCTTCCTGTGGGAGGAGAGAAGAAAGAGAAAAGGAAGGAGAAACAAAAGTCGGTTATGATAAAAGTTCGACATAAAGCTTGCCCCAGTAAATCCGACAATGGTGATGAGGACTCAGAAGAAATTTTTTTCTGCAACTGGGACATCATTAGGAATCTGGTTGATAAGTTTGCCCTACCCGAGGTGGTGGACAAGATCGCTGACTTTGATTATGAGTAGCGCACTTAGGATTCCCTCGAGGTCTTCCTCGAGATAGCTACCTTGTCCCTTTTGTCTTCCCCTTCTTTACGTGCATGTGTATGTCTAACTCAGGTTACTTCTTACAATCGGATCATCAGTTGCTCGCTCATATCAAAATGGTGAATCGCTTAAGGTTAGAAGCATTAAAAGCCCAAAATGATCATCAAGCCAAAATCAGCCACCTCCAGAAGGAGAGAGAGCTACCGAGGTAAATAGTCTTAAGAGGGAGAAGGTCACTAAGATCGAAGCTCTTCAAGAGGCACTAAAAAAAGGAAGAGCAAGCATCGATAGAACTGAAGGCTGCCCTAGCCTTAAAAGAAGAGAGGAGGAAGAAGGTTGAAGCCAAGATCGCCAATTTGAAGGGGCAAGTCTCGAGGTAGGTTTCAGAGGCAAAAGCCCAGGCGATTGAGGAGTTCAAAGTCTCCTTCGAGATGAGAGAGCTGAATATCAAGTTCGACCAAGAGGTCTTCATTAAGGGGTTCGAGCTTTGCGAGGGTAGGATAGCTAGCAATTTTTCTAAGCTCGACCTCGACTTCCTTGTTGAAGGGGCCCCTGGAGAAGAAGCGGGACCATCTACCACCGTAATCGATCTTCCCCCATCGAGCTTGCCATCGAAGAGCTAGGGCCGATTGATGCGGCATCGAACTCTTCGACTACTCCTTCAGAGATCTGAGACCTCTTAATTTATAATTTTTCTTTTTACTCACCTCTTTTTCTATATTCGAGGAGCATTTTAATTAATAAAAATAAATTTACTTTAAGTTTGTATCGTGGTGCGCATGTTTTTTAGAATTCCTCTAGTGAAGATAACCATGCTTCGACTCCTCCCATCGATGCTGCCCCGCTGCCTCCGGGCCTTCCTTTATGATCTGTCATTACGAATATGAAGAGGGAGGTTCATCAAACTAAGAGAAAATTAAAGAAAGTAGAGGACGAGCTTTAGAAGTTGAAGAAGCATTATTCTAAAGCTACAATTGAAGTCACTCTTCTTTGTTAAGTCCATAAAAAGGATGCTATGGACTATATCAATAAGAAGCACCATCTGATAGAGGAGTTGGAATAGGTGAAGAAGCTTGGTAGCGATAAGACATGGACTCTAACGGTCAAGACAAGTTCTCTAGAGATCGAGTTGAAGGCTGCATAAGAAAAAATTTGGTTACTCAAAGGAAACTCGATGTGGTCAACCAATTGAGAGGAATATGGCTAGGACTGGATAAAAAAATTTTTCAAACTCCAAAATCAATTACAGGTAGCTGAGAATTCCCATAACGACTATAGATGTGACTGCTGTGGCCAAGTCATCGACCTCAAGAAAAAGCTTTGAAGGGCTGATGATGAGATCGCTTATCTTCGGTGATAATTATCTGATGGGGTCTGAGCTAGCTCGAGTAAGGACTTGGCAGAGGTCCTATCTTTATGGAGCTTTCTAGAGAGCTTGTCCACTTTGTATAGAAATAGTCAAATGGAAGTGCGTGAGTTGAAGATGCAAATGATCTACCAATAGGATGCTATGAAGGATGTAGAGGTTGAGTCGATGGTGCTAAGAAAGAAGTTAAGGATAGCTAAGGATGACTCACAGAGGTATAAGAAGTTGTTGAGTGAAAGTCCGATAGTTCAGTGGGAACTCGAAGAGAAGAACAAAGACTTGAAGTTGTCCTTGGTATTGACCGGTGCTGGTAGTCCGAAGTCCGACTCTGAATAGAGCTTCGACATCTTTTTCTCTCTTTCTTTTTTTTTTTATAACTGATCTTATGAACCTTTCTGTATATTGAACTTTTTATTTTAATTAAAATATTATTTTGATTGCTTCATCTCCATTGTATGCTTGCATAGCTTTTCACTTTCCCCTCCTATCTTAAACAATCGAAGGTTGTCAACTGTGTTAGGGACGAGGTTGTTTTTTATCCTTGTTAGGATGAGATTCTCCTCCAGTTTCTAACAAGGGCATCGGGACACGAAAGGATCGTTGATAGAGCCTCTCCCCTTTGACCCATGTCAGGGTGAGGTCTCTTCCTATTTTTGACATGGTTGGTCTTTTTCTTGTCCTCCTATCAGGATGAGGTCCTCCTATTTCTGATGGGGTTAGTCTTTACCTTTGTTAGGATAAGATCCTCCTCCCGTCCCTAACAAAATCATAAGGGCACAAAAGGATCATTGAAAGGGCCTCTCCCCTCCTCCTATCTTAAATAATTGAAGGTCTTCATCCGTGTTAGGATGAGGTTCTCCTTTTGTTCTTGACATGGTTGGCCGTTTTTTTTATCTTCTTATTAGGATGAGTTTCTCTTTCTATTCCTGACGGGATTGGCCTTTACCTTTGTTAGGACGAGGTCCTCCTCCTTTTTCTAACAAAATCATAGGGGCATAAAAGGACCATTGAAAGGGCCTATCCCCTCCTCCTATTTTAAATAATCGAATGTCTTCATTCGTATCAGGACGAGGTTCTCCTTCTGTTTCTAATACGGTTGGCCTTTTTCTTATTCCTTGTCAGGATGAGGTCCTCCTCCTATTTCTGATGGGGTTGGCCTTTATCTTTGATAGGGCGAGGTCCTCCTCCCATCCCTAATAAAATCATAGGGGCATAAAAGGGCTGTTGAAAGGGTCTCTCCCCTCCTCCTATCTTGAATAATTAGAGATCTTCATCCATGTCAGGATGAGATTCTTCTCTCAAGTCTTGCCTTTATCTCTTGAAGCAAAGTTCTATTAGTTACTTCTATCTCACCATTCGCTTGTGGATGTACTACTGATGTGAAGTGGTGAGATATATTCAGATCTTTGTAGAACTCAACGAACTTTGTACCTACGAACTATTGCTCATTATCAGTGATTAGTGTCCAAGGTAGACCAAACCTGCAAATAATTGACTTTCAGACAAAGTTCTACACTTTGACTTCAGTGATCTTTGCCAGAGGTTTGGTCTCAACCCACTTAGTAAAATAATCTACTACCACCAGCAGAAACATTTGCTGCCCATATGCAATGAAAAAATGCCCAAGTATATCCATCCTCCATTGTGCACACGGTCAAGGGGCACCCAACGGCATGAGCTGTGAAGCTGACTGTTTCTGAATGTTTGCATTTCTCTGACACCTATCATATTTTCTCACATAATCCATCACATCTTGGTGCATCATTGGTCAATAGTATCCCTGATGGAGTAACTTATGCGATAAGGACCTCACCCCCAAATGATTTTCATAAATTTCTTCGTGAACTTTCCTTAAGGCATAGTCAGCTTCTGAAGGTAAGAGACATTTGAGGAGTGGTAGGGAGTATGACCTCTTATACAACTTATTTTCATATAAAATTTAGTGGAAGCTTGATTTCTTAACTTTCGAACTTCTTTGTGGTCTTTAGAAAGAATTTTATTTCTAAGATAAGCAATCATTAGATCAATCTAGTTGGGCTTATGATCAACTTGCATTATTGCCTGAGGCTCTTCCAAACTTGGGTGCTGTAGGATTTTAAAAAGAACTTCTTTTGCAGTTCATTTGGGGCTGAGGTGGTTAGCTTGGAGAGGAGGTCAGCTCTAGTGTTCTCTGCTCTAAGGATTTGCTAGATATCAAAATTATTAAAGATTGAGATTAAGCTCCTTACATTTTCCAAGTACTTCTTCATGCTTTCCTCTCAAGCTTCATAATTATCACTGACTTGCCCCACAACCAGCTGGGAGTCACTGTAAACCTTCAGATGCTCTACTTCCAGCTTTTTGGCTGTTCTGAGTTCTGCAAGTAGGGCTTCATACTTTGCTCTATTATTAGTAGCGAAAAAGTCAAAGTGTAATGCATACTCTGCTACAACTCCTTCTAGATTGATGAGGATCAAGCCCACGCCTGCTCCATAAGCACTGATGAACTATCCATATATAATGCTCAAAAATTTTTAGAGAGATCAGCCTTCTCTTCAGGGAGCTAGGGATAAGAACTTCTTAGTGCTCTGGTTTGGTTGCATCCAAAATGGTACATTCTATTATAAAATCGATCAGTATTTGAGTTTTAATGATTGATCAAGGTTGAAAATGAATATCAAATTTAGTCAACTCAATTTCCTATTTTGCCACTTTTTCGGAGGTATCAGATTGGTGAAGAACTACCTTGATGGGTTGATCAGTGAGGAGAGTAATGGTATGTCCCTAAAAATAAGATCGAAGCTTCCTAGCAGTAATCAATAAGGCATAAGTTAGTTTTGCTAATTTGGTGTACCTTATTTCTGCATCCCTCAGGACTCTGCTTATATAGTAGATTAGCTTCTAGACTTTAGCTTCTTTTCTGACCAGTATGGCTTCGATAGCTGTGGAGGACATAGTGAGGTACAAGAATGGCTCTTCTCCTAATTTCAGTTTGGCTAGAAGCAGAGGTGAACTGAGATAGTTTTTCAATTCTTTAAGAGTTTGTTGGCACTCAAGAGTCCAGTTGAAGTTCTTAGACTATTTGAGTACTTGGAAGAAGGACATGCAGTGCTCCACCTGAAGGAAGAAACCTTGTTTTCTAGGTCAGGTTCGTTCAGATCTGATTGGATCAAGAGGAATATTTCAAAAAATTTTCTCTAAGATCCTAATCAGATCTGAGACTCTTCAGATCTGATCTTATTGATCTAATAAAATAAAATAAAATAAAAATTAAATTAAATTTAATTTAATTGTACCTTTGTTTTGGATAATCCAATTATCCTATGATGATCTCGATGTTTTTCTGAGGTTCTGGATGTAGCCACGTAAGTGCTTGGCCTCTATCGATATCCACTCATGCAGGATCTAAAGATCTTCTTCTTTTCAATCAATCCTCCAAAAATTAGATCTAGATATGATCTTTGAAGATCTTCAAAAACTCTTTTGAAGAATAACCGTTATCTTTTGCTGCAGTGCTGCCTTCTTACTTTTCTGTCGCCTTACGCTTGCTTGGATCGCACCTAACTCGTGCCCAAAACCTCTTGGGCATGGAGAGGAGAGAGAGGACTAAAGGGTGGCATGGAGAAGGAGGGAGAAAAGCTTTGTGGCATGGGCTAAAGTAGAAGCTCTCAATTCTAGGCGTAGATAGGGTTTATATAGATCCTGCTGTGCCATGCAGTGCCACATCATCCCAACCAATCATGACTCTTTATGCAATCAGATCTAAATCTGATTGATGGGATGACATCATCTGATCTAATCAAATTAGAGTTCCTCAAAACTCTCCTTAGATGGTGCCAAGACTGGGTCAAACAAGTCTTCTTGGGACCATCTTGGTTGATTCCCTGAAGCAACTGGAGTCCCATCTGTATGGGACTCCAAAACTTATCCTCATGAGGTGCATGCCTCCCTAGGGGAGGCATGCACCTCTTGTCTGTTTGCTTTTTAATAGGAGGATAAGAGCCAAGGTTCTCTCTTATGGGTGCATGACACATGGATAGATGTCTAAGTGTCAAAGGTGAACATTTAACCAAAGTCCAAAGACAAGATTTAGCAGGTGACAAAAAATAGCATGTGTTGTCTCAAATTTATCTCATAAATTAAGATAATTCTTTTTTGATCTGGACAAGCTCTAGTCAGATCAAAAAAATATTTTTGAGTGAGCCCAAACACATTTGGCTCAGTCGAAATAAGTTTTAATGATTGTTAAAGGAGAACATTAGGCTAGCACGATTTTCTTGAACCTAATTGAATCTTATTCAAATCAATTGAACTAAGTTAATCCAATTGATGATATCTAGATCCAAACCCTTATCTGTGTGATCCAGTTAGGTTCAATTTCGTATGGTAATAGAATATGTCATGATCTCTATCATCGACATCATCGAAACACCTTCTGATGGATCAAAATTTTTTTGATTCAGACAACTAGTATGATCGATCATCCAAATCATTCTAATTGCTCCCAAAATCCATCAGTGACATCTAGCAGCATATGATGGCAACCCATCATAACTGAAAATGAACCTCTCGGTGCAGTTACTTATATGATTAAATTTCTCTATCTTGAGTCCGGATTGGATTAGGGTTAAGGTGATCTCGTCAAACCCTAATTTCCTTCATATGAATTAATCATTCGATTCAAGCCCAATGTGAAAATTCCAATAGAAACTCTTTCTATTATTTCACTCTGCCATGGCCATGGACTTATGGACTTGATTCTCATGATCATCATAAGGCTACTCCTTTTCTACCGAGGTAGATAGATTCTCTATTGGTGCAATTCAATTCCTACAATGAACATGCTATAGCCAACATACACCTCAGGATAGCAAATGGCTAGGAGACCGAGTTATAGTGTAGTCAAACTATAACACCCTCAAGGTGAACTGTCGATGCACCTCAGGTCAAAGAACCAAACACACCATTGCAGCTTCGAGCCAGTCATTGATGAGAAGGTAGACTTCCTCATGACTGCTCAAGATGGTTACGCTCAGTACCCTCGTTCTCTAACGAATATCTATACTCTCGCTTCGGTGTCACTATACCATAGACTCAAGACTCATCTATTCTAAAGAAGCGGTCATACACCAACCTTTTTGGATCAACCACCATCCTCATGATGATCCTATGGTCGGGAGCATTATATGAGTTAATAATGAAAATTCATGTCTTAAATTTTCAACTCTTGAAAATATGAACTATCATTGTTATTAACTCAAGGGATGTA
Organism: Cocos nucifera; assembly: GCA_006176705.1. Classification (NCBI taxonomy): domain Eukaryota; kingdom Viridiplantae; phylum Streptophyta; class Magnoliopsida; order Arecales; family Arecaceae; genus Cocos; species Cocos nucifera. The sequence goes on from QRFJ01000449.1 coordinate 278,383, forward strand.
TCACAGACACTTTCAAATATACATTATGATAGAAAATAATCCATTTTATTATTTATAGTCAAAATTATAATTTTGTCCTTAAAAGTGTATTATAAGTGTCAGTCAATCTGACTTCTAGGACACACATATCTATCAAACTTCCACCTAACCTAAAGCCAATTGGCTACAAATCTAAGTCCCATCTTCTCAAGGTGGGCTTTGATCTTCTGGTGGTCCAATGGTTTTGTGAGTGGATCTGTCGTATTGTCTGCGGAGTTGACTCTCTTGACTTCGACATAATCTTTCTTGAGGTAATTACGGATGAGGGTGGTATCGCTGCTCCATGTGCTTAGATTTCTGGTGAGACATCGGCTCCTTAGCTAGGGCTATGGCACTATTATCGTCGCAGTATAGAGGAATGGCATCGGATGGCATTACTCCGATCTCTGTGATGAACTTCTTGTACCAGAATGCCTCCTTCATAGCTTCTAACATAGCGATATACTCTACTTCCATGGTGGAAATTGCTATTACTGTCTGCTTGAAACTCTTCTAACTGATAGCACCACTATTACATACAAATAGACTCCCAGATGTTGACTTTTGATCATCTATATCGGATATAAAATCGAAGTCTGTATACCCCTGAACTTAGAGTTCTCCATTATTAAAAACCAATAATACATCCTTAGTTCTTCTTAAATGCTTAAGGATACATTTCATAGAAGTCCAATGTTTTTCATCTGGATTCGACTGATATCTACTCATGACACTCACAGCATGGGCTATATCAAGTCATGTACATAACATGGCATACATGAGGCTCCCTATTGCTAAAGCATAAGGGATCTTGCTCATGCGTTCAATCTCTTCAAGTGTGTTGGGACACATTTTCTTAGAGAGATGAATGCCATGTCTGAAGGGTACCAATCTCTTTTTGGAGTTTTCCATGCTAAACCTCTTTAGCACTTTCTCTATGTACATCTTCTATGAAAGACCTAGCATCCTATTTGATCTATCTCTATAGACCTTAATTCCTAGAATGAAGGATGCTTCTCCTAGGTCTTTCATGGAGAATTCTTTAGATAACCATATTTTAACTATGGTCAACATGGGAATATCATTTTCCAATAAGGAGGATATCATCAACGTACAGTACGAAGAAAATAATAGTGCTCCCACTGATTCTTTTGAAAATACATGGTTCCTCCTCATTTTTTTATGAAATCAAATAATTTGATCACATCATTAAAACGAGTATTCCAGCTTCGAGATGCTTGCTTAAGTCCATATATGGATCTTTGCAGCTTGCATACTTTGTGATTGCTGGATGTGAAACCTAGCAGCTGTTCCATATAGATAACTTCCTCAAAGTATCCATTTAAGAATGCCATTTTTACGTCCATTTGCCATATTTCATAATTAAAATAGGCTGTAACAACAAGTAATGTGTGGATGAATTTTGGCATAGCTACTGGTGAAAAGGTATCCTAATAGTTAATGCCTTCATGCTAACTATACCCTTTTTGCCACTAATCTAGCTTTGAATGCCTCCATATTCCCATCTGCACCAATCTTTCTCTTGTAGATCCATTTATATCCAATAGGTACTATACCTTCGGGTGGATCTACCAAGGTCTAAACTTCGTTTGAGTACATCAAGTCAATTTCTGACTTCATTATCTCTAACCATCTCTCAGAGTCGATATCCAATATCACCTCGTCATAGGTTTTGGGATCATCACCATGAACCCCATTACCTACAAGAAATATTTTCTCTACTTTTTTTGAAATAGTACCGAAGTACCTCTCAGGAGGACGAAAATTTTTTTTCGATTTATGAGATGGAGGAGGTAGTGATTGTATTGGCTCAACCTGATTTGGTTCCATAGGATCCTTAGCTCATTGCTCTTGTGAGACTTTCTCCTTGAGCTTGATCTGCTTTTCAATGCCGCTATCTTGAATTAACTATTTTTCAAGAAAGATGACATGCCGACTCATTATCATATTGTGGTCTTCTGGAATATAGAAATAATATCCTAATGACTCTTTAGGATATTCTATGAATCAAGCTCTAAAGGATCTATAGTCTAACTTGTCCGTTTGTTGTCTTTTGATATGAGCCAAACAATCCCAAATTCTGAGATGACTCAGACTTAGTTTCTTATCATGCCATATCTCATATGGTGTGGTAGGAACGATTTTAGAGGAAACCCTATTCAATAAATATATAGTAGTTAATAGACTATGTCCCTAAAGAAAATCAGAAAGATTTGTGAAGCTCATTATGGATCGAACCATATCTAATAGGGTCCGATTCCTCCATTCTGAAATCCCATTGAGTTGAGGTATTCTAGATGGAGTCTATTGAGAGACTATGCCATTTTGCTTGAGATAGTTCAGGAATTTTTGATTAAGATATTTACCTCCTCGTCGAAGAATCTTAATGAATTTTCCAGTTTGCTTTTTAATTTCATGTATGAATTTCTTAAACTTTTTAAGGGCTTCAAACTTGTGTCTCATAAGATACACATACCCATACCGAGATAAATCATCGATAAAGGTTATGAAGTAGTCAAAGTTGCCTCTAGCCGACACATCAAATTGGCCGCACACATCAGTATGTACTAGGACAAGTAGTTCCATGGCCCTTTCCCCATGTCCTATAAAAGGGAGCTTAGTCATTTTGCCATGAAGACATGATTTACAAATTGGATATGACTCAAAAGTCAATAGACTCAATAGTCCAATTTTTTCTAATTTGTTAATCCTATCTTCTGCTATGTGACCTAGCCTTAGGTGCCATAGATACCTATCATTTGGACTATCCCTGAGTCATTTTGATCTTATGGCATTCACATTTTGCTCGATATTAAAGATAGATACATCAATATGTAACTGGTAGAGATCGTTAATAAGAAAATTACTTACAATTTTATTTCTTTCATAAAGAATATTACAATAGTCCTTAAGAAAACTAATTACATAACCTTCTTATGCTAAACATGAAACAAAAATCAAATTCTTGCTTGCAGCAGGCACATAATAACAATCCCTAAGTACTAAATTTAAGCCAGACGGTAGTCGAAGATGGTAGATTTCTACAGCCATAGCAACAACCCTTGCTCCATTTTCGATGCATAGGATCATCTCACCATCGCTCAACCTCCTGCTATCCTCAAGATCTTGCATGGAAGTGCACAAATGAGCATTAGAACTAGAGTCAAGTACCTAACTGGATGCAGAAGAAATCATAAGGTTAGATTTAATAATGAGCATACCTCCAGAAGGACCTGTCTCCTTCTTATTCTTCAGGGTGGCCAGGTATGTAGGGCAATTCCGCTTCCAGTGGCCATCAGTATTACAATGAAAACTCTATCCTTTGTCAGCGGCCTTCTTCTTCGGCTCTGCTTTCTTTTTCTTTCTACCTTCCACCTTCTACCTTTTCACAAACTTCTTCTTCTTTTCAAAAGACTTTCTTTTGAAAAAAGTCCATTCTATAGCAAGTACTGAGCCTTTAGAACCTTTCATAGAAAGCTCAGTAGTAACCAGCATATTCATAAGCTCAGTCAGAGTATTCTAAAGTTTATATATATGGTAGTTTATGACGAATGGCCTATACGCATCAGTCAAGGATTATAGAATTATATCATTCTGTAGATCCTGGTCTAACTTCACTCTGAGCTTCTCAAGCTCTTCCAAGTCCTTGATCATCATTAGACAATGATCTTGGATTGATTGTCCATCATGCATTTTAGTCTTAAATAGTCATTTAGTGATCTGATATTTGGCTGCGCAACTCTATTCATCAAACAACTCTTACAGGTAAGCCAACATTTGGTGGGCAATCTTGATATCTCCATGTTAACACTGAAGCTCATCAGACATTGAGTCCAATATGTAGTATCTGATCTTATTATCTTCATCCATCCATTTATCAAAAGATGCTCTCTATTCAACGGATGGACGAGCTAGTAAGGTGGGGGGATCCTAATCCAATACACTAGTCAACTTCTCAGAATCTAAAATAATTTTGAAGTTTCAGAGCCAATCCTTATAATTGAATTCGATCAGTCTATGGATGTCCAAGATTCAGGCTAGTGGGTTAGACGCAGGCATTTTCCTTTTTCTTGTAGAGAGTTAAAGTTTCTAGTTAGATTTTATAATTAAGATTTGATCAATTTATTTAAAAGTTTAATTTTTAAATAAATTAGCTCCCACTATTTTCTCAGGTCCCTACACTTCCTTTGTAGAGATGCAAAAATCTTTATAATTACTAATTTCAAGTGGATGGTGCAGTCCCACAAATTGACTCATCACCTCACCTAATAGTTATTGGTGATGGGTTAGTCAATGAGTGAACAACTCTTATCCAATGATTCTCTAATCATGGTGCACCCAGGCTTGGTTTCTAATTCATGAATCTCATCGTGTTTGAAATATTGATCCACTCCTTAGTTAAGTCAGACCCACCATTCGCATAGATTGAATTTCTAATTAGATCACTCACCGTATCCAAAATATTGAGCCTAATCCATCCTTCAGCCCATAGCATCCAATGCCTAATAGACATGGTTGCATCTTTTCGGTGCAACTGAACCACTGTGATCAGTCGAGAACAATCAACTCCAAGAAGGGCCCGCACATCTACAATGGTGGAAGACCTTAGACTTAATCTTTTCTTAGGAAGATTTGATTTAGGTCTCTTTAAACTTGACTTGACATAGCCATAATCATTATGACTAACCTAGTGGCATGGGTTAGCTCGGATTGTTAGCCACCTTAGATCAGGACTGAGCCGACAAATATGGCCAGATAAGTGAGACCGGTGGAAGGGATATGCCATTAACTCGACAAAAATGCATTCGAGTTGAGTAGCTCTCAATTAAAAATCAGTCAGTCATATTTGCCAAACTTACCTTAGACACCAAATTGTTGAGCTAGAACCAATCGAGTTAGCCTACAATCCAGACTCTAACCACTGAGCCTAATTAGGTCTTAACTTGATCGATCACTCGTGTGACTCGACCTTGACCCAGACTTAATCCTATTAGGCCGATCAATTTAAGCACTCTTGATCCCATCTAACCAACTCTTGATTCGGTTTGATCAACCGCTAGACCTAATTGAGCTATTCAAGCCCGAATTCAATTTTATGAATATGTCTTAGATTTAAAAATTCTTAATTTTAAATCTAATATGTTTCATAATCTTAATTCTTAATTAAGTTTAGGGTTCATAAATAAAACATGTATGCAAAATTCTAGGATTTTAGGATTTAGGATTTTGCAGAAAATAAGTTTTAGATTTCTAATTAAGGACGAACGCACAGCATCCCTACACATCATAAGAACATCCTATCAAATGCGAGGAGAGGATCTTTAAACCCTACTTCATTCTTATAATCGAACGGCCAAGGAGAACGCCTTAATCAGAAATATAATAAATCTACAAAACTAGTTAGATCTACATCATACATCACATACATAAAAAATTGATCTAACTAAAAAATATTTTGCATACATCTCATGTATTATATCATGCATATTTTCAGATCTAAATTATCTCATAAACATCTAAAAAATAAGATTTAAATTTAATCATATCAAATTAAAATTTATTCTAGATAATTTTGTAGAACTATTCTACAACTAGTCTAAACATACATCTATCATATCAAATATGAATAAATTAAATAAATTTATTTTTTTATCTTTTAGATTTAATTATAATATTTATAATATTAAAAAATAATAAATAAATAAATTTAAAAATTATAATTAATTAAATTAAAATTATGATCATGTTAGATTACACATAGAATAATTCTATTCCTAGTCTAGTCATGCATCTCATACATCTTAGATCTAATTTTTTTTAATTTTTAATTTTTTAATTTTAGATCTAATCACATATCATGTGATATCTAAAATTATCTAATTATTAGATCAAAAATAAATTAAAATTAGATCTAATAAATTTTGGAACCTGGCTCTGATACCAGTTGAAGGAAAAAATTTTATTTTTCGGATCAAGTTCGTTCATATTTGATTGGATCAAGAGGAATGTTTCAAAAATTTTTCTCTAAGATCCTAATCAAATTTGAGACTCTTCAAATCTAATCTTATTAATCTAATAAAATAAAATAAAATAAAAATTAAATTAAATCTAATTTAATTATACCTTTATTTTGGGTAATCCAATTATCCTATGATGATCTCGATGTTTGCCTGAGGTTCTGGACGTAGCCACGCAAGTGCCTGGCCTCTACCGATATCCACTCGGGCAAGATCTAGAGATCTTTTTCTTCTCAATCAATCCTTCAAAAATTAGATCTAGATCTGATCTTTGAAGGTCTTCAAAAACTTTTTTGAATAATAACCATTGTCTCTTGCTGCAGTGTTGTCTTCTTCCTTTCCCGTCGCCTTTCGCTTGCTTGGATCGCACCTAACTTGTGTCCAAAATCTCTTGCACATGGAGAGAAGAGAGAGGACTAGAGGGTGGCATAGAGAAGAAGGGAGAAAAGCTTTGCGGCATGGGCTAAAGCAGAAGCTCTTAATTCTAAGCGCAAACAGGGTTTATATAGATTCTGCTGCACCATGTAGTGCCACATCATCCCGGTCAATCACGATCCTTTATGCAATCAGATCTAAATCTGATTGATGGGATGACATCATTTGATCTAATCAGATTAAAGTCCCTCAAAACTCTGCTTAGATGGTGCCAAGATTGGGTCAAACAAGTCTTCTTGGCGCCATCTAGGTTGATTCCCTGAAGCAATTGGAGTCCCATCTGTATGGAACTCCAAAACTTATCCTCATGGGTTGCACGCCTCCCTAGGCATGCACCCCTTGTCTATCTACTTTTTAGTAGGAGGATAAGGGCCAAGGTTCTCTCTTATAGGTGCATGACACATGGACAGATGTCTAAGTGTCAAAGGTCAATATTTGACTAAAGTCCAAAGATAAGATTTAGCAGGTGACGAAAAATGGCAGATGTTGTCTTAAATTTATCTCATAAATTAAGACAATCCTTTTCTAACCTAGACAAGCTCTAGTCAGATCATATAAAAATTCTTGAGTGAGTTCAAATATATTTGACTCAGTCGAGATAAGTTTTAATGATTGTTAAAGAAGAATATTAGGCTCAATCGTGTGCTAGCACGATTATTTTGAACCTAATTGAATCTTATTCAAATTAATTGAACTGGGTTAATCCAATTAATGATATCCAAATCCAAATTTTTGTTTGTATGATCCAGTTAGGTTCAGTTTCATATGGTAATGGAATATATCGTGATCTCTATCATCGACATCATCGAAATACCTTTCGATGGATCAAAACTTTTTTGATTCAGACAGCTAGTATGATCGATCATCCAAATCATTCTAATTGCTCCCAAAATTCATCAGTAACACCTAGCAGCATATGGTGGCAATCCATCAAAACTGAAAGCAAACCTCTCGGTGCAGTTACCTATGTGATTAAGTTCCTTTATCTTGAGCCCCGATCAGATTAGGGTTAAGGTGATCTCGTCAAACCTTAATTTCCATCATATGAATTAATCATTCGATTCAAGTCCAATGTGAAAATTCTAATAGAAATTTTTTCTATTATTTCACTCTGCCATGGCCATAGGCTTATGGACTTGATTCTCATGATCATCATAGGGTTACTCCTCTTCTATCGAGGTAGATAGATCCCTTATTGGAGCAATCTAATTCCTACAATGGGCATGCTATAGCCAACATACACCTCAGGGTTTCGAATGGCTAGGAGATCGACTTATGATGTAGTCAAACTATAACACCCTCAAGGTGAACTATCGATGCACCTCAGGTTAAAGAATCAGACACACCACCTCATGAGAAAGTCATTGACGAGAAGGTAGACTTTCTCATGACTGCTCGAGGTGGTCACACTCAGTGCCCTCATTCTCTAATGAGTACCTATACTCTCGCTCCGGTGTCACTACATCGTAGACTTAAGACTCATCTATCCTAAAGAAGCAATCGTATACCAACCTTCTAGATCAATCACCATCCTCATGATGATCCTACGATCGAAAGCATTTTATGAGTTAATAATGAAAATTCATGTCTTAAATTTTCAACTCTTGAAAATATGAACTATCATTGTCATTAACTCAAGGGATGTATCACAAACACTTTCAAATATACATTATGATAGAAAATAATCTATTTTATTATTTATAGTCAAAATTATAATTTTGCCTTTAGAAGTGTATTACAAGTGTCAGTCAATCTGGCTTATAGGGCACACATATCTAACACCACCAACCTTGAAATCAAGCGATTCAAGGTTGCTACCTTGTCTGTAAGGCATTGAACTTCTTTTATTATTTTTGGTGTAGTCATTTTCTGGATGGCTTTGATCTTCTCTAGTTTGGCTTTGATGCTATGGCTTGACACCATGAATTTCAGAAACTTCTTTGAGATTACCCCGAAAGTCAATTTATAGGGTTCAGCTTCATCTTGTACTTTTAGAGGGTGTTGAAGGTCTTCTTAAGATCAACGATATGATTTGGTGAAGATCAGCTTTTAACTAGCATGTCATTTACATAGACCTCCATGTTTTGACCGATCTGCTTCTTAAAGATCTTATTTACCAAGCACTGATAAGTTACACCTGCATTTTTAAGGCCAAAAGGCATGATCCTGTAACAATAAAGACTATGGTGAGTAATAAAAGCAGTCTTCTCCTCATTCTCTGGTGTCATTCGGATTTGGTTATAGCTAGAGAAGGCATCCATGAAGGTGAGGAGTTCATGGTCCGAAGTTGCATCCATCAGTTGGTCAATCCTAGACAAAGGATAGCTATCTTTTGGGCAAGCTGTGTTTAAGTCTGTGAAGTCTATGCACATCCTCCACTTGCCATTTGCTTTTTTAATAAGAACAACATTTGCAATCCAGTTCCGATAAAGTACTTTTCAAATGAATCCTACCTTAAGAAGCTTGTCGACCTTATCCATTATAGCCTTCTGCCTCTCTGATGCAAAACTATGCTTTTTTTTGTTTTACTGGCCAACATTTCAGGTCCACACCCAGGCGCTATTCCATGACCTCTACATCAATCATGGGCATGTCTGCAAGTGCCCAGGCAAAGACATCAACATTTCTTTGCAAGAATGTGATGAGCTACTTTCTGACTTCTTTTTTTAGATTTGAGCCGATCTTCACAGTATGTTCTTTATTCCCATCATTCAAAGGGATCTCTACAAGATCATCGATGGGTTTTCCTCATTCTTCAGATAAATCATCACAGGCATTAAGCCCATTCATCGGACAAGGGTCTGCCAACCTTCCCTCCTGTAAGGCAATATTGTAGCAATGCCGAGCTAGTGCCTGATCTCCTCTGACCTTCTCGACTCCATGTATCTTTGGAAACTTTATTTTTAGGTGGTAAGTCGAAACCATGGCCTAGAGTGCATTCAAACTAGGTCGGCCAAGAATCGCATTATAGGTAGAAGGGGCTTTTACCACTAAAAGATCGACTTGAGCTCCAGATTGCTTTAGGTATCGTCCTGCTACCATAGGCATTGTTATTATTCCTTCCACTGGCATTGCATCACCTATGAATCCTACTAATGGATAATTCATCAGTCCCATTCTACTATTAGGTATAGACATTTTAGAAAAAGCATCATAAAATAAGACATTAGCAGAACTTCCATTATCAATTAAAATATGGCGTACATCATAATCAGTAATATTTAAAGTGACTACAAGCACGTCATTATGTGAAAGCTGAACTCCCTAGGTATCTTCTTCAGTGAAAGCGATGGACTCTTCAGTCTGCTTTTTTTTACCATTTCCACTGACTTACCGATCTCCCCCCACCGATGTCTCCCAATTATGGTGTTAATGATTCCCAAAGGAGGCTGATCTCCTTACGACTTATCCGACTGAGATGGTTTAGACTGTGGTGGAGCTCTTAGACGATTTTCTCTTCTCTCTGGTCTGTGCCTGATAAACCGATCCAACCAACCTATTCTAATTAGTGCTTCAGTCTCATCCTGAAGCTAGATGCACTCTTCAGTATCGTGACCATGGTCACGATAGTAGAGATGGTACTTATTGAGGTTGTGCTTGATCGGATGAGTTTGCATCCTCTCTAGCCCTGGCAGTTGCTTTCTTATCTCCATCAACACCTAGATCTTTGAGGCATTCAAGGGAGCATAGTTGTCAAATCTTCTGGGAGGAGAGTTTTACCAGTTCCTTCGATTTGGACTTTCCTTTTGATGAGCTCGAGAAGGAGTATGGGCTCGTCTGCACTCAGGAGGAGTTCAGTGAAGAAAAAATCCTATTTTTTGGATCAGGTTCATTCAGATCTGATTGGATCAAGAGATATTTCAAAAATTTTTCTCTTGAATTCAGATCAAATTTGAGACTTTTTAGATCTGATATTATTGATCTAATAAAAAAAATAAAATAAAAATAAAAAATAAATTAAATCTAAATTAATTTTATCTTGTAGTGGGAAATAAGATTATTCTGTGATGATTCTGATGTCTTCCTGAGGTTTTGGATCTAGCCATGCAAGTGCCTGGCCTCTACCGATATCCACTCAGGTAGGATCTAGAGATCTTCTCCTTCTTTATCACTTCTCTAAATATCAGATCTGGATCTGATTTGGAGGATCTTCAAAAACTCCTTTTGAAGATCGGGTGTCATCTCTTGCAGTAGTGCTGCCTTCTTCCTTTTTCATCGCCTTTCTCTTGCTTGGATCGCACCAAACTGAAGCCCAAAGGTTATTGTGCATGGATAGGAGAGAGAGGATCTGAAGATGGCATGGAGGAGGGAGAGGAGTAGCCTTGTGGCATGGGCAATGGGCTAGAGATCTGAATCCTAGGTGCAGATAGGGTTTATATAGACCCTACCGTGCCATGCAGTGCCACATCATCCCGATCAATCATGTTGCTTCGTGCAATCAGATCTAAATCTGATTAGTAGGATGACATCACCTGATCCAATCAAATGAGAGCCCCTCCAAATCATCCTTAAATGGTGACAAGACTGGTCAAAGTCTAGTCTTTGGCATCACCTAGGTAGAAACCTCGAAGCAACCTAGAGTCCCATCTGTTTGGGACTTCAGGCGTCAAAATCCATGGGCGCACACCTCCCTAGGTGTGCGCCCCTTATCCTCCTACCTTTTAGCAGGTGGACTGGTCCAAATGTTCTCTTCTATGATGGTTTGACACATGGGCAGATGTCTAAGTGTCAAAGGTCAATGTTTGATCAAAGTCAAAAGACACGATTTAGCAGGTGATAAAAAATGGCAAGTGTTGTCTCAAATTTATCTCATAAATTAAGATAACCTTTTTCTGACTTGAACAAGCTCCAGTCAGACCAAGTAAAGATACCTGAGTGAGCCGCAATACATTTGGCTCAGTTGAGATAACTTTTAATGATAATTAAAGGAGAATATTAGGCTCAATCGTGTGCTAGCACGATTTTCTTGAATCTAATTAAATCTAATTCAAATCAATTGACCTGGGTTAGTCTAATTGATGATATCTAGATCCAAACCCTTATTTGTGTGATCCAGTTAGGTTCAGTTTCATATGGTAATGAGATATGTCATGATCTCTATGATCGACATCATCAAAATATCTTCCGATGGATCAAAACTTTTCTGATTCAGACAACTAGTATGATTGATCATCTAAATCATTCTAATTGCTCTCAAAATCCACTAGTGACACCTAGCAGCATATGGTGGCAATCCATCAAAACTAAAAACGAACCTCTCGGTGTAGTTACCTATGTGGTTAAGTTCTTCTATCTTTAGCCCCGATCGAATTAAGGTTAAGGTGAACTCGTCAAACCCTAATATCCATCATATTATTAATCATTTGATTCAAGTCCAATGTGAAAACCTTAATAGAAATTCTTTCTATTATTTCACTCTGCCATGGCCATGGACTTATCGACTTGATTCTCGTGATCATCATAGGGCTACTCCTCATCTACTGAGGTAGATAGATTTCCTCTTGGTGCAATCTAATTCCTACAATAAACATGCTATAGCCAACATACACCTTAGGATTTTGAATGGCTAGGAGATCGAGTCATGGTGTAGTCAAACTGTAACACCCTCAAGATGAACTACTGATGCACCTTAGGTCAAAAAATCAGACACACAACTGCAGCTTTGAGCCAGTCATCGATGAGAAGGTAGACTTCCTAATGACTGCTTGAGGTGGTCATGTTCAGTGCCCTCATTCTCTAACAAGTATCTGTACTCTCACTCTAGTGTCTCTACACCATAGACTCAAGACTCATCTATTATAAAGAAGTGATTGTATACCAACCTTCCAGATCAATCACCATCCTCATGATGATTCTATGGTCAAGAGCATTTTATGAGTTAATAATGAAAATTCATGTCTTAAATTTTCAACACTTAAAAATAAGAATTATCATTGCCATTAACTCAAGGAATGTATCACAGACACTAAATACACATTATGATAGAAAATAATCTATTTTATTATTTATAGTCAAAATTATAATTTTGCCCTTAAAAGTGTATAACAAGTGTCAGCCAATTCTGGCTTCTAGGGCACACATATCCAACAAACTTTCACTTGACCTAAAGCCAATTGGCTACAAATCTAAGTTCCATCTTCTCAAGATGGGCTTCGATCTTCTACTGGCCTAACGACTTTATAAGTGGGTCTGCCGCATTATCTGTGGAGTCAACTCTCCTGACCTTGACGTATCCCTTCTCGAGGTAATCATGGATGGGGTGGTATCTCGATGTGTTTTGATTTCTAGTGAGACCTCGGCTCCTTAGCAAAGGCTATGGTGCCATTATTATCGCAGTATAGAGGAATGGCATTTGATAGCATCACTCCAATTTCTATGATGAACTTCTTGTACCAGAATGCCTCCTTTGCAGCTTCTGACGTAGCGATGTATTCTGCTTCCATGGTGGAATCTGCTATTACTATCTGTTTGAAACTCTTTCAACTAATAGCACCACCATTACACACAAATAGATTTTCAGATGTCAACTTTTGATCATCTATATCGAACATAAAATCCAAGTCTGTATATCCCTGGACTTGGAGTTCTCTATTACCAAAAATCAAGAACATATCCTTAGTTATTCTTAAGTACTTAAGGATACATTTCACAGAAGTCCAATGTTCTTCATCTGAATTCGACTGATATCTACTCCTGACACTCACAGCATGGGCTATATCAGGTCATGTACATAACATGGCATACATGAGGCTTCCTATTACAGAAGCATAAGGGATCTTGCTCATGCACTCTATCTCCTCAAGTGTGCTAGGGCACATCTTCTTGGAGAGATGAATGCCATGTCTAAAGGGTACCAAATTCCTCTTGGAGTTTTTCATGCTAAACCTCTTTAGCACCTCCTCTATATACTTCTTCTGTGAAAGACCTAGCATCCTATTGGGTCTATCTCTATAGACTTTGATTCCAAAAATGAAGGATGCTTCTCCTAGGTCTTTCATGGAGAATTTCTTAGATAACCACATTTTAACCATGGTCAATATAGGAATATCATTCCCAATAAGGAGGATATCATCCACGTACAGTATGAGGAAGACAATAGCGCTCCCACTGACCTTTTTGAAAATACATGGTTCCTAATCGTTCTTGATGAAACTAAATAATTTGATCACATCATTAAAATAAGTATTCCAGCTCCGAGATGCTTGCTTAAGTCCATATATGGACCTTTACAACTTGCATACTTTGTGATCAGTATCACTGAATGTGAAATCCAGTGGCTATTCCATAAAGATATCTTCCTCAAGATATCCATTTAAGAATGCCGTTTTCATGTCCATTTGCCATATTTCATAATCAAAATAGGCTGCAACAGCAAGCAATATGCGAATGGATTTAAGCATAACTACTAGCAAAAAGGTATCCTGATAGTCAATGCCTTCACACTGACTATAATCTTTTGCCACTAATCTAGCTTTGAATGTCTCTACATTCCCATCTGCACCAATCTTTCTCTTGTAGATCCAATTACACCCAATAGATACTATACCTTTTGGTGGATCTACCAAGGTCCAGACTTGATTTGAGTGCATCGAGTCAATTTCTGGCTTCATTGCCTCTAACCATTTCTCGGAGTCGATATCTGATATCGCCTCATTATAGGTTTAGGGATCATTACCATGAACTCCATTACCTATGAGGAACATTTTCTTTACTTTCTCTAAAATAGTACCTAAGTACCTCTCAAAGGAATAGAAAATTTTTTTCGATCTACGAGGTGGAGGAGGTAGTGATTGTATTGGCTCAATCGAATTTGATTCCATTTAGTCCTTATCTCATTGCTCTTGTGAGAGTTTCTCCTCGAGCTTGATCTACTTTCCAATGCTGTCATTTTGAATAAACTATTTTTCAAAAAAGATGGCATGTTGACTCACAATCATATTATGATCTTCTGAAATGTAGAAATAATATCCTAATGACTCTTTAGGATATCCTATGAATCGAGCTCTAAAGGACCTGAAGTCTAACTTGTCCGCTTGTTGTCTTTTCACATGAGTTGGACAACTCCAAATTTTGAGATGACTCAGACTTGGTTTCTTATCATGCCATATCTCATACGGTGTAGTAGGAATGGTTTTAGAAGAAATCTTGTTCAGTAAATATATAGCAGTTAACAAACTATGTTTCCAAAGAAAATTAGGAAGATTTGTGAAGCTCATCATGGATCGGACCATATCTAATAGGGTCCGATTTTTCCATTCTGAAATTTCGTTGAGTTGAGGTATTTTAGGTGGAGTGAATTGAGAGACTATGCCATTTTGCTTGAGATAGTCCAGAAATTTTTGACTAAGGTATTCACCTCCTCGATCTGATCGAAGAATCTTAATAGATTTTTTAGTTTACTTTTCTACTTCATGTCTGAACTCTTTAAACTTTTCAAAGACTTCAGACTTGTGTCTCATAAGAGACACATATCCATACCGAGATAAATCATCGATGAAGGTTATTAAGTAGATAAAATTATCTCTAGCCGACACATCAAATGGGCCGCACACATCAGTATGTACTAGGGCAAGTAAATCCATGGCCCTTTCCCCATGTCCCACAAAAGGAAGTTTAGTTATTTTTCCATAAGACATGATTCACAAATTGGATATGACTCAAAAGTCAATGGACTCAATAGTCCAATTTTCTCCAATTTGTTAATCCTATCTTCTGCTATATGACCTAGTCTAAGGTGTAATAGATACCTATCATTTGGACTATCCCTGGGTCGTTTTAATTTTATGGCATTCACATTTTGCTCGATATTAAAAATAGATACATCAATATGTAACTGGTAAAGACCATTAATAAGGAAACTACTTGTAATTTTATTTCTTTCATAAAGAATGTTATAATGGTCCTTAAGAAAACTAATTATATAGCCTTCTTGTGCTAAATATGAAACAGAAATCAAATTCCTGCTTGCTGCAGACACATAATAATAATCCCTAAGTATTAAATCTAAACCAGATGGAAGTCAAAGAGGGTAGGTTCCCACGGCCACAATAGCAACCCTTGCTCTATTTCCAATGCATAGGATCATCTTACCATCCCTCAGCCTCCTGCTATCCTCAAGACCCTGCATGAAAGTACATAAATGAGCACTAGAGCTAGAGTCAAGCATCCAACTGGATGTAGAAGAAATTGTAAGGTTAGATTCAATAACGAGCATACCTCCAAAAGGATCTGCCTCCTTCTTATTCTTCAGGGTGGCCAGGTATGACGGGCAGTTCCGCTTCCAATGGCCATCAATGTTGCAATGAAAATATTTTTCTTTGTCAGCGGCCTTCTTCTTTGGCTTTATCTTCTTTTTCTTTCCTCCTTCCATCTTCTGCTTTTTCACAGACTTCTTCTTTCCAAAAGACTTTCTCTTGGAAGAAGTTCATTCCATAGCAAATACTGAGCCTTTAAAATCTTTCATTGAAAGCTTAGTAGTAACCAGCATATTTATAAGCTCGGTCAGAGTATTTTGAAGTTTATGCATATGATAGTTCATGATGAACTATCCATATGCATCAGTCAAGGATTGCAGAATTATATCATTCTACAGATCCAGGTCCAACTTCACTTTGAGCTTCTCAAGCTCTTCTAAGTCCTTGATCATCATCAGACAATGATCTTGGACTAACTATCCATCACGCATTTTAACCTTGAATAGTCATTTAGTGATCTGATATTTGGCTGCACGACTCTATTCACCAAACATCTTTTGTAGATGAGCCAACATTTGGCGGATAGTCTTGATATCTTCATGTTGGCGCTGAAGCTCACTCAGACATCGAGCCCAATATGTAGTATCTGGCCTTATTATCTTCGTCCATCCACTTATCAAGAGATGCTCTTTGTTCAGTGAATGGATGAGCTGGTAAGGTGGGGGGGTCCTGATCCAATACGTGAGTTAACTTCTCAAAATTCAAAATGATTTTGAAGTTTTGAAGCTAATCCTTGTAATTAGATTCGGTCAGTCTATGGGTGTCAAGGATACGTTCTAGTGGATTGGATGCAGACATTTTTCTGTAGAGAATCAAAGTTTCTAGTTAGATATTATAATTAAGACTTGACCAATTTGTTTAGGAGTTTAATTTTTAAACAAATTAGCTCCCACTATTTTCTCGAATCCCTACACTCCTTTCGTAGAGATGCGAAAATCTCCACGATAATAGATTTCTAATGGATGGTGCAGTCCCACCAACTGACTCATCACCTCACCTAACAATTATTGGTGATGGGTTAGCCAATGAGTGGACAACTCTTGTCCAATGATTCTTTAATCATGGTGCATCCAAACTTGATCTCTAATTCATGAATCTCACCATGTCTAGAATATTGATCCACTCCTTAGTTAAGTCAGACCCACCATTTGCATATATTGGATTCTTAATTGGATCTCTCACCGTATCCAAAATATTGAGCCCAATCCATCCTCCAGCCCATAGCATCTAATGCCTAATAGACATGGTTGCATCTTTTCGGTGCAACTGAACCACTGTAACTAGCCAAGAACAATCAACCTCGAAAAGGGCCCGCATATCTATAATGGTGGAAGACCTTAGACTTAATCTTTTCTTAGGAAGATTTGCTTTAGGTCTCTTTAAACTTGACTTACAATAGCCATAATAATTATGACTAACCTAGTGGCATGGGTTAGCTCGAATTGTTAACCATCTTAGATTAGGATTGGATCAATAAATATGGCCAGATAAGTGAGATCGGTGGAAGGGATATGCCATTAACTCGACAAGAATGCATTCGAGTCGAGTAGTTTCTAATTAAAAATCAGTCGATCGTATCTGCCAGACTTATCTTAGACACCAAATTATTAAGCCAGAACTAATCAGGTTAGCCTACAATCTAGACTCTAACCACTGAGCCTAATTAGATCTTAGCTTGATCGATCACTCATATGATTTGATCTTGACCCAGATTTAATCCTATTAGGCTGATCAATTTAAGCATTCTTGATCCTATCTAACCAACTCTTGATTCGATTTGATCAACCGCTAGACCTAATTGAGCTACCCAAGCCCGAACCCAATTTTATGAATATGTCTTAAATATGAAAATTCTTAATTTTTAGTCTAAACATATTTCATAATCTTAATTTTTAATTAAGTTTAGGGTTTACAAATAAAATTTATAAATAAAATCCTAGGATTTTATAGAAAATAAGTTTTAGATTTCTGATTAAGGACGAACGCGCAACACCCCTACACATCATAAGAACACCCCATCGAATAGAAGGAGAGAGCATTTAAATCCTATTTTGTTCTTATGATTAGATGGCCAAGAGGAACGCCTTAATCAGAAATATGAAAACTACAAAACTAGTTAGATCTACATCATATATCTCATATATAAAAATTGATCTAACTATAAATAAGTTTTGCATACATCTTCATGTATCATATCATGCATATTTTTAGATCTAAATTATCTCATAATTATCTAAAAAAATAAATTTAAATTGATCATATCAAAATAAATTCTATTTTAGATAATTATGTAGAACTATTCTACAACTAGTCTAAACATGCATTCATCATATCTCATATGAACAAAAATTAAATAACTTTATTTTCTATTTTTTAGATCTTATTATAATATTTATAACATCAAAAAATAATAAATAAATAGATCTAAAAATTATAACTAATCAAATTAAATTATGATCATGCAAGACTATACATAGAATAATTCTATTCTACAACTAGTCATGCATCTTGTACAACTTAGATCTAAATTATTTAATTTTTAATTTTTCTAATTTTAGATCTAATCATATTTCATGTAATCTCTGAAATCATCTAATTATTAGATTAAAATAAATTAAAATTAGATCTAATGTAACCTGACTCTAATACCAGTTGAAATAAAAAATCCTATTTTTTGGATCAGATTCGTTCAGATCTGATTGGATCAAGAGAGATATTTCAAAAATTTTTTTCTTAGATTCAGATCAGATCTGAGACTTTTAGATCTGATATTATTAATCTAATAAAAAATAAATTAAATCTAAATAAATTTTATCTTATAGTGGGTAATTAGATTATCCTATGATGATCCTGATGTCTTCCTGAGATTCTGAATCTAGCTACGCAAATGCCTGACCTCTACCGATATCCACTTGGATAGGATCTAAAGATCTTCTCTTTTTTTATCACTTCTTTAAATATCAGATTTGGATCTGATTTGGAGGATCTTTAAAAACTCCTTTTGAAGATCGGGTGTCGTCTCTTGCAGCAGTACTGCCTTCTTCCTTTCTCGTCGCCTTTCTCTTGCATGGATCGCACCAAACTGAAGCCCAAAGGTTCTTGGGCATGGATAGAAGAGAGAGGACCTAAAGATGGCATGGAGGAGGGAGAAGAGCAATCTTGTGGCATGGGCAATGGGCTAGAGATCTGAATCCTAGGTGCAGATAGGGTTTATATAGATCTTGCTGCGCCATGCAGTGCCACATCATCCCGGTCAATCACATCGCTTCATGCAATCAGATTTAAATCTGATTGATGGAATGATATCATCTGATCCAAACAGATGAGAACCCCTTTAAATCATCCTTAGATGGCACCAAGACTGATCAAAGTCTAGTCTTTGGCGTCACCTAGGTAGAAACCCCGAAGCAACCTGGAGTCCCATCTGTTTGGGACTCCAAGTGTCACAATCCATGGGCGCACACCTCCCTAGGCATGCGCCCCTTATCCTCCTACCTTTTAGTAGGTGGACTGATCCAAATGTTCTCTCCTATGATGGTTTGACACATGGGCAGATGTCTAAGTGTCAAAAGTCAATGTTTGACCAAAGTCAAAAGACAAGATTAGCAGGTGATGAAAAATGACAGATGTTGTCTTAAATTTATCTCATAAATTAAGATAATCCTTTTCTAACTTGGACAAGCTTCAGTTAGACCAAATAAAGGTACCTGAGTGAGTTCAAACATATTTGGCTCAGTCGAGACAACTTTTAATGATAATTAAAGGAGAATATTAGGCTCAATCGTGTGCTAGCATGATTTCCTTGAACCTAATTGAATCTAATTCAAATCAATTGACCTGGGTTAGTCAAATTGATGATATCTAGATTCAAACTCTTGTTTGTGTGATCCAGTTAGATTTAGTTTCGTATGGTAATGAGATATGTCACAATCTGTATCATCGACATCATCGAAATACCTTTGGATGGATCAAAACTTTTCTATTTCAGACAACTAGTATGATTGATCATCTAAATTATTCTAATTGCTCTCAAAATCTACTAATGACATCTAGCAGCATATGGTGGCAATCCATCAGAATTAAAAATGAACCTCTCGGTGTAGTTACTTGTGTGGTTAAGTTCTTCTATCTTGAGCTCCGATCGAATTAAGGTTAAAGTGAACTCGTCAAACCCTAATATCCATCATATGATTAATCATTTAATTCAAGTTCAATGTGAAAACCTTAATAGAAACTCTTTCTATTATTTCACTCTACCATGGCCATGGGCTTATCGACTTGATTCTCATGATCATCATAGGGCTACTCCTCATCTATCGAGGTAGATAGATTTTCTCTTGGTGCAATCCAATTCCTATAATGAATATGCTATAGCCAACATATACCTCAGGGTTCTGAATGGCTAGGAGACCGAGTCATGATATAGTCAAACTATAACACCCTCAAGGTGAACTACCGATGCACCTTAGGTCAAAGAATCAGACACAAAACTGCAGCTTCGAGCTAGTCATCGATGAGAGGATAGACTTTCTAATGACTGCTCGAGGTGGTCATGCTCAGTATCCTCATTCTCTAATGAGTACCTGTACTCTCACTCTGATGTCTCTACACCAAAGACTCAAGACTCATCTACTATAAAGAAGCGATTGTACACCAATCTTTTGGATCGATCACCATCCTCATGATGATCCTATGGTCAGGAGCATTTTCTGAGTTAATAATGAAAATTCATGTCTTAAATTTTCAACTCTTGAAAATAAGAATTATCATTGCCACTAACTCAAGAAATGTATCACAGACACTAAAGACACATTGTGATAGAAAATAATCCATTTTATTATTTATAGTCAAAATTATAATTTTGCCCTTAGAAGTATATAACAAGTGTCAGTCAATTCTGGCTTCTAGGGCATACATATCTAACATTCAGGAGCATGGTCAAGCTTTACTCGGCTTGCTTTTAGGTGCAGGCATGCTGGATTCACCCGCTTGCCACTCTCTTGTAGCCTCATCATCCTTCAATTTGAAGGCCTCCTCCGCCCGGGCATAACCTTCGACCTGAGCCAACATGTCAACAAAATCCCTAGGTACTTTCTTTCTAGGGAGGAAAGAAGATCGTTCTTCTGAAGACCATCTTTTAGTACGGCCATGGCTATAGACTGATCTAAGTTCCAGACCTCCAGTGTAGCAGTGTTGAAGCAGCTAACATAAGCTCGGATGGACTCCCCTTCTTTCTGCTTTATATTGATGAGGAAATCCGAACTTCATCTTAGATGTTGACTGCTTATGAAATGAGCCATAAACTGATGACTCACTTTATCAAAAATGAAGATCATACCCAACTTAAGGCTCGAGTACCAGTTTCTTATCGCTCCCTTTAGAATGGATGAAAAAGCTCTGCACATCATGGTATCCGGTGTGCCATGGAGTAGCATCATCATTCGAAAGGCCTCAAGATGGTCAACTGGATCAGAGGTTCCATCATAACTCTCAAACTGAGAGAGCTTGAAGTTCGGCAGGATGGGTTCCTGCATGATCTTAGTAGAGAAAGGGGGATTGATACAAATGTCATCATGGTGAATCGGGATGGCATGGTGGAGCTCCTCAATCCATCGGTTCATATCCCGAAGCTTCTGATCAAGAGCATCATCTCAACCATGGATCTCAGAGGACTGTTGGCTGTAGATGAAAAAGATCTCTTTCAAAGAAGAATCATGATCGAAGCAGGGACTCTCTGCTCTCTTCTTTCCCTTTGCAGGAGTAACGGGTCTACTGACCTAGGTTGTCTTTCTTGGTGGTGGTTCTTAAAGCTCTAGCTGGGGTTCTCTAGTTGGGCTGCTGCATGGCCTACACCATTTCAGTGAGGCCTCGAACCTGCTGCATCAATAGGTTGAACTACTTCGGATCTACCACGGCCGTAGGTGGAGGAGGTTGAGGTGCCAATGATAATATTGGAGCAGATGGGTCTGACTCAAATCAGGCGGTGGAGGCAGTGGATCATCGAATGGTTGACTTCTTCAGGGGCATTTTTAGAGCAAAAAAAGACTAAACAAAAGTGGATTCAAGAGATTAAAAGAGAAAAAAGGTAGATAAGATCGATTAGGCACTCCTTTTAGAACAAGGGCTTAGAGTCCATTCCTCTAGCGTCAATCTTATTGATGTGGAAATCTATGAGGATGCCGAAAGTAGCTAGAGTTGGAAAGATGAGGCCATCGATGGAACCTATAAAATAAAGTCCAAACTAGAGGTGGATGGCTCAGGCAGGACCCTTCGATGCTTAAGTCAGTTCTTCGGCCAACTAAAATGGAGTGCTTAGGAAATAGAGAAGTAGAATGGTGAGAAGGAGAAGAGAGCTTCGAAGAAAACATATCTAGAGGGTTTCTTTTATAGACAGAGCATGTAACAAACTGATGATGACAGCCATAATCATCTTGTAGTGGGCCGTTCAGACCATGTGGAGTTGGTTATAGGGATGAGTTGTTGTTTGTCATGACTTATAGGTGGTGGAAATCCCATTGTTGGAGTTCAGACGTGGGTCGGAGACTATGATCGGCCGAGGTTCGTTGGGGGCAATGTCGGGTGGCTTTAAGAAGTTCGAAAGCTTCTTGGGCCATGCGTAAGTAGGTGCGGAAGGAGTCTATCCAGAAGAATCGTGGCTAGTGGAGTTTGTCCGAAAAGAGTGTAGCTAGAGGAGTCCATTCGGAAGGAGTGTAGTGTAGCTGGAGGAGTCCATCCGATAAGAGCATGGCTGGAGGAGTCCGTCCGGAAGGATTGTAGCTGGAGGAATCTATCCAAAAGGAGCATGACTGAAAGAGTCCATTTGGAAGGAGTGTGGCTAGAGCAGTCCATCCGGAAGGAGTATAGTTGGAGGAGTCCGTCCGAAAGGAGTATATTCAGGAGATGTTCGATAAGAAGGAGTGCATTTTCTGCGATACAGGACTTCAACTGTCTTCAAAACTCTTCACCAATCAAGATCGAGGGGGTGGAACTTTGATTCTGTCATTCATTCCAAGTTAAGAAGTAAGGTTTGTTAAATAATAATTTTCTTTTATCATTCAAGACCACCTGGCTGGGTTCCATTATGGTATAGACTTGCAGATGGGAGGATCAACAAATTCCTTCAAAACGAGGGTTGGAGGCTAAGAACTTCGATGGAAATTATTTTACCCCTAACAGTCAAGAATCTAAATTATTATTATTGTTATTATTATTTTATTTTATTCATATTTTCAAGAGTTAGAGATTCACCATTTTAATCTCATCCTTGAATATTTTGATATTCTAATTCTCAATGCAACTTCATCATTAAATCATCTCTTAATGAGAAGTCAATACCTTAAAAGTATATCCTAATAAGAACCATTCATTTCTTTGAAATCAAAATTGATATCTTATTTTCAAATAAGAATATCAAGTTTCTTGTCAAAAATATCAGTTGCTCATGATTTAATCGATATACCACAAGATCATGAACAAATCTTATTGTATTCTCAATATATGGATGCTCGAGGCTAAGAAATTCTAAGATCAAAATCAAGGATCGATAAACAATCTTAAATTCTTTCTAACAAATGGAAAAGCATAAGATTCAATTCTAGGATAAAGAAAATTTGCCTCTAAATATTCTAAATCTAAAATCAAGAATCAATGATCCACTTATCAAGGACTCAAGATCCTAAAAATTCTTAACATAATAGACAAAAGATCTACTTCTGAAAATCATATGGCAATATCCAAAATAATCTAGAATCAAGATCATTGTCATTTTCATTATCAACGAATTTTCTTGTAGAGACAATCAAATCAAATCATCTATCATAACTTTTTTTTTTGATTCAAATAATCAATATTACTAACTAGTTCAAAATAATCTAAATCATCATGTTTTTGCTGTGCATTCTGATCTAATAATCAAAATTTCTTAGATTCATGAAATGATTTTTTGATCAAATCATTCCTCTATCCTATAAATGAAAAAGATCTAAAACTTCATATTTCAATTGAAGCCAAAGATTAACTTTCGATTCTCATTCTTACTTTTTTCTGAAGCACAACTATCTTAATTAATCGTCGAGTCCAATATCACATTCAAACCATCACATATGTTTGCTAATCCTCTATAAATCAAATCTTAATGCTCACATCAATTCATTTAGAAAATCAAAATCTGATAAGTAAAATCAATAAGAAAAATATTCTAATGCTCCTTCAAGGTAAGACTTAAATTTACAATAATTCAAAATATACTTTTCTTATATATACAGACCTATACATGATCTATATATAAAGTTCAACTTCAAAAAATATTCCAATCAGATATCATAAAAATCTTTCTTAGTCTAATCTGAAACAACATTTATCACTAAATCTTTACCTTGCCTTCAACTTTCTCAACTATGAGCAATATCATAGTATTACTTCCACATCGGATTTGAGTTTCCAATTCATTTTTAACAACTAAAAATCAAAATAATAATCATAATGTATAACAAAATTTCATGATTAATCCTCTTGCGACTTCTTTATATCAAAATCTAAATAATCATAACATGATCGATAGATTATCAATCATATATCAAATCCTCTGAATAACTATTTCTAAGTGATCTTTTCATTTTTAATCACAAAGCTTAGTCAAAAATCATGAAAACAACTTATATTGTAATTATCATTGATCAATATCCTGATGCCTCTAATGTCTATCCATCTATACTTATCCTATGTTCAATTCTAAGTATCATAATTTATCCACTTATGCTCTGATACCACTTTAATTATCACACCCCTGATCCAAGATCGCAAGTTAGGAGTCATGGCAACTATCTCATACTCATAGAAAACTCTTCCTACAAGCATGCACGACATCTCATCATGCTATCATGAAGTAACAGTGAAATAATTAATCAATAAATTAAATCTAAAATTTAACTAATTAAAATCTAATTTTAATATTCTATAAAGTTCAATAATGCTCAAAAGATCTTACATCGACTTTAATAAAATTTTTATCTAAAACAAAAGTATCGATGTTCTGCATCTAATCATCCTATCTTCTCTAATCACTCTCCCGTACATAATTTTGTATCATCTTATTTCTTAAGATCTATAAAAATAATAAAATAGGATAATGAGCTAGATAGTCTAGTAAGTAATGATCATTTTAACTAGATTTCATTAGATAATAAAATAAATCATCACTTATAGAAAATAAGCATATAGAGTTCATTAGTTCGAAATCAATTTTTATTATACATTATTTTCAAATTACTATCATACCAAATTCAATTTTTTTGAATTTCTTTCAAAAATTTAGTTTTCTTCCATATTATCAAATTCTTATTAGTTATTCTTGTCAGCCAAGAGCTATAACCATATTATCTTTATGGTAGGGTCATAACATTGCTTATCATCTTACGGTGAGTTGAGAATCATCTGACAGCAATGTTCTTTGGAACCGCTGGTTTGCTGGTAGTTAGTTACTGGTCTACTAACGACATAAATCCTCAGAATAAATCTTTACCAATGTATTAACTCCCATTGATAGGGTCCTTCACATAGTCAGACTGAGAGTTCAAAGCATCTTAATTTATAATTTTTTTTATAATTCATGTTTCTTGTTTCAATTCGATAAGAATGCACAAAACCATATAGTATCGAAATCAATCAAGTGTAATACATAATAAGATCAATACTTTCAATCATGCTTCATCATAATATTTCAAAAATAAGATACTTTTAATAATTGTTGGTGTAGAGATCCATGGGAACACCGGAGGTAGCTGAAGTTGGAAAGGCAGAGCCACCGACGGGACTTGCAAAATAAAGTCCTAATCGAAGGTGGATGGCTTTGGCAGGACTCTCCGATACTCAAGTTAGTTCTCTGGCCAACTGAAATAGAGTGCTCAGAAAATAGAGAAGCAAAGTAACGAGGAGGAGAAGAAAGCTTAGAGAAAAATATATTTGAAGAATCCCTTTTATAGATGGAGCATGTAACAAACTGATGGTGACAGTTATAACCATCTGGTAGTGGGCCGCTTAGGCCACGTAGAGTTTGTTATGGAGGATGAGTTGTTATTTATCGTGACTTGTAGGTGGTTGAAATCCATTTGCTTGAGTTCAAATATAGGTTAAAGATTTCAGTATATGCAATGAACTTGCAACTGGCTAAGGTCTGTTGGGATTACATCTAATGGCTTTAAGAAGTTCGAAAGCCTCCTGGGTCGTTTGTAGGTAAGTGCCTCTTGAATTGAGATCTGAAGTGCAGTGCACCATCCTTCATGAAGTAGTTATCATGAGTTAGTGATTGGATGAGGTCCTTCTAGATGGTTCTAGCTGACTGGCATAACATGAATTAAGTAAGTCTATGACTAGCTGGGAGAAGCTCATCCTAAAAAGTATTCAAATGAAAGGAAGCATGACTAAAAAGAGTGCATCCAGAAGGAGTCCACTTGGAAGGAGTATGACTTGGAGAGCTCGACTGGAATGAGCATATCGAGAAGAGCACAACTGAAAGGAGCGCTGCCAGGAGGAGCATTACTGAAAGAGTTCATCCGAAAGGAGCGTGACTGAGGATGTTCATCTGAAAGAAGTGCGACTGGGGGGAGTTCATGTTGGAAAATGTGTTCTAAAGCCAATCATCAGTCTATTGATGATTGAGCTACATTGTATCTATAATTGATTCATTAATAAATAAAATATATTTATGATATTTTTTCATCATAAAGTATTCATCTTCTAATGAACTCCATTATTATGATGAAGTTCTTAGGATTATTTAGCTTCGATAAAGAGAGGATTTATCGATTAGTCCTTAAATCTGTTCACGATCAAATGATAGGCTATTAATTAGGATGACAGCGTTTATCGAGCATAGGTCACTGTATGCCATATAGATTGGTTATCCTCTTAACCAAAAAGTGTGGAGATACTGGAATGGCATACAAGTGAGATGTATGGGTATATCATTATTGAACATGATCAACTTCAGAGCATTATGCTATCGAGAATGTCTCTGATGGAATATAGGTATAAGTGTCCCTTAGACCTAAGATCACCTTAGTGACTTATAAGCAACTCACTATGCTTTGGTACTAGACTAACTAAATTTTTAATTCAATAACGGAAGGCTTCTGGGCACAGTCAAGTACTTGCAAAGTCAGAGTGTGATTAAGATGAAATTGATCACTCCAAGAGTTGGAGAAGAATGTATCACTGTATTTCAATATAGCAAAATCTTGGTCAGGATAATCCATCAGATGGATTTGATATTTTGAAATACAATATGGACAACCTGATCAGAGTTGACAGTTAAACTCTGAGATGTCCTACGAGCATTTTGGTCAAGGGGATAAATTATATAAAAACTATATCCGCATGGGTTCTAAGGATATTGTTCTACACATTTGACCTATCCGATCATCGGATACTATTGCTAGATGATTACTTCGATTGATACAGGAATCTATTTGTATGCTACCAACTTGGTTCGAACCTATGAGGTCACACACATTAGAGCTCACGATCTGATTGGATGGTTGATCAATGATTGAGAATCATTCTAGGGTTAAACAATCAATACGATCGATATTTAACCTAGTGCAAGTATTGCAGGAAGATCGATTAGTAATTTGATTAAGTTTAATTAGATATAATTTAATTATATTTAGTTTGGACTTGATTGAATTAAGTCCAATTGGCTTATTGGATAAGCTAAGTACAAGAAAAAAATCTAGTCCTAGTTCAACTAGGACTTGAGTCAATCCAATTTTTTAATTTAATTAGAAAATTAAATCAAAATTAAATTTAATTTAATCTAATTTAATTAAATCTTTAATTTGGTTAGGATCTAATTTAATCTGGTTGAATTAATTTTGGTTTAATTTGATTTAAGAAATCATTTTGACCAAGTCATAGATCGAATCCTAGTAAGACTAGGATTCCACCTTGCGCCATCTAAGCCTCTCACGCCCATGTCCTGCTTCTCCTTTTTCGTGTGACAAAAATCCTTCTCCTAACATTCTCACACATGCCTTCCTCTCCTCTCTTTCTCATATGAAAATTTGGTGGTTGTCCAAGTCAAAAGGAGAAGTTAGTTGATTTAAGATTCTATGAGATAGAATCCTTATAAACCAAAATACCTCCTTCCAAATGGTGCCACCCCCTCTCCTATTCTTTCTCTGAATTCCATGGTAAAAGAAGAATATTTTGTGTGTCCTTCCTTGCTGGTCCATGCCAAATATTTTGGAGGAGGCACCCAAGAGTTGGGGGCCCCCTTGTCTTGCCCTGTTTGACATTTTCTTATCTAGTTTTTGACCTTGACAAGAACTCTTTTATTCCTATTTATTTAGGATGAATTTTGACTTGATTTTTTTATGGAATACAGACCTTTAGGAGGGCTTTGGGGTGTTTGAAAATCAGAGGGAGAGGATCATTGGGCATTGGGGTTTCATAGACACCAAGCTAGGTGTCTAGGTGAGAGCAAAGAGAAGAAGAAGATGGTCTTCTTCCAGGGTTGCTGTGTTCATCATCTTCCTTCCTTCTTCCTTGGGTTTTCTATGAGAGTCTCAGATCTAAAACTTTTTCTCCACCTTATTCTCTTTGTAAGAATCTAAATCCAGAAGAAGGAGGCATTTGATCGACTATCGAAGAAAGATCAGCATAGTACTAGCATACTGTGCTGATTTCCTGCATCAAAATTTTTGATCATGCTCGTGGGCTCGTGTGGACGACTCCTAGAGGCCAGACACATGTATGGCTCATAACTTCATCCTCAAGCTTAGATCAGCAAGTTAGAATATCTAACTTGTATAGGTAATAGATCTGATCTATTGGTTTCATAGCTGCGTTAGATGTAGTATTGTAACATGTTGATGAGATCAACATGTTAATCTTTTCTTTATATTTTTAATTTTTGATTTAATATCATATCTTGATCATGTAATTAATTTTAGATCTAAAATATTTTTATATTTATTTAAATAAATATTTAATTTATTTAAGTCTTCCACTGTCTGATCTTGAAAAGTTTCAAGATCTACCCATGAAATCCTAGATCTGGTTCCTTTAATTGGTATCAGAGCCTAGGTTCTTATTACATGATTTTCTTGAGCATGTTTAGATTATTTATTAAATTAGATCTAATTTATAATCTAATTATTAAATCTAAAATTAAAAATTTAGATCTCACAAAACACCATAAGGTTGTCTTGCTGTAAGATTTACCCCTTACAATGAAAATATTATCCTAGTTCATGATGATCTATTTTTAATCATAAATTTATTAGATTTAATTTGATTTTATTTATAATTTAATAAATTTAAAATAGTTTTAGATCTAAAAATAAAGTTTTTAGATTGCACGGACTGCTATAAGGTTGTCCTGCTGAAAGGTTTATCTCTTATAGTGAAAAGGTTGTCCTAGTACGTGCTGATCTAAAATATTGATCATAAAATTTTAGATTAGATCTAAAAATTTTTATGATCTAATTAAAAATATTTTAATCTAATTTTAATCATCATAAATATGTTAGATTTAATCTAAGTTGATTTATGATTGATTGGTATTGAAACTATTTTAATTACATGAACCTGTTTAGATTAGATCTAAAGTAGATTCATGTTTATGTTACTTAAATTTTGATTATGAATCAAACATGCAACTTGGTTGATAGAACCATGTCATAAAAATATTTTACAAATATGAAAATTATTTTTGAAAAGTCGAACCCCAACTTTCAGTCCAAAACTTAATTAACAATTAAGAAGTTATTTAATTAGGATCTAGGATTATAAATTGAAGATCCTAAGTCATGAATCATAACACATTGGGTTGAATGGGTTAGTACAGATTAAGTCCATTAATTGGGTTAGACCTAGGATTAGATTAAAGAATAGACATAATTAGAGAATTGACTAAATCTAATCAATTATTGTCTTAGATTAGGTCAAGAATTCTCTAAATCAATTACAATAGTTATAGTTGGTCAAGTCCATATCTTTAGCAAGACCCAAGATGGACTTGATTTTTGGTTATGAGGTTCAGCATGAATTATTAGATTGATCTAATTAAAATTAATTAAAATTAGTTGATATCTAAGATAAATCAGACTGATGGTCTTTAATTGGCGGTCTGCTTACCTGACCATTTCTGATGGTGTCTAAGGCAAGCTTTGACAGATCCTCCCACTGATCGAACTTACCTGATCTCTTGGTGAAATTATATTTTGATCGGATCACTTGACTATTCAAGTTGATTCATGTCAGCTAGGTAAATCAATATGACTGATTTAGGTACTCCTTGACTAGCCTATTAATGGTCTCCCTTAAGCTGACTTGGTGAAGTCAGTGAAAGAATCATGACAAGCTGGTTCATCTGACCTTTCCTCTTCTTTAAAAATTAAATTCTCTAAAATTATTAGGTTCTTAAAATGAATTAGTTATGGTGATAACTAGATCATAGCCTCCCATTAAGTGGATGATAATGGATCCATTAGTTAGATAATCATTGGAGGCCCATAGGCCTGGTGCTTATCCGCTAATGAAATTATCATTCATAATATGATTTCTTGGATGTGTCTCTCTAAATAATGGTTAGGTTGACCAATCATAGTTGGACTTAATCATTCATTAGTTAGATGGACCAAGTATGATCATGTTAATGGTTGAACCTAATTGAAACTTTTAGAGGAGGCCCTAGCCTACTGAAAAGATATCTGGGGCAAAATTAAATTACTAAAAATTATTTAGAAAAATAATTAGTTATGAACCTATTCTTAGATATACATGGATTGACCAACCATAGTTGGGCTTGTGTGCAGTCCATGTGGATTCTAGTACCCTCTAAGAAATTAGGATAATTCCTCAAATTGGAGATAAAGGCTACCAATTCAAATAAAATAGTATGAGAAACCTTTTGATTAAAGTCCAAATCTTTAGATTTAATGAATCAATTACTAATTAGGCTTTTGATTCTCCTTTATGCAGTTAAACCCAAACCACAGTTGCTCCATTCACTGTTAGATAGTGATTAACTTATGAGACCCAACTTTAATAATAAGCATCAAAAGTTGAATGTTGTTCAGTAGCATGAAGTGGTTCGTGCTGGGATCCCTATGCCTAATTTAAACATAAGATCTAAGAATAACCTTGATCAGGCAGAGTGCTTTCATTATAAGAAGCAGGAGCATTGGAAGAGAAATTTTCCTCAGTGTCATGATTCCCATGACCCCAACAGTCAGATAAGAGAGATGAGCAGATAGTTGCTGATCAAAGATGTTATATGATAACACCTTATAATTTCTCTATTTGTGATACTTCTGAAGGAAAAATCTTATTTTCTAATGCAGGTTCATTCAGATCTGATTGGATTAAGAGGGATATTTCAAAAATTTTCTTTAAGATTCTAATTAGATCTAAGATTCTTCAAATCTAATCTTATTGATCTAATAAAATAAAATAAAATAAAAATTAAATTAAATCTATTTAATTATATCTTTATTTTGGCTAATCCAATTATCCTGTGATGATCTTGATGTTTGCATAAGGTTCTAAACGTAGCCATGCAAGCACCTGACCTCTATCAGTATCCACTCGGATAGGATCTAGAGATCTTGTCCTTCTTAATCTATCCTCCAAAAATCAAATCTAGATCTGATCTTGAAGGTCTTCAAAAATTCTTTTGAAGATCAACTGTTATCTCCTGCAGCAATGCTACCTTCTTCCTTTCCTGTCGCCTTTCACTTGCTTGGATCGCACCTAACTCATGCCTAAAGTCCCTTGGGCATGGAGAGAAGAGATAGGACCTAAGGATGGCATGAAGAAGGAGGGAGGGGCTATATGGCATGGGCTAGAGCAGAAACTCACAATTCTAGGTACAGACAGGATTTATATAGATCCTACTATGCCATGCAGTGCCACATCATCCCAGCCAATCATGATCTTTTGTGCAATCAGATCTAAATCTGATTGGTGGGATGACATCATCTGATCCAATCAAATTAGAATTCCTCATGAACCTCTTTAGGTGGTGCCAAGATTGGTCAAACAGGACTCCTTGGTGCCACAGCATTTAAATTCACGAAGCAACCTAGAGTCCCATCTGTATGGGACTCCATGCATTATCTTCATAGGGCGCATGCCTCCCTAGGCATGCACCCCTTGCCTGTCTACTTTTTAGCAGGATGACAAGGTCCAAGATTCTCACCTATGGGTGCATGACACATGGGCAGATGTCTAAGTGTCAAAGGTCAACATTTGACCAAAGTCCAAAGACAAGATTTAGCAGGTGATAGAAAATGATAGGTGTTGTCTCAAATTTATTTCATAAATTAAGACAATCCTTTTCTGACTTGGACAAGCTCTAGTCAGGCCAAGTAAAGGTTTCTGAGTGAGCCCAAACATATTTGGCTCAGTCGACATAACTTTTAATGATTGTTTAAAGGAGAACATCAGGCTCAATCGTGTGCTAGCATGATTTTTTTGAACCTAATTGAGTCTTATTCAAATCAATTAAACTGGGTTAGTCCAATTGATGATATCCAGATCTAAACCCTTATTTGTGTGATCTAGTTAGATTTAGTTTCGTGTGGTAATGGGATATGTCATGATCTCTATCATCAACATCATTGAAATATCTTTCAATGGATCAGAACTTTTCTGATTCAGACAACTAGTATGATCGATCATCTAAATCATTCTAATTGCTCCCAAAATCCATCAGTGACACCTAACAGCATATGGTGGCAACCCATCAGAACTAAAAGCGAACCTCTCGGTGTAGTTATTTATGTGATTAAGTTCCTCTATCTTGAGCCCCAATCGGATTAGGGTTAAGGTGATCTCGTCAAACCCTAATTTCTGTTATATGAATTAATCATTCGATTCAAGTCCAATGTAAAAATTCTAATAGAAAATCTTTCTATTATTTCACTCTACCATGGCCATGGGCTTATGGACTTGATTCTCATGATCATCATAAGGCTGCTCCTCTTCTACTGAGATAGATAGATCCTCTATTGGTGCAATCCAATTTCTACAATGAACATGCTATAGCCAACATACACCTCAGGATTTCGAATGGCTAAGAGATCGAGTTATGGTGTAGTCAAACTATAACACCCTCAAGGTAAACTGTTGATGTACCTCAGGTTAAAAAATCAGATACACTACTACAGCTTCGAGCCAGTCATCGACGAGAAGGTAGACTTCCTCATGATTGCTCGAGGTGGTCATGCTTAGTGCCCTCATTCTCTAATGAGTACCTATACTCTCACTCCGGTGTCTCTACACCATAGACTCAAGATGCTCTCAATTCAGCAGACGGACGAGCTGATAAACTGGGGGGATCCTGGTCTAATACATGAGTCAACTTCTCAGAATCCAAAATGATTTTGAAGTTCCAGAGCCAATCTTTGTAATTGGGTCTGGTCAGTCTATGAGTGTTTAAGATACGGGCTAGTGGTTGGACGCAGATATTTTTGTTTTTCCTATTGAGAGTCAAAGTTTCTAGTTAAATTTTGTAATTAAGACTTAACCAATTTATTTAGGAGTTTGATTTTTAAATAAATTAGCTTTCACTATTTTTTTGGATCCCTACACTCTCTCTATAGAGATACAAAAATCTTCATGATTATTGATTTTTAGTGGGTGGTGTAGTCCCACAAACTGACTCATCACCTCATCTAACAGTTATTGATGATGGATGAGCCAATGAGTGAACAACTCTTGTCTAATAATTCTCTAATCATGGTGCACCTAGGCTTGGTCTCTAATTCATGAATCTCACTGTCCCAGAATATTGATCCACTTTTTAGTTAAGTCAGACCCATCATTTATACAGATTGGATTTCTAATTGGGTCTCTCACCATATCTAGAATATTGAACCCAATCCATCATTCAGCCCGTAGTATTCAATGCCTAATAGATATGGTTGCATCTCTCTGGTACAACTAAACCACTATGACCAGCCGAGAACAATCAACCTCGAAAAGAATCCACATATCTACAATGATGGAAGATCTTAGACTTAATCTTTTCTTAGGAAGGTTTAATTTTAGGTCTCTTTAAACTTGACTTGACATAGCCATAACCATTATGACTAACCTAGTGGCATGGATTAGCTCGGATTGTTAGCCACCTTAGACCAAAACTGAGCCGATAAATATAGCCAGGTAAGTGAGATCGGTGGAAAGGATATGCTATTAACTCGATAAGAATGCATTCGAATCGAGTAGCTTCCAATTAAAAATCAGTCGGTCATATCTGCCAAACTTACCTTAGACATCAAATTGTTGAGCCAGAATCAATCGAGTTAGCCTACAATCCAGACTCTAACCACTGAGCCTAATTAGATCTTAACTTGATCGATCACTTAAATGACTCGATTTTGACCCAGACTTAATCCTATTAGGCTGGTCAATTTAAGCACTCTTGATCCCATCTAATCAACTCTTGATTTGGTTTGATCAACCGCTAGACCTAATTGAACTATCCAAGCCCGAACCTAATTTTATGAATATGTCTTAGATCTAAAAATTCTTAATTTTAGACCTAATATATTTTATAATCTTAATTCTTAATTAAGTTTAGAATTCATAAATAAAATATTTATATAAAATCCTAGGATTTCAGGATCTAGGATTTCGCAAAAAATAAGTTTTAGATTTCTGATTAAGGACGAACGCGCAGCTTCCCTATACATCATAAGAACACTCCATCGAATGGAAGGAGAGAGCCTTTAAATCCTGCTTCATTCTTATGACTGGACGGCCAAGGGGGATGCTTTAATCAGAAACATGATAAATCTACAAAACTAATTAGATCTATATCATATATCACACATATAAAAATTGATCTAACTAAAAATATATTTTGCATACATCTCATGTATCATATCATGCATATTTTCAAATCTAAATTATCTCATAAATATCTAAAAAATAAGATTTAAATTTAATCACATCAAATTAAATTTATTCTAGATAATTTTGTAGAACTATTCTATAACTAGTCTAAATATGCATCTATCATATCTCATATAAAAATTAAATAAATTTATTTTTTATTTTTTAGATCTAATTATAATATTTATAATATTAAAAAATAATAAATAAATAAATTTAAAAATTATAATTAATTAAATTAAAATTATGATCATGCTAGTCTATACATAGAATAATTCTATTCCTAGTTCAGACATGTATCTCATACATCTTAGATCTAGATTATTTAATTTTTTATTTTTTGATTTTAGATCTAATCACATCTCATGTGTAATCATCTAATTATTAGATTAAAAATAAATTAAAATTAGATCTAATAAATTTTGGAACCTGGCTCTGATACCAGTTGAAGGAAAAATCTTATTTTTTGATGCAGGTTTGTTCAGATCTGATTGGATCAAGATCGATATTTCAAAATTTTTTTTAAGATCCTAATCAAATCTAAGATTCTTCAGATCTGATCTTATTGATCTAATAAAATAAAATAAAATAAAAATTAAATTAAATCTAATTTAATTATACCTTTATTTTGGATAATCCAATTATCTTATGATGATCTTGATGTTTGCCTGAGATTCTGGACGTAGCCATGCAAGCGCCTGGCCTCTATCGGTATCCACTCGAGCAGGATCTGAAGATCTTCTCCTTCTCAATCTATCCTCTAAAAATTAGATCTAGATCTGATCTTGAAGATCTTCGAAAATTCTTTTAAAGATCAACTATTGTCTCTTGCAGCAGTGCTGCCTTCTTCCTTTTCTATCGCCTTTCACCTGCTTGGATCACACCTAACTTATACCCAAAGTCCCTTAGGCATGGAGAGAAGAGAGAGGACCTAAGGATGGCATGGAGAGGGAGGGAGAGGGGCTATATGACGTGGGCTAGAGCAGAAACTCATAATTCTAGGTGTAGACTGGGTTTATATAAACCCTGCTGTGCCATGTAGTGCCACATCATCCCGATCAATCATGGCCTTTTATGCAATCAGATCTAAATCTGATTGGTGGGATGACATTATCTGATCCAATCAGATTAGAGTCCCTCATGAACATCCTTAGGTGGCACCAAGATTGGTCAAACAGGACTCCTTAGCGCCATAGCATTTAAATTCATGAAGCAACCTAGAGTCCCATCTGTATGGGACTCCATGCATTATTCTCATGGGGCACACACCTCCCTAGGCATGTGCCTCTTGCCTGTCTACTTTTTAGCAGGAGGACAAGATCCAAGATTCTCTCCTATGGATGCATGATACATGGGCAGATGTCTAAGTGTCAAAAGTCAACATTTGACCAAAGTCCAAAGACAAGATTTAGCAGGTGATGAAAAATGATAGGTGTTGTCTCAAATTTATTTCATAAATTAAGACAATCCTTTTCTGACTTGGACAAGCTCCAGTCAGACCAAGTAAAGGTTCTTGAGTGAGCCCAAACATATTTGGCTCAATCGAGATAAGTTTTAATGATTATTTAAAGGAGAATATTAAGCCCAATCGTATGCTAGCACAATTTTCTTGAACCTAATTAAATTTTATTTAAATCAATTGAACTGAGTTAGTTCAATTGATGATATCCAAATCGAGAATATCTCTGATGGAATATAGGTATAAGTATCCCTTAGACCTGAGATCACCTTAGTGATTTGCAAGCAACTTACTATGCTTTGGTATCGGACTAACTGAATTTTTGATTCAGTAATGGAAGGCTTCTGGGCACAGTCAAGTACTTGCAAAGACAGAGTGTGATTAAGATAAAATTGACCACTCCAAGAGTTGGAGAAGAATGTATCACTATATTTTAATATAGCAAAACCTTGGTCAAG
The DNA here is from genome assembly GCA_006176705.1 of Cocos nucifera. NCBI lineage: Eukaryota > Viridiplantae > Streptophyta > Magnoliopsida > Arecales > Arecaceae > Cocos > Cocos nucifera. Next base: position 314,945 of record QRFJ01000449.1, read on the forward strand.
ATAATCCATTAGATGGATTTGATATTTTAAAATACAATGTGGACAACCTGATCAGAGTTAATAGTTGAACTCTAAGGTATCCTACGAGCATTTTGATCAAAGGGATGAATTATATGAAAACTATATCCGCATGGGTTCTAAGGATGTTGTTCTACACATTCGACCAATCCGACCATCGGGTACCATTGCTAGATGGTTACTTCGATTGGTATAGAAATCTATTCCTATGCTACCGACTTAGGTTCAGACCTATAAGGTCATATACATTAGAGCTCATGATCTGGTTGGATGATTGATCAATGATTGAGAATCATTCTAGGGTTAAACAATCAATACGATTGATGTTTAACCTAGTGCAAGCATTGCAGGAAGATCGATTAGCAATTTGATTGCTAATTATCTTAATTTGATTAAGCCAAAGGACTGAGATTAAGTTTAATTAAATATGATTTATTTAGATTTGGTTTAGGCTTGATTGAATCAAGTCCAATTGATTTATTGGATAAGTCAAGTGTAAGAAAAAAAAACTAGTCCTAGTTCAACTAGGACTTGGGTCAACCCAATTTTCTAATTTGATTAAAAAATTAAATCTAAATTAAATCTAATTTAATCTAATTTAATTAAATTTTTAATTAGGTTAGGATCTAATTTAACTTGGTTGAATTGATTTTGGTTTAATTTGGTTTAAGAAACCATTTTAACCAAGTCATAGATGGAATCCAAGTAAGATTAGGATTCCACCTTGCACCATCTAAGCCTCTCATGCCCACGCCCTCCTTCTCCTTTTTTTGTGTGACAAAAATCTTTCTCCCAGGCATTCTCACACATGCCTTCCTCTCCTCTCTTTCTCATATGAAAATTTGGTGGTTGACCAAATCAAAAGGAGAAGTTAGTTGATTTAAGATTTTATGAGATAGAATCCTTATAAACCAAAACACCTCCTTCTAAATTGTGCCGCCCCCTCTCCTATTCTTTCTCTAAATTCCATGGTAAAAGAAGAATCTTTTGTGTATCCTTCCTTGCTGAGGAGGCACCCAAGAGTTGGGCGCCCCCTTGTCTTGCCCTGTTTGAGCTTTCCTTGTCTAGTTTTTGATCTAGACAAGAACTCTTTTATTCCTATTTATTTAGGATGAATTTTGACTTGATTTTTTTGTGTAATATAGATCTTTAGGAGGGCATTGGGGTGCATGAAAATTAGAGAGAGGATCTTTGGGTGTTGGGATTCCATAGACACCAAACTAGGTGTCTAGGTGAGAGCAAAGAGAAGAAGAGGGTCTTCTTCCAGGGTTGCTATGTTCATCATCTTCCTTCCTTCTTCCTTAGGTTTTCCGAGAGAGTCTCAGATCTGAAACCTCTTCTTCACCTTCTCCTCTTTGGAAGAATCCAAATCTAGAAGAAGGAGGCATCTGATTGACCATCAAAGAAAGATCAGCACAGTACTAGCATACTGTGCTGATTTTCTGCATCGGGATTTCTAATCGTGCTTATGGGCTCGTGTCGCAACATCATCATCAAGCCCAGATTAGCAAGTTAAAATATCTAACTTGCATAGGTAATAGATCTGATCTATTGATTTCATAGCTGCATTAGATGTAGTATTACAACATATTGATGAGATCAACATGTTAATCTTTTCTTTATGTTTTTAATTTTTGATCTAATATCATGCCTTGATCATGTAATAAATCATAGATCTAGAATATTTTCATATTTATTTAAATAAATATTTGATTTATTTAAGTATTCCACTATCTGATCTTGAAAAGTTTCAAGATCTATATATGAAACCCTAGATCTGGTTCCTTCAGTTCATTCAAAAGGAGCGCGACTGGGGAGAGTTCATCTGGAAGGAGCATGACTAGGAGAAGTATGACTTGAGGGGTTTGGCTGGAAGGAGCGTGTTGTCCATAATATAAGACTTCAACTATCTTTGAAATTCATCACCAATCAAGATCGAGAGGGTTGAACTTTGATCCTATCATTCATTCTAAGTTAAAAAGCGAGGTTAATTAAATAATAGTTCTTCTTTACTGTTCAAGATCATCTGGCCAAGCTTCAACTATCTTCGACAAGTTTCGCAGTTTGGGCTTGTTGTTAAGAGGATCGATGGATTTCTTCAGAATGGGGATTGGCAGCTAAGAACTTCGGTGGGATTACTTTGCCCCCAACACTTGTCCCCTTATTTCTGAGTTTGAATTTCGAATGGAGTATAGAAAAGTCGCTGTAGCCGAACTTCTTTTCCAGCTTCTCGTTCTTAGAGGACGAAACCTTTTGGCTTTTCTGAATTAGCACCGAAGCTTCTTAATAGGTGAAAGACTCAAAAAGACAAAATTTTCTTGAAAACTCATCTGACATGATAAATGCCCCATCAGGCGTCAGAAATGGGTATGATGGATAGGATATGCGGTGGGTCAAAATTGATAGAAGATGATCTGCAATCATAACCACTTCGAGCTTCTCCTTATTATTTAAACTCTTCCTTCTTCTTCCAACTTCTCATCTCTGCCAGAACCCTCCCTCTCCTTCTCTTTGCTCCTCACTTTCTCCGAACAACCTACTGCGATTTTTCGGCCATTGACGTCCTTCTCAGCCATTTTTTGTCCTTTCAATCATCTTCTTGTGCTCTGCCTAACCTAGATTAGTTTCTCATCCCTTTCTCCTTCATTTTGCTACTTTTTTCTTGCTTTTTGAGGTCTTCCTCAGATTTCCTAAGCGTGCTTCACTCTTTTTTCCCTCCGAGATTTCACTATCCTTTTTTTCTTGATTTTTGAGAATTTTTTGGTGTCTGTTTGATCCAAAATATCTTCAAAAGCATCTTAGTCTACCTGTTCTAGGAGCTCAGCTGATCTAGATTTTTGAGATCCTGACTCTAGGATAGAAGTCAAACTCGGTGCAGCACCTCTCCTGCTTTCATACTTGAGACCATTCTCTGTTTCTTGCATCCCGACGACCTTTTCCTAGTTAGGATTCAAGATGGGGTGCCTTCAGAGTATGAATTAGAGCTCTCTGGACCGAACGACTGAGCTTGTGCTCCTTCCCCAGGTAGCTTCTGTTTGTACATCAAAGCTCTCCAAGCTGGGCTTTACCTATCGATTCCTTCTTTCATCTTGGCTCTTTTTCACTTTCTAGATATTTTCTTGCATCCATGGTTCCAAATTTTTTTAGGTTCATCAAAGGTTTTCTTTTCCTCTGTATCTTGACCGAAGTTCGTTCGACTATCTCTTTGTTCCGTAATTACTATACCTTCAAACACCATCCTACCGCCAACGATTGGTGGTACTTGTCCCCTCAGGCTAGCAAGAAGGGATTGCTTAAAAGTGTCCCTTCTTCCATTCATAACTGGAAGAAAAAGTTGTTCTTTGTCTCCTGTCTGTCCCTTAGTTTAGGACTTCCTCCTTAGGGATGGCTAAGGGATTTCATCCGTCGAGCTGCGATCTTGGAATTGACTCTATCAACAAGCTTAGGAGTTATCGAGCCTCCCTCCTATCCGAACTTCTGAAAGACTAGACTCTGTTCAATATGGGCCCAAGTCCTCTCAATCCTGTTGGTACATCTCTACATTTTATAAGTTTCCTTCTCTTAATTTTTTTTTTTAAAATTATGATCTCTTCTTTATTGCAGAGATGGATGCTAAGGCAGTTGAAATGCTCGTTAAGGGGCTTCAAGCTCATAAGAGGAAAGGAAAGGCACCCGACGAGGTTTTAAAGAAGGCAAGGGTCGATATCCTAAGCTCTGCAGCACCCATCGATGCCACCTTGCTCCTGAGGTTGCTGGTGGCATCGAGGTTGTTCCAGCTATCGAGGTTGGCACTGCTGATGGGGCCGCAACACCTCCTACATCCTCAAGCCCTCCTGTTGAAGTTCAAGTTCTGAATCTTCCTACTGGAGGAGAAAAGAGAGAGAAAAGGTAGGAGAAAAAGAAGTCGGCCACCGTCAAGGTACGATGCAAAGCTCGTTCCAGTAAGTCCGATGATGGTGACGAAGACTCGAAAGAAAATTTCTTCTACAACCGAAACATCATCAGGGATTTAGTTGATAAGTTCACTGTACCCAAGGTGGTAGATAAGATTGCCGACTTCGACTATAAGCAACATACTTGGGATTCCCTCAAGGCCTTCCTTGAGGTAAAGTGCATAACCCCAAAAAGAAATAGGCAGACTTGCAAATCCTATTATGGACTGAACCATGTTCGATAATGTTTAATTCCTCCTCTCAAACACACCATTAAGCTATGGTGTTCCAGAAAAGTTTCATTATAAGAGAATCTCATTCTCTCATAGATATGTCAAAAACTCATTGGAAAGGTATTCACCTCCTCGGTCTGATCGAAGAGTTTCAATACTCTTTCCAAGTTATTTTTTCACCTCATTACGATATCGTTTGAATATTTCAAATGAATCAAATTTACTCTTCATAAGATAGACGTACCCATATCTTGATAGGTTGTCAGTAAATATAATGAAGTAGTACTACCCTCCTCTAGCACACGTGTTCATAGGTCCACATACATCACTATGTACTGACCCAGAACATCAAAGGCGTGCTCATCCTTTCTAGTAAAAAATGATTTGGTCATTTTATCAAGAAGGCATGACTCATAGGTAGTCAATGATTCACCATCATCGATATCAAGGATACGTTCCTTGACTAACCTATTTATCTTATTCTTGTTTATATGACCGAGCCAACAGTGCCAAAGATAGGCTTCGATGACATTATCTAATTTCAAGCATTTATTTGACATATACATTATACTAATAGACTATGATAAAACATAAATATCATTTCTTGATTATCCTCACATTATGGTGACATCATTCATAATGATATCGCAATAATTTTTTTTTGTTGATAAACAATAACCATCTTGGGCCAAAAGCCCTATAAATATTTGTTGAAGGTTTTGCAAGAATGGGCTGATCGGATCAGGCCACGTAGCAAAATTTAAAACTTTTAACCTACTGATTCAATCAGATCTGAGAGTTCTCAGATCTAATTAGATAGATCTAAAATAGAAAAACATAAAAATGATATCTAATACTACTAGTTGCAAGTGATCTGATCACTTACTATGATGATCTAAAAGTAGTTCGAGGTTCTGACTTAAGCTGCGCTTGTGCCTGGCCTCTACCAACATCCACTCAAGTCAGATCTGGAGGTCTTCTCCTTCTAGATCTGATCTTAGAATATTTGAATCTGGAACTCCTGGTGCGCAATCGATCTAATCTCTGGCAGCAATTCGATCATCACATAATTGGGAACTAGTCGATGTGGTCTTGCAGCAGCAGCACCCCGACACTTGGATGGTTGATCTGCCCAACTCTTGGGAATGGAGAAGAGGGAGAAGAGGAGGGAGAGGAGGCATAAAGGAGAGGGAGAGACAAAATCTAGGTGTGGGCTATGGAATAGCCAAACCCTTTGGCCATGGTCTCATTTATAGACAAACCTAGAGTCCTAAGGCTTTTGGACTTTGAACTGGTCAAAGCAAAGAAGCAGAAGGACTCCTCCCAAGCCACCATGCCCAGTTTGATTTTCTTCTAAATTTTGTCACACAAAATTCATAGAAAAATGCACCAAACATTTATCTGGATAGGATGTTGGTGCAGATGAATTTTCTCCAAAAGAGTTTGAATTGTTCAAACTCTTTTTGACCTATTCAAACTCATTTGAATAAGTAACCTCCTTATCTTATCCACAAGGGGCGCACGCTAGGGATGGGCGTGCACCCTCTTCTCTTCATGCAAAAAATATATGGGCATGCACCCTAAGAGAAAATCCAAGGGGCGCGCCATTTCCTTTCTTTCCTACAAAGAGGGGCTCAAAATGGCTTTGTCCTAATCCTCATCATATGAGACCAGGACAAGCCCTGATCTGACCACCTGGCGTGCGCCCTCTTCTCTTCATGCAAAAAATATCTAAGCGTGCACCCTAAGAGAAAATCCAAGGGGGCACGCCACTTCCTTTCTTTCCTACAAAGAGGGGCTCAAAATGGCTTTATCCTAATCCTCATCATATGAGACCAAGACAAGCCTTGATCTAACTAGGACAAACTCATATAGAGTTTCTGGATGAATCAGATCAAATTTGATTGAATTTAGACCAACCAAGAAATTCATAAAAGAAGAAAGTTAGGTTCAATAGTGTGCTAGCATGATTTTTTTGAACCTAATTGGATGTAATCCAAATTAATTTGACCATGTTAGCCCAATTAATGATATCCAGACCCAAACCTTTATTTGTGTGATCCAATTAGGTTCAATTCTATATTGTAATAAGATATGTCGTGATTTTCATCATCGAAACAACTTTCAATGGATCAGAACTCTTTCTGATTTGCCCAATTAGAATTGTTGATCATTGAGATAATTCTAATTAATTCCAAAATACATCAGTGACATCTAGCAGTATGTGGTGGCAATCCATCAGAACTAAATATGAACCTCTCAATGCAGTCAACTGTATAATTAGATTCTTCTATCATGAGCTCCAATAAGATTTAGGTCAAGATGAACTCGTCAGACCCAATACTTGTCACATGATTAAATCATTCAATTCGAGTCCGATATGAAATCCTAGTAGAAACTCTTTTCTATTATTTTACACTACCATGGCCATGGGCTTTAGGACTTGATCTCATGATCACCATTCGACTATTTTTCTACCATGGTTGATAGATCCTATCTTGGTGTGATCCAATTTCTATAATGAATATGCTATAGCCAACATACACCTCAGAATTTCAAATGGCTAGGAGACTGAGTTATGGTATAATCAAACTATAACCCCTCAAGGTAAACTATCGATACACCTCAGGTTAAATAATCAGACATATAACTACAACATCGAGCTAGTCATCGATGAGAAGGTAGACTCCCTTATGACTGCTTGAGGTGGTTATGCTCAGTGTCCTTATTCTCAATAAGTACTTATACTCTTACTCTAATATCTCCACACCATAGACTTAAGATACATCTATCTTAAGAAAGTAATTATATAATAATCTTCCAAATTGATCACCATCCTCATAATGATCCTACGATCGAGAGTAGTTTATGAGTCAATTATGACAACACATGTCTCAAATTTTTAAGTCTTGAGAATATGTGTTATCATACCCGTTAACCCAATGGATGTATCATAAATACTTTAATACACAAATATGATAGAAGAAATAATCATTTTATTAATTATAAGTCAAAAAATGTCCTTAAAAATATTTATAAGTTTTGGCCAATCTGGCTTCTAAGGCACACATCTAACAAACTTTTATTTGACCTAAAGTCAATTAGCTACAAATCTAAGTTCCATCTTCTCAAGGTAGGCTTCGATCTTCTATTGGCTCAAAGGCTTTATCAGTGGGTCAACCGCATTATTTGCGGTGCGGACTCTTTTGATCTTGACATATCCCTTCTCAAGGTAAGCGCATATGAGATGGAATCGCTGCTCGATGTGCTTGAACTTTTGGTGAGATCTCAACTTCTTAGCTAGGGATATGGTACCATTGTTGTTGCAGTATAGAGGGACAGCATCACATGGCATCATTTCGAGCTCTGTAATGAACTTTTTAAACCAGAATGCTTTCTTCAAGCTTCTAAGATAGTGATATACTCTGCTTTCATGGTGGAGTCTGCTATCACTATCTGCTTAAAACTCATCTAACTTACAGCACCACCATTGCATTGGAACAAACTTTCAGATATCAACTTTTGATCATCTATATCAAACATAAAATCTGAGTTAGTATACCCTTGCACTTAGAGTTTTACATTACCAAAGACTAAAAACATATCCTTAGTCCTTCTCAAGTACTTAAGGATACATTTTAGAGAAGTCCAATGCTTTTTACCTAGATCCAACTGATACCTGCTAGTGACACTCATAGTATGGATGATATCAGGTCATGTATATAGCATAGCATACATGAGACTCCCTATTATGGAAGTATAAGGGATCTTGCTCATGCATTTGATCTCTTTCGATGTGTTGGGGCACATTTTCATGGAGAGATGAATACCATGTTTGAAGGGCACAAGTTTTCTCTTAGAGTTCTCCATGCTGAATCTCTTTAGTACCTTCTCTATATACATCTTCTGTGAGACCCAACATCCTCTTCAGTCTATCACTATAGATCTTAATCCTCAAAATGAAGGATACCTCTCCTAGGTTTGTTATAGAAAACTCCTCAGACAACCAAACTTTGACTGAGATTAACATGAAAATGTCATTTCCAATTAGGAGGATGTCGTCCATGTACAATACAAGAAAGACAACTGCACTCCTACTAATCTTTTTGATCATATAGAATTTCTCCTTGTTCTTCATGAAATCAAATGACTTGATCAAATTATTAAAATGAGCATTCCAGCTCTAAGTGTTTGCCTGAGTTTATAGATGTACCTTTGCAGCTTGTAGACCTTATAATCATTATCACTAAAAGTAAAACCAAGTGGCTGTTCCATATAGATATCTTTCTTAAGATATCCATTAAAAAATACTATTTTCACATTCATCTACCATATTTCATAATCGAAATAAACCATAATCGTAAGCAGTGTGCGGATGGATTTAAGCATGGCCATTGGCGAGAAGATATTCTGATAGTTAATGCCTTCATACCGACTATACCCTTTAGCAACTAACCTAGCCTTGAATGTCTCCACATTCTCATCTATACCAATCTTTCTCTTGAAGATCTATTTACACTTATTAGGTATAATACCTTCAGGTAGATCTACCAAGATTCAGACTTGATTTGAGCGCATTGAGTTAATTTCTGATTTCATTGTCTCTTACCATTTTTCGAAGTCGATATCTGATATCGTCTCATCATAGGTTTTGGGATCATCTCTATGAACTCCATTTATTATAAGAAATATTTTCTCTACATCCTTTAAAATAATACCTAAGTTTATCTCAGGAGGACAAAAAATCCTATTTGACTTATAAGATGGAGGAGGTAGTGTGTGGATCGGCTCAGACTGACCAAATTCCTTAGATTTCTTGGCTCCTTACTCTTCAGAGACTTTCTTTTCAAGCCTAATCTATCTTTTGATGTCACCATCTTGAATAAATTATTTCTCAAAAAATATGGCATGCCGACTTACAATCATATTATGGTCTTTAGAAAGATAGAAGTAATACACCCTAACGACTTTTTAGGATATTCGATGAATCAAGCTCTAAGAGACCTAAATTCTAACTTGTGCACTTGCTATCTCTTGACATGAGCCGGATAACCCCAAATCTTGAGATGACTCAGACTTGGCTTCTTACCATGTCATATCTCATATGGTATGGTAGGAATGATTTTAGAATGAATCCTATTTAGTAGATAAATTGCTGTTAGCAGCTATGTCTCCAAAAAAATTCAGAAAGGTCTGTGAAGCTCATCATGAATTGGACCATATCTAATAGGATCCAATTTCTCCATTCTAAAATTTCGTTGAGTTGAGGCATTCCTGGTGGAGTCCATAGTGGGACTATGCTATTCTTCTTGAGATAGTCTAGAAATTTTCGACTAAGATATCACCTTCTCGATCTGATCGAAGATTCTTAATGGACTTTTTGGTTTATTTTTTCACTTCATGTCTAAATTTCTTAAACTTTTCAAAGGTCTCAAACTTATGTCGCATCAAGTACACATATCCATATCGAGAGAAATCGTTGATAAAGTAATGAAGTAGACAAAATTGCCTCTGGCCAATATATCAAATGGGTCGTAAACATCTGTATGTACCAGGGCAAGTAACTCTATGGTCCTTTCTCCATGTTCCAAAAAGGATAGCTTGGTTATTTTATCTTAAAAGCATGACTCATAAATTGGATATGACTCGAAATTCAACGAATCCATTAGTCTGGATTTCTTCAATTTGTTAATCATATCTTCAGTTATATGATCTAGTCTAAGGTGTCATAAGTGCTTTTCATTTAAACTATCTCTAGATCATTTAGATCTTATGGCATTCACACAATGCTCGACATTATTAACAGATACATCTACGTGTAACTGGTAGAGACCATTCATTAAGAAATCACTTGCAATTTTATTTCTTTCACAAAGAATAGTACAGTGGTCCTTAATGAAATTAATTATAAAGCCTTCCTATACTAGATAGGAGATTGAAATCAGATTCCTACTCGTGATAGGTACATAGAAATAATCTCTAAGAACTAAGATGCTTCTCGAAGATAATCATAGAGGGTACATTTCCATAGCTACATCTGTAACTCTTACTCCATTTTCAATGTGTAGGATAATCTTGTCGTCTCTCAACCTCCTGCTATCCTCAAGATCCTGCAATGAAGTGCACAAATGAGCACTAGATCTAGAGTCAAGAACTCAACTGGATGCAAAAGATATTGGAAAATATGTCCTAAAGCTAATCGTCAGTCTGTTGATGGTTGTACTATCTTATAATTATAATTGATTCATTATTAAATAAAATATATTTTTGGCATTTTCATCATAAAGTCTACATCTTCTAATGAACTTTATTATTGTGATGAAATTCTTAGGACTATTTAGCTTCGATAAAGAGAGAATTTATCGATTAGTTCTTAAACTGTTCATGATCAAATGATACACTGTTAATAAGGATGACAACGTTTATCGAGCATAGATCGTTATGTGCCATATGGATTGGTTGTCCTCTTAACCAAGGAGTATGGAGACACTGGTATGGCATACAAGTGAGATGTATGGATACATCGTCATTGAACATGACCAACTCTAGAGCATTCTGCTATCGAGAATTGCTTTGATGGGATATATAAGTATCCCTTAGACCTAAGATCACCATAGTGGCTTGCAAACAACTCACTGTGCTTTGGTACAAGACTAACTAAATTTTTAATTTAGTGATGGAAGATTTTTGAGTACAGTCAAGTACTTATGAAATCGGTGAGTGATCAAGATGGGATTGACCACTCCAAGAGTTGGAGAAGAATGCATCATTATATTTCAATATAGCAAATATCTTGGCTAGGATAATCCATGAGATGGATTTGATATTTTGAAATACAATATGGATGACCTAATCGAGGTTGACAGTTAAACTCTGAGGTGTCCTATGAGCATTTTGGTCAAGGAGATGAATTATACAAAAACTATATCCACATGGGTTCTAAAGATGTTTTACACATTCGACCTATCCGACTATCGAATATCATTACTAGATGGTCATTTTGATTGGTATAAAAATTTATTCCTATGCTACTAGCTTAGGTTTGGATCTATGGGATCACACATATAAGAGTTCTTAATTTGATCGGATGGTTGATCGACGATTAAGAATCGTTCTCGGATTAAACATTCAACATGATTAATGTTTGACCTAGTGCAAGTATTGCAGGAGGATCGATTAGCAATTCAATTATTAATTAGCTTAATTTGATTAAACCAAAGGACCAAGATTAAATTTAATTAAATCTAATTTAATTAAATTTAGTTTAGACTTGATTGGATCAAGTTCAATTGGTTTATTAGATGAGCAAATTGCAAGAAAGAACTAGTCCTAGTTCAATTAGGACTTGTATCAATCCAATTTCTAATTTGATTAGAAAATTAGATAAAAATTAAATTAAATTTAATCTAATTTAATTAGGTTATTAGTTAGACTAATATCTAATCTAATTAAATTAATTAAATCCTAATTTATTTTGGTCCAAGGATCAAGTTGGACTAAGTCAAACTAGGAGTCCTAGTGAGACTAGGACTCCTATCTCCATGCGCAACCTTAGCCCTAATGCCCCCCATGCCATTTTTTGTTGGATTTTTTCATGGAAATATTTCTCTTCAGATGTTCATGCACACCCCTTTGCTCTCTTTAACTCAAATATGGTATGTAGATATTGTGATCAAGTCAAAAGAAGAGTTTGAGTTGATTTAAGCTCTATGAGATAGAGTTTTGAGAAATCAAAACTCCTTCCTATTTTGTGTCACCCAAATCATTGTTTTTCCTCTCAAATTTTTAGGACTTTTAGAGGTCCTTTTGTGCGACATTCCTTGGTAGTCCATGCAAAAAATAAAGGAGAGGGCATCTAAGAGTTAGGCACCCCAAGTCTAGCCCTATTTGGATAATCCTTGACTAGGTATTTGACCTAGTCAAGGATTCCTCTATATCTCCTTATATAAAATAAATTTTGATCTAATTTTTATATAAATTACACATCTGAGAGAGATCATTTGGGGTGTGAAAAATCTGAGCAAGAAGCCTAGGGTGTGGGATTTTGTAAAGGCACCAATCAAGATGCTTTGGTGAGAGAAGAAAGAAGAAGAGGAGGGTCTTCTTCTAGGTTTTTTCTTCCACTCCTATTCCTTCATCTTTGTGAGTGTTTGAGAGGTGTCTCAGCATCACAAATCATCTTCCTCAACTTCAAAAAGTTGGAGAGCCTAAGCTTGAAGGAAAGAAGATCCAGATCGATCATTGAAAAAGGATCAACACAATATTAGCATACTATGCTGATTTTCAAGCACCAGACATCAGATCTACAATCGAGGGCTCGTATGGACAACTCATAGAGGCCAAACATATGTGTAGGTTGGAGCAACTATCTCAGGCTCGGATCAGTAAGTTAAAAAACTCGAGATTCAAAGGTAAGGATGATCTGATCTCCCAATTAGATGTCTAGATCTGATTTAGAGTAGTCTGCTGTTGATATAATTAATATGTAGTTCTTTTGATATTTTATTTTTGATTTAATAGCATGCCTTAATCATGTAATAGGATCCTATATCTAGGGTTTTATATAATATTGTTCATGATTTAATGTGATTAATTCACCTCTTCTGCTGTAATTTTGAAAAATTTTCAAAAGCTAACCCTAGAACCCTAGATTGATTTCTATAATTAGTATCAGAGCCTAGGTTCATTTATTACATGATTTATGCATGATTAGATTATATTTTTAGATTAAATCTAATTTATAATTTGATGATTAAATCTAAAAATAAAATTTTAGATTGCACGTGCTGTAAGATTGTCTTGCTGTAAGATTTATCCCTTACAGTGGAAAGGTTATCCTAGTGCATACGGATCTAAAATTCTGATCATAAAATTTTAGATTAAATCTAAAAAAATTTATGATCTGATTAAAAGAGTTTTAATCTAATTTTTATTATCATAAATATGTTAGACCTAATCTAAGATGATTTATGATTAATTAGAATTGAAATAGTTTCAATTTTATGAGCATATTTAGATTAGATCTAAAATAGTTTTCATGTTTGTTATATGTGTATATTGATTATGAATCAAACATGCAACTAATTGATAGAAGCATATTGCAAAAATCTTTTACAAACATGAAAATCATTTTCAACATGCCGAACCCCAATCCTTAGCTAAAAATTTAATTAAGAATTAAGAATTAATTGATTAGGATCTAGGGTTGTGAATTGAAGATCCTAAGACATAAATCATAACACATGGGGTTAATGGGTTAGTGAAAATTAGATCCATTAATTGGGTTAGACCTAAGGTTAGATTAAAGAATGGACTTAATTAGAGAATTGACTAAATCTAATCAATAGTTGTCTTAGATTAGATCAAGGATTCTGTAGATCAATTATAATAATTGTAGTTAGTCAAGTTCATGTCTTTAACGAGAACCAAGATGGACTTGATTTTTGGCTATGCGGTCGAACCCAAAATTACTAGGTTGGTCAACTTGAAACTAATGAACCGAAAGGTATCTAAGGTAAGTTTGGCAGTCTGACCAATGATTTTTAGTTGGGAGCTACTCGCACTAATTCGATCTTTGACGAGTTAATGGCATATCCCTTCCACTGATCTCACTTATCTGATCATCCTGATGAATTAAATTTTGATTAGATCACTTGGTGATTTGGGCTCAACCCATGTCAATTAGGTAAATCAGTGTGACTGATTTAGGTGCTCCTAATGCCGGTTTGAATTAGGTCCTTTTTTTATCTGACTTGGTGAAGTTAGTTGGAGGATCGAAATTGGCTGGCTCATTCTCTCTATCTTTTTTAAGTCAAATGAATTAAATCCTCTAAAATTATTAGGTCCCTAAAAATGAAATAGTTATGATGATAACTAGATCATAGCCTCTTAAGTGGATGATAATGGATCCATTAGTTTGATAATCATTGAAGGTCCAAAGGCCTGGTGCTTATCGGCTAATGAAATTATTATTCATAATATGATTTCTTGATCGCATCTATCTAAATGGTGGTTAGGTTGATCAACCAAAGTTGGACTTAATCATTCATGGGTTAAATGGACCAAGTATGGTCATGTTAATGGTTGGACCTAATCGGATCTTTTCAGTGGAGGCCAAAGCCTACTGATTTGGGATTGGAGCAAAATTAAATTACTAAAAATTATTTAAAAAAATAATTGTTTGTGAATCTATCCTTAGATATACATGGATTGATCAATCAAAGTTGAGCTTGTGTGTAGTCTATGTGGATTTTAGTATCCACTAAGGAATTAGGATAATTCTTCTAATTCCTCGAATTGGAGGTAGATACTATCAATTCGAATAAAATAGTGAAAGAACTTTTTGATTAAAAGTCCAAATCTTTAGGTTTAATGAATCAATTACTAATTAGGTTTTTTTTTTTTTGTGCAGACATGACCACTTTTCTTTCGCTTCGATCATTATTAGACAATGATAAGCTGGTGGTACCCAACTTTAGTAACTGGTATCGAAAATTGAAAATTGTCCTAGAGCATAAATGGATTCTATTTGACTGACAAATCTAGCACCTGAGGACCCAGCATCCAATGCACGTGGAACGGTTAGAGACACTTACCAGAAGTGGCTCAATGATCAAATTACGATGCATTGCATTATGTTGGCTGCCATGAGCGATGAGTTCAGTCGTGGGTTTAAGTCAACTCAACCAGAAGACATGCTTCAAGTATTGAATGAATCTTTTGGCACACCCAATGACATTGAGAGGCACAAGACTAGTTGTGCCATCTTCAACGTCAACATGAGGGATGGAGTTTCAGTCACTAATCATATATTGTATATGATCAAGTTGATGGAGCGTTTGAACAAGCTCGGATTTTTCTTGCATGAGCAACTAGGGAAAGATGCAATTTTGAACTCATTGCCCAAATCATATCTTCCATTCCTTACTCATTATAGAATGACAAAGCCTAAAGTTAACTACCATGGGTTACTGGGGTTACTTTAGTACTTTGAGAAGGATCACCAGCTCTACAAGGAGTTCGTGAACTTAGTAGGAAGTTCATCTTCTGGTTCTCGACCCTTTAAGAAAGAAAAGAAGAACAAGAAGAAAAAATCAAAGAAGGTGCAAGTTCAGGCTGGGACATCTATGCAGGGCCAGACCAAGAAGATCAAGGTTGATAAGAGTTAAGCTAAATACTTCTTCTGCAAGAAGCGGAGGCACTGGAAGAGGAACTATCCACAGTACATTGCCTCACTGGATCCTAACAGGCCGAGAAAAAAGCAAGTTGTTGCTGGGTAAGGTATTTATATGATAACTCCTTGCAATTTCTCTATTTATGATAAAACTGAGTAGATATTGGATACTAGTATCCTTTACCATATTTGCAATTCGTTGCAGGGGTTACAGGTCAGTAGGAGATTCGAGTAAGGCAAGAGGTTCCTTAATGTTGGAGATGGATGATTGATTCCAATTCTAGCATTAGAAATCTTGAAACTTGTATTGGAGTCTTATACGGTTGTTCTTAGTGATTATCATTTTTATCCTAGTTTTTTTCTGAATATCATTTATGTAGACCTTTTGACCAAAGACAACTATGAATTTTTAATAAAAAAAGAATTTTATAATGTCATTATGAATGGTATTACTATATTCTCTAGACATTTGAACAATGATGTGTACATGTTATCACAACCTATTAATGTAGTCTATTCTACTGGCAAGCACCCTAGATTAGATAGTGTATTTGATATCTACTTATGGCACTATAGGCTAGGTCACATCAACAAGAATAGGATAAACAGGTTGACTCAATAGAAAATCTTTGAAGTCGGTGATTGTGAATCACTTCCAACCTGTGAATCTTGTCTTCTTAAAAAAATGATCAAGTCATCTTTTATTGGAAAAGATGAGAGAGCCATTGAGCTCTTAGGTCTAGTATATACTGATGTATGTGGACCAATGAGCATAAATGCAAAAGATGGATATCTCTACTTCATTACTTTCACAGATGATCTATCCAGGTATGGATATGTCTATCTGATGAAATATAAGTCAGAGTCATTTGAAATATTCAAATCAGAAGTGAAGTAGAAAAACAAACTAAAAAGAATATTAAGACTCTTCGATCTAACCAAGGAGGGGAATACCTTTCTGATGAGTTTCTTACGTATCTAAAAGAGAATGGGATTCTCTCCCAATGGACTCCTCCCAAAACATCACAGTATAATGGTGTATCTGAGAGGAGAAATTGGACTCTATTAGACATGGTCCGATCCTTGATGGGTTTTTCTAGCTTGTCGATATCCTTCTGGGGATATGCACTCGAATCCACTTGCTATTTGTTAAATAGGGTTTCAAGTAAGTCTGTAATTAAGACTCTATATGATATATGGATAGGGCGTAAGCCAACACTTTCATACCTTAGGATCTAAAGTTGCCCGACTTATGTAGAATGGTTAATCATAGATAAACTTGGACCTAGATCTAACAAATGCATATTTATAGGATACCCAAAAGAATCAAAAGGGTATATTTTCTACCATACTAATGAACAAAAGGTGTTTGTCAGCCTTAAGGCAATCTTCTTGAAAAAGAAGTTTCTCGATGAAGGAACTGTTACCTCTAAGGTTGAACTTGATGAAGTTCAATAGGTAAAAAAGCCGACACCTATTGCCGAACCTGAACCAGATTTGATTAGATCAGATCTAAAGCCTAGTATCTCTACACCATTAAGGCGATCCGGTAGAATACCACATCAACTGGATAGATACTATGATTTTTTGCTCCAGAACGATGATTCCATCAAACTTGATAAGAACGATGAGGATTCGATCACCTAAATGGATGCAATGTAGAGATCTAATTTTGAGAAATGGCTTGAGGCCATGAAATTCGAGATGGAATCCATAAAGGTCTATGATGTATGGATATTGGTTGATCCATCCAAAGGGGTTAAATCCATTGGATGTAAATGGATCTTCAAAAGAAAGAGGGGTGCAGACAAAAAGATGGAGAGCTATAAAGCCCATCTAGTCATCAAGGAATATCGTCAATGTTATGGTATTGACTATGATGAGATATTCTCTCCTATGGCAATGCTCAAATCTATTCGAATAATGCTTGCTATAACTACCCATCTGGACTATGAGATCTGATAGATGGATGTGAAGATAGCTTTCTTGAATGAAAAGCTGACCGAAGAGATGTATATGATACAACCTAAGGGATTTACGTCTATAGATGAGTCCAAGGTCTACAAGCTTTAGAGATCTATTTATGAATTAAAGCAAGCATCTTGGAGTTGGAACATGCATTTTGATAAGATGATCAAAACTTATGGCTTCGTTAAGAATAAAGAAGAGCCCTATATCTATAAGTGGACGAATGGTTCGATAGTGGTATTTCTTATCTTGTACATTGATGACATTCTCTTAATCGGAAATGACATCCCCGCATTGCAAGGAATAAAAGTATGGTTGTCATCTCAGTTCTCCATGAAGGACTTGGGTGAAGCATCCTACATCCTAGGTATGAAAATCTATAGGGATAGATCTAAGAGGATTCTTGGGTTATTCCAGTCCACGTACATAGAAACTATGTTGAAAAGGTTCAACATGGAGAATTTCAAGAAAGACTATCTTTCGATAGACCATAAAATTTCTCTTTAAGAAGGATTGTCCGATAACTCCTGAAGAGAGAGAACATATGAGTAGAGTTCCATATGCTTCGGTAGTGGGATCTATCATGTACGCCATGACATGTACGAGATTAGATGTGGCATACTCACTAGGAGTAGTGAGTAAATACCAATCTGATCTAGGAGAAAATTACTAGAAAGTGGTTAAAATCATCCTTAAGTATTTAAGAAATACTAAGGACCAATGGTTGGTTTATGATGAGTCGGATTCAAAACTTATGAGATTTACTGACTCCAGCTTTCAATCTATCTGTGATGACAGTAGAAGCATGTCAGATTATGTCTTTATCCTAAATGATGGAGCCATCTACTGAAAGAATTCCAAGCAGCATACTGTGGTAGACTCTATTTATGAAGTAGAGTACATTGTAGCATCAGATGCTGTAAAGAAAGCTGTATGGCTAAGGAAGTTCATCATCAAGCTCGGAGTAGCATCCTCCCTTGATGATCCGATCCTGCTATACTGCGATAGCACTGGTGCCATTGCTCAGGCGGAGGAACCAAAGGCACACTAGTGAATGAAGCACATACTGCGCTACTACCACCTGATCTAGAAGATTAAGGATAGAGGTAACATCGACCTTCAAAAGACTGACAAAAAAGATAACTTGATCGATCCCTTCACTAAAGCCCTGGTGGTAAAGGAGTTCAACGACCATAAGTCGAAGATGGATATTAGATATTATGCCGAGTGGCTTTAGGATAAGTGGGAGTTGTTGAAAAACATGTCCCAAAGATAATTGTCAGCCTGTTGATGGTTATGCTATCTTGTAATTATAATTAATTTATTATTAAATAAAATATATTTTTGATATTTTCATCATAAAGTCTACATCTTTTAATGAACTCCATTGTTGTGATGAAGTCCTTAGGACTATTTAGCTTCGATAAAGAGAAGATTTATTGATTAGTCCTTAAACTATTCAAGATCAAATGATACGCTGTTAATAAGGATGACAATGTTTATCAAGCATAGATCATTGTGTGCTATATGGATTGGTTGTCTTCTTAACCAAGGAGTGTGGAGACACTGGTATGGCATACAAGTGAGATATATGGATACATCATCATTGAACGTGACCAACTCTAGAGCATTCTGCTATCGAGAATTGCTCTGATGGAATATAGGTATAAGTATCCCTTAGATCTGAGATCACCATACTGGCTTGCAAACAACTCACTGTGCTTTGGTATCGGACTAACTAAATTTCTAATTCAGTGACCAAAGATTTTTGGATATAATCAAGTAATTAGTGATCAAGATGGGATTGACCACTCCAAGAGTTGGAGAAGAATGCATCATTATATTTCAATATAGCAAAAATCTTGGCCAGGATAATCCATAAGATAGATTTGATATTTTGAAATACAATATGGATGACCTAATTGAGGTTGACAGTTAAACTTTGAGGTATCCTACGAGCATTTTGGTTAAGAAGATGAATTATACAAAAATTATGTCCACATGGGTTCTAAGGATGTTGTTCTAAATATTCGATCTATCCGATTGTCGGGTACTATTGCTAGATGGTCACTTTAATTGGTATAAAATTTATTTTTATGCTGTTGGGTTAGATTTGGATCAATGGGATCACACATATAAGAGTTCTCAATCTGATCGGATGGTTGATCGATGATTAAGAATCATTCTAGGGTTAAACTGTTAGATATGTGTGCCCTAGAAGCCAGAATTGGCTGACACTTATTATATACTTCTAAGGGCAAAATTATAATTTTGACTATAAATAATAAAATAGATTATTTTCTATCACAATGTGTATTTAGTATCTATGATACATCCCTTGAGTTAATGGCAATGATAATTCTTATTTTCAAGAGTTGAAAATTTAAGACATGAATTTTCATTATTAACTCATTAAATGCTTCCAACCGTAGGATCATCACGAGGATGGTGATTGATCCGAAAGGTTGGTGTACAATCGCTTCTCTTTAGTAGATGAGTCTTGAGTCTACGGTGTGGAGACACCAGGAGCGAGAGTATAGGTACTCGTTAGAGAACGAGGGCACTGAGCGTGACCACCTCGAGTAGTCATTAGGGAAAGTCTACCTTCTCGTCAATGACTGACTCGATGCTGCAGTAGTGTGTCTGGTTCTTTGACCTGAGATGCATCGGCAGTTCACCTTGAGGGTGTTATAGTTTGACTACACCATTACTCGGTCTCCTAGCCATATGGAACCCTGAGGTGTATGTTGGCTATAGCATGTTCATTGTAGGAACTGGATTGCATCAAGATGGAATCTATCTACCTCGGTGGTAGAGGAGCAGCCCTATGATGATCATGAGAATCAAGTCCAGAAGCCCATGGCCATGGCAGAGTGAAATAATAGAAAGAGTTTCTATTTAGATTTTCACATTGGACTCGAATCGAATGATTACATCATATGACAGAGACTAGGGTTTGACGAGTTCACCTTAACCCTAATCTGATCGGGGCTCAAGATAGAAGAACTTAATCACACAGGTAGCTGCACCAAGAGGTTCGCATTCAGCTCTGATGGGTTGCCACCATATACTGCTAGGTGTCACTGGTGGATTTTGGGAGCAATTAGAATGATTTAGATGATCGATCATTCTAGCTGTTCGAATCAGAAGAGTTCTGATCCATCGAAAGGAGTTTCGATGATGTCGATGATAGAGATCATGACATATCCCATTACCATACAGAACTGAACCTAACTGGGTCACACAAACAAGGGTTTGAATCTGGTGATCATCAATTGAACTGATCTAGTTCAATTGATCTGAATTGAATGAGATTCAATTAGGTTCAAGGAAATCGTGCTAGCACTCGATTGAACCTAACGTTCTTCTTTTGCTATCATAAATAAGTTGTCCTCAACTGAGCCAAAGGAGTTTGTGCTCAATCAGAGGCCTTCATATGGTCTGACTGGAGGTTGTCCAAGTCAGAAAAGGTTGTCTTATTTATGAGATAAATTTTGAGACAACACCTGCCATTTTTGGTCACCTGCCATTTCTTGTCTTTTGACTTTGGTCAAAAGTCTGACCTTTGACACTGGTCAAATTTGACCATGTATCATGCACCCATTGGAGAGCACATGGGGGTTTGTCCCCTACCAGAAAGAGGCAATGGAGGGGGTGCACACCTAGGGAGGCATGCCCAAGGATAATGGATGCCTAGGAGTCCATTGGACAGATGGACTCCAGGTCTCCTTTTGGATTCCAACTTAGAGTTCTCCTAAGAACTCCAACTTTGACCAGGTCTTAGGCACCACTCTAAGAATGTTGGAGAGGGGCTCCACCTGAGGAATCCAGGGGATCTCTATTCCACCAATCAGATTTAGATCTGATTTCACAAAGGTTGTGATTGGTTGGAAGAAGAGGAGTTGGATCACAGCTAGTCTATAAATAAGACCCTGTCGCCCTAGATTTAGAGAGGTTCTCCCCTTGCCCATGCCCAAGCCTCTCTCTCTCTCCTCCATGCCTACCTTTGTCCTCTCTCTCCTCTCCACGTCCAAAGGAGTTTTGGACTTAGTTTGGTGCGATTCAGATCAAGAGAAAGGCGATCAAAAAGCAAGAAGGCTGCGCTGCTGCAAAGGACGACTGCTGATCTTCAAAAGAGTTTTGAAGATCCTCCAGATCAGATCCAGATCTGATTTTTGGAGGTGTGATAGAGAAGAAGAGGATCTCCAGATCCAACCCGAGTGGATACCGGTAGAGGCCAGGCGCTTGCGTGGCTAAGATCCAGAACCTTCCGCTGCAAACAGGATCATCAACAGGGTAATAGGATTACCCAAGATCAGGTAAATTAAATTTGATTTAATTTATTTTAATTTTATTTTATTAAAATAATAAGAATCAGATCTGAAACATATCAAGATCTGATTGAGATCAAGAGAAAAAATTTTTGAAATATATCTCTTGATCTGATCAGATCTGAACGAACCTGGACCGAAAAATCAGGATTTTCCCTTCAACTGGTATCAGAGCCATGGTTCTAAAATTATTTAGATCTGATTTTAAATTTATTTTAATTAGAAAATAATGATTTCAGATGTCACATGAGATGTGATCAGATCTGAAATCAGAAAAAATTAAAATTAAATAATTTGGATCTAAGATTAGAAGATATGCATGACTAGTTCTAGAATAGAATAGTTCTATAGAATAGTTCTTGCATATTTTTGATTTAATCCGATTAAATCATATTTTAGATCTTTTTATTTACTATTTTTTGATATTATAAGTGTTATAATAACATCTAAAAAATAGCAAATAAAAATTATTTAATTTTTGAATATCATATGAGATATGATTGATGCATGTCTAGACTAGTTGTAGAATAGTTCTACATAATTGTCTAGATTAGAATTTATTTTGATTAGATCAATTTAAATCTAATTTTTTAGATTATTATGAGATAATTTAGATCTGAAAAATATGCATGATTTGATACATGAGATGTATGCAAAATATGCCATGATTAGATCTAATTTTATATATGAGATATATGATATAGATCTAAAACTTGTTTTGTAGTATTGAATGTTCCTGATTAAGGCGTTCCTCTTGGCCGTCCGGTCATAAGAACGAAGAAGGGTTTAAAGGCCCTCTCTTCCCATTCGATGGGGTGTTCTTATGATGTGTAGGGGTGCTGCGTGTTCGTCCTTAATCAGAAACCCAAAACTTACTTTCTGCAAAACCCTAGATCCTGAAACCCTAGGATTTATTGTGCATATTTTGTTTATGAACCCTACTTAATTAAGAATTAAGATTTATGGAAATATTAATTAGGTCTAAAATTGAGAATTTTAGATCTAAGACATATTCATAATACTGGGTTCGGGCTTGGGTAGCTCAATTAGGTCTAAGCGGTTGATCAAACCGAATCAAGAGTTGGTTAGATGGGATCAACAATGCTTAAATTGACCAGCCTAATAGGATTAAGTCTGGGTCAAGATCGAGTCACGATCACGATCAAGCAAGACCTAATTAGGCTCAGAGGTTAGAGTCTGGATTGTAGGCTAACCCAATTGGTTCTGACTCAACAATTTGGTGTCTAAGGTAAGTTTGGCACATACGACCGACTGGTTTTTAATTGGAAGCTACTCGACCTGAATGCATTCTTGTACGAGTTAATGGCATATTCCTTCCACCGGTCTCACTTACCTGGCCATATCTGTTGACACAGTTCTGATCTGAGGTGGTCAATAATCCGAGCTAACCCATGCCACTAGGTTAGTCATAATTGTTATGACTAAGCCAAGTCTAGTTTAATGAGACCTGAATCAATTCTCCCTAAGAAAAGATTAAGTCTGAGGTCTTCCACCATTGTAGATGTGCGGGCCCTTCCCGGGGTTGATTGTTCTCGGCTGGATACAGTGGCTCAGTTGCACCGGGAAGATGCAACCATGTCTATTAGGCATTGGATGCTATGGGCTGGAGGATGAGTTGGGCTCAATATTTTGGATACGGTGAGAGACTCAATTAGGAACCCAGTCTATGCAAATGGTGGGTCTGACTTAACTAAGGAGTGGATCAATATTCCGGATACGGTGAGATTCATGAATTAGAGACCAAGTTTGGGTGCACCATGATTAGAGAATCATTGAACAAGAGTTGTTCACTCATTGGCTAACCCATCACCAATAACTGTTAGGTGAGGTGATGAGTCAGTTGGTGAGACCGCACCACCCACTAGAAATCATTAATCATGGAGATTTTCGCATCTCTACAGAGGGAGTGTAGGGATCCGAGAAAATAGTGGGAGCTAATTTGTTTAAAAATAAAATCCCTAAACAAATTGGTCAAGTCAAAATTACAGTATCTAACTAGAATCTTTGACTCTCTACAGGAAAATGTCTGCGTCCAACCCATTGGCACGTATCCTGGACACACATAGACTGACTGGACCCAATTATAAAGATTGGCTCAGGAACTACAAAATTATTTTGGGTTCCGAGAAGTTAACCCATGTTTTGGACCAGGACCCTCCCACCTTACCAGCCCGTCCATCTGTTGAACAGAGAGCGTCTCTGGAAAAATGGATTGACGAAGATAATAAGGCCAGATATTACATGTTGGGCTCGATGTCTGATGAGCTCCAGCGCCAACATGAAGGATATCGGGACTGCTCGCCAAATGTTGGCTCACCTGCAGGAGATGTTTGGTGAACAGAGTCGCGCAGCCAAATATCAAGTCACGAAAATGACTTTTTAAGGCTAAGATGCGTGATGGGCAGTCAGTCCAAGATCACTGTCTGACAATGATCAAGGACATGGAAGAGCTTGAGAAGCTCGGTGTGAAGTTGGACTTGGACCTGCAGAACGATATTATTCTGCAATCCTTGACTGATGCATATGGGCAATTCATCATGAATTACCACATGCATAAACTTCAAAATTCCTTGGCCGAATTAATGAATATGCTGGTTACCGCTGAGCTTTCTATGAAAGGTTCTAAAGGCTCAGTTCTTGCTATGGAACGGACTTCTTCCAAAAGAAAGTCTTATGGAAAGAAAAAGAAGTCTGTGAAAAAGCAAAAGGTGGAAGGATCAAAGAAGAAGAAAGGCAGAAGCCGAAGAAGAAGGCCGATGGCAAAGGAAAGTGTTTCCATTGCAACAGCGACGGCCATTGGAAGCGGAACTGCCCTACTTACCTGGCCACCCTGAAGAACAAGAAGGAAGGTCCTTCTGGAGGTATGCTCGTTATTGAGTCTAACCTTACGGTTTCTTCTGCATCCAGTTGGGTGCTTGACTCTGGTTCTAGTGCTCATCTGTGCACTTCTATGCAGGGTCTTGAGGATAGCAGGAGGCTGAGGGATGGAGACATGATCCTACGCATCGGTAATGGAGCAAGAGTTGCTGCAGTAGCCGTGGGAACATACCCTCTTCGATTACCATCTGGTTTAGACTTAGTTTTGAAAGACTGTTATTATGTGCCTGCAGCTAGCAGGAATTTGATTTCTGTTTCATGCTTAGCACAAGAAGGTTATGTGATCACCTTCTTTAAGGACCATTGTAACATTCTTTATGAAAGAAATAAAATTGCAAATGGTTTCCTTATTAATGGTCTTTATCAGCTACATATTGATGTACCTATTTTTAACTATCGAGCAAAACGTGAATGCCAAACGACCTAGGGATAGTCCAAACGATAGATATCTATGGCACCTGAGATTAGGTCATATAGCAGAAGATAGGATCAACAAATTGGAGAAAAATGGGCTATTGAGTCCATTGACTTTCCGAGTCATATCCAACTTGTGAATCTTGTCTTCAAGGCAAAATGACTAAACTCCCTTTTGTTGGACATGGGGAGAGGGCCACAGATCTCCTTGCCCTAGTACATACTGATGTGTGCGGCCCATTTGATGTGCCGGCTAGAGGCAATTTTGTCTACTTCATTACCTTTACCGATGATCTGTCTAGGTATGGGTATGTGTATCTTATGAGACACAAGTCTGAAGCTTTTGAAAAGTTCAAAGAATTCAGACATGAAGTAGAAAAACAAACTGGAAAAACCCATTAAGGTTCTTCGATCAGATCGAGGAGGTGAATACCTTAGCCGGGAAAATTCCTAGACTATCTCAAGGAAAATGGCATAGTCTCTCAATGGACTCCACCAGGAACACCTCAACTCAACGGGGTTTCAGAATGGAGAAATCGGACTCTATTGGATATGGTTCGATCCATGATGAGCTTCACAGACCTCCCTGATTTTCTTTGGGGACACTCATTGTTAACTTCAATCTATCTACTGAATAGGGTTCCCTCTAAAACCGTTCCTACCACACCGTATGAGATATGGCACGGTAAGAAACCAAGTCTGAGTCATCTCAGAATTTGGGGTTGTCCGGCTCATGTCAAAAGACAACAAGCGGACAAGTTAGAGTTTAGGTCCTTTAGAGCTCGATTCATAGGATATCCTAAAGAGTCATTAGGATACTATTTCTACATTCCAGAAGACCACAATGTGATTGTGAGTCGACATGCCATCTTTCTTGAAAAATAGTTTATTCAAGATAGCGGCATTGGAAAAGCAGATCAAGCTTGATGAGAAAGTCTCACAAGCAGAACGAGCTAAGGACCAAGTGGAACCAAATCAGGTTGAGCCAATAAGAACACTACCTCCTCCACCTCGTAGATCGGAAAGAGTTTTTCCATCCCCCTGAAAGATACTTAGGTATTATTTCAGAGGATGTAGAGAAAATGTTCCTCATAGGTAATGGTGCTCATGGTGATGATCCCAAAACCTACAACGAGGCGATATCAGATATCGACTCCGAGAAATGGCTTAGAGGCAATGAAGTCAGAAATTGACTCGATGCACTCAAACCAAGTCTGGACCTTGGTAGATCCACCAGAAGGTATAGTACCTATTGGATGTAAATGGATCTTCAAGAGAAAGATTGGTGCAGATGGGAATGTGGAGACATTCAAGGCTAGACTAGGTGGCAAAAGGTTATAGTCAACGTGCGAAGGCATTGACTATCAGGATACCTTTTCCCCAGTAGCTATGCTAAAATCCATCCGCACATTGCTTGCTGTTGCAGCCTATTTCGATTATGAAATATGGCAAATGGACGTGAAAACGGCATTCCTAAATGGATATCTTGAGGAAGATATCTATATGGAACAGCCGCTAGGTTTCACATCCAGTGATACTGATCACAAGGTTTGCAAGCTGCAAAGGTCCATATATGGACTTAAGCAAGCATCTCGGAGCTGGAACACTCGTTTCAATGATGTGATCAAAAAGTTTGGTTTCATCAAAAATGAAGAGGAACCATGTGTTTTCAAAAGGGTCAGTGGGAGCGCTGTTGTCTTCCTCGTATTGTACGTGGATGACATCCTCCTTATTGGGAATGATATTCCCATGTTGACATCAGTCAAGATGTGGTTGTCCAAGGAATTCTCCATGAAAGACCTAGGTGAAGCATCCTTTATTCTAGGAATTAAGGTCTATAGGGATAGACCGAATAGGATGCTAGGACTTTCACAGAAGATGTACATAGAGGAAGTACTAAAGAGGTTTAGTATGGAAAACTCTAAGAGGGGATTAATACCCTTCAGACATGGTATTCATCTTTCCAAGAAGATGTGCCCCAGCACACCTGAGGAAATAGAACGCATGAGCAAGATCCCTTATGCTTCTGCAATAGGGAGCCTCATGTATGCCATGCTATGTACACGACCTGATATAGCCCATGCTGTGAGTGTCACAAGCAGATATCAGTCAAATCCAGGTGAAGAACACTGGACTTCTGTGAAATGTATCCTTAAGTACTTGAGAAGAACTAAGGATATGATGTTGGTCTTTGGTAATGGAGAACTCCAAGTCCAGGGATACACAGACTCGGATTTCATGTCCGATATAGATGATCGAAAGTCGACATCTGGAGTCTGTTTGTGTGCAATGGTGGTGCTGTCAGCTGGAAGAGTTCCAAGCAAACGTGATAGCAGATTCCACCATGGAAGCAGAATATATCGCTGCATCAGAGGCTGCGAAGGAAGCATTCTGGTACAAGAAGTTTGCCAGAAAGAGTAATGCCATCAGATGCCATTCCTCTTAACAATTTGTTAGATATATGTGCCCTAGAAGCCAGAATTGGCTGACACTTGTAATACACTTCTAGGGGCAAAATTATAATTTTGACTATAATTAATAAAATGGGTTATTTTCTATCACATATGTGTATTTAGTGTCTGTGATACATCCTTTGAGTTAATGGTAATGATAATTCATATTTTCAAGAGTTGAAAATTTAAGACATGAATAATCATTATTAACTCATAAACATGCTCCCGACCATAGGATCATCACGAGGATGGTGATTGATCCGGAAGGTTGGTGTACAATCGCTTCTCTTTAGTAGATGAGTCTTGAGTCTACGGTGTGGAGACACCGGAGCGAGAGTACAGGTACTCGTTAGAGAACGAGGGCACTGAGCGTGACCACCTCGAGTAGTCATTAGGGAGTCTACCTTCTCGTCAATGACTGACTCGATGCTGCAGTAGTGTGTCTGGTTCTTTGACCTGAGATGCATCGGCAGTTCACCTTGAGGGTGTTATAGTTTGACTACACCATTACTCGGTCTCCTAGCCATATGGAACCCTGAGGTGTATGTTGGCTATGACATGTTCATTGTAGGAACTGGATTGCATCAAGATGGAATCTATCTACCTCGGTGGTAGAGGAGCAGCCCTATGATGATCATGAGAATCAAGTCCAGAAGCCCATGGCCATGGCAGAGTGAAATAATAGAAAGAGTTTCTATTTAGATTTTCACATTGGACTCGAATCGAATGATTACATCATATGACAGAGACTAGGGTTTGACGAGTTCACCTTAACCCTAATCTGATCGGGGCTCAAGATAGAAGAACTTAATCACACAGGTAGCTGCACCAAGAGGTTCGCATTCAGCTCTGATGGGTTGCCACCATATACTGCTAGGTGTCACTGGTGGATTTTGGGAGCAATTAGAATGATTTAGATGATCGATCATTCTAGCTGTTCGAATCAGAAGAGTTCTGATCCATCGAAAGGAGTTTCGATGATGTCGATGATAGAGATCATGACATATCCCATTACCATACAGAACTGAACCTAACTGGGTCACACAAACAAGGGTTTGAATCTGGTGATCATCAATTGAACTGATCTAGTTCAATTGATCTGAATGAGATTCAATTAGGTTCAAGGAAATCGTGCTAGCACTCGATTGAACCTAACGTTCTTCTTTTACTATCATAAATAAGTTGTCCTGTCTGAGCCAAAGGAGTTTGTGCTCAATCAGAGGCCTTCATATGGTCTGACTGGAGGTTGTCCAAGTCAGAAAAGGTTGTCTTATTTGTAAGACATTACCTGCCATTTTTGGTCACCTGCCATTTCTTGTTCTTTGACTTTGGTCAAAAGTCTACCTTTGACTGGTCAAACGTTGACCATTGACACTTTGACTTTTGACCACATGTCATGCACCTATTGGAGAGCTGGTGGGGGCCTGTCCCCCTGCCAGAACCTGGCAAGGAGAAGGGCGCACGCCACCCTAGGCGTGTGCCCAAGTTGGAGGCGCCTAGGAGTCCTTGTTGGACAAGGACTCCATCTCCTTTTTGGATTCCAATTAGAGTTCTTCTAAGAACCAACTTTGACTGGTCTTAGGCACCCTCTAAGGAGGAATCCAGGGGACTCTATTCCCACCAATCAGATTTAGATCTGATTTCACAAAGGGTTGTGATTGGTTGGGAAGAAGAGGAGTTGGATCACAGCTAGTCTATAAATAAGACCCTGCGCCCAACTCAGATTAAAAATGCAATTCAATTGAGAAACCCCATGCCCCAAGGCTGCCTCTCCCCTCCTTCTCCATGCCATAGTCTCTTCTCCCCTTGCTCTCCACGTCCAAAAGGAGTTTTGGACCTTGGTTGGTGCGATTCAGATCAAAGAAAGGCGATCAAAAGCAAGAAGGCTGCGCTGCTGCAAAGGACGACTGCTCATCTTCAAAAGAGTTTTGAAGATCCTCCAGATCAGATCCAGATCTAATTTTTGGAGGTGTGATAGAGAAGAAGAGGATCTCCAGATCCAACCCGAGTGGATACCGGTAGAGGCCAGGCGCTTGCGTGGCTAAGATCCAGAACCTTCCGCTGCAAACAGGATCATCAACAGGGTAATAGGATTACCCAGATCAGGTAAATTAAATTTGATTTAATTTATCTTTTTTATTTTATTTTATTAAAATAATAAGAATCAGATCTAAAATATATCAAGATCTGATTGGGATCAAGAGAAAAATTTTTGAAATATATCTCTTGATCTGATCAGATCTGAACGAACCTGGACCGGGAAATCAGGATTTCCCTTCAACTGGTATCAGAGCCATGGTTCTAAATTGTTTAGATCTGATTTTAAATTTATTTTAATTAGAAAATAATTGATTTTAGATGTCACATGAGATGTGATCAGATCTGAAATCAGAAAAAATTAAAATTAAATAATTTGGATCTAAGATTAGAAGATATGCATGACTAGTTCTAGAATAGAATAGTTCTATAGAATAGTTCTTGCATATTTTTGATTTAATCCGATTAAATCATATTTTAGATCTTTTTATTTACTATTTTTTGATATTATAAGTGTTATAATAACATCTAAAAAATAGCAAATAAAAATTATTTAATTTTTGAATATCATATGAGATATGATTGATGCATGTCTAGACTAGTTGTAGAATAGTTCTACATAATTGTCTAGATTAGAATTTATTTTGATTAGATCAATTTAAATCTAATTTTTTAGATTATTATGAGATAATTTAGATCTGAAAATATGCATGATTTGATACATGAGATGTATGCAAAATATGCCATGATTAGATCTACTTTATATATGAGATATATGATATAGATCTGATATTGTTTTGTAGTATTGAATGTTCCTGATTAAGGCGTTCCTCTTGGCCGTCCGGTCATAAGAACGAAGAAGGGTTTAAAGGCCCTCTCTTCCCATTCGATGGGGTGTTCTTATGATGTGTAGGGGTGCTGCGTGTTCGTCCTTAATCAGAAACCCAAAACTTACTTTCTGCAAAACCCTAGATCCTGAAACCCTAGGATTTATTGTGCATATTTTGTTTATGAACCCT
The DNA here is from genome assembly GCA_006176705.1 of Cocos nucifera. Taxonomy (NCBI): domain Eukaryota; kingdom Viridiplantae; phylum Streptophyta; class Magnoliopsida; order Arecales; family Arecaceae; genus Cocos; species Cocos nucifera. Next base: position 345,421 of record QRFJ01000449.1, read on the forward strand.
ACTTAATTAAGAATTAAGTTTATGGAATATTAATTAGGTCTAAAATTGAGAATTTCAGATCTAAGACATATTCATAATACTGGGTTCGGGCTTGGGTAGCTCAATTAGGTC
>QRFJ01000449.1:346531-669223 GCA_006176705.1 Cocos nucifera
CTGTTAGATATATGTGCCCTAGAAGCCAGAATTGGCTGACACTTGTAATACACTTCTAGGGGCAAAATTATAATTTTGACTATAAATTAATAAAATGGGTTATTTTCTATCACATATGTGTATTTAGTGTCTGTGATACATCCTTTGAGTTAATGGTAATGATAATTCATATTTTCAAGAGTTGAAAATTTAAGACATGAATAATCATTATTAACTCATAAATTGCTCCCGACCATAGGATCATCACGAGGATGGTGATTGATCCGGAAGGTTGGTGTACAATCGCTTCTCTTTAGTAGATGAGTCTTGAGTCTACGGTGTGGAGACACCGGAGCGAGAGTACAGGTACTCGTTAGAGAACGAGGGCACTGAGCGTGACCACCTCGAGTAGTCATTAGGGAAGTCTACCTTCTCGTCAATGACTGACTCGATGCTGCAGTAGTGTGTCTGGTTCTTTGACCTGAGATGCATCGGCAGTTCACCTTGAGGGTGTTATAGTTTGACTACACCATTACTCGGTCTCCTAGCCATATGGAACCCTGAGGTGTATGTTGGCTATAGCATGTTCATTGTAGGAACTGGATTGCATCAAGATGGAATCTATCTACCTCGGTGGTAGAGGAGTAGCCCTATGATGATCATGAGAATCAAGTCCAGAAGCCCATGGCCATGGTAGAGTGAAATAATAGAAAGAGTTTCTATTTAGATTTTCACATTGGACTCGAATCGAATGATTACATCATATGACAGAGACTAGGGTTTGACGAGTTCACCTTAACCCTAATCTGATCGGGGCTCAAGATAGAAGAACTGAATCACACAGGTAGCTGCACCAAGAGGTTCGCATTCAGCTCTGATGGGTTGCCACCATATACTGCTAGGTGTCACTGGTGGATTTTGGGAGCAATTAGAATGATTTAGATGATCGATCATTCTAGCTGTTCGAATCAGAAGAGTTCTGATCCATCGAAAGGAGTTTCGATGATGTCGATGATAGAGATCATGACATATCCCATTACCATACAGAACTGAACCTAACTGGGTCACACAAACAAGGGTTTGAATCTGGTGATCATCAATTGAACTGATCTAGTTCAATTGATCTGAATGAGATTCAATTAGGTTCAAGGAAATCGTGCTAGCACTCGATTGAACCTAACGTTCTTCTTTTACTATCATAAATAAGTTGTCCTGACTGAGCCAAAGGAGTTTGTGCTCAATCAGAGGCCTTCATATGGTCTGACTGGAGGTTGTCCAAGTCAGAAAAGGTTGTCTTATTTGTAAGACATTACCTGCCATTTTTGGTCACCTGCCATTTCTTGTTCTTTGACTTTGGTCAAAAGTCTACCTTTGACTGGTCAAACGTTGACCATTGACACTTTGACTTTTGACCACATGTCATGCACCTATTGGAGAGCTGGTGGGGGCCTGTCCCCCTGCCAGAACCTGGCAAGGAGAAGGGCGCACGCCACCCTAGGGTGGCGTGTGCCCAAGTTGGAGGCGCCTAGGAGTCCTTGTTGGACAAGGACTCCATCCTCCCTTTTTGGATTCCAATTAGAGTTCTTCTAAGAATCCAACTTTGACTGGTCTTAGGCACCCTCTAAGGAGGAATCCAGGGGTCTCTATTCCCAACCAATCAGATTTAGATCTGATTTCACAAAGGGTTGTGATTGGTTGGGAGGAAGAGGAGTTGGATCACAAGCTAGTCTATAAATAAGACCCTGCGCCCAACTCCTAGATTAAATGAATTCAATTGAGAAACCCCATGCCCCAAGGCTGCCTCTCCCCTCCTTCTCCATGCCATAGTCTCTTCTCCCCTTGCTCTCCACGTCCAAAAGGAGTTTTGGACCTTGGTTGGTGCGATTCAGATCAAGAGAAAGGCGATCAAAAGCAAGAAGGCTGCGCTGCTGCAAAGGACGACTGCAGATCTTCAAAAGAGTTTTGAAGATCCTCCAGATCAGATCCAGATCTGAATTTTTGGAGGTGTGATAGAGAAGAAGAGGATCTCCAGATCCAACCCGAGTGGATACCGGTAGAGGCCAGGCGCTTGCGTGGCTAAGATCCAGAACCTTCCGCTGCAAACAGGATCATCTAACAGGGTAATAGGATTACCCAAATCAGGTAAATTAAATTTGATTTAATTTATCTTATTTTATTTTATTTTATTAAAATAATAAGAATCAGATCTGAAACATATCAAGATCTGATTGAGATCAAGAGAAAAATTTTTGAAATATATCTCTTGATCTGATCAGATCTGGAACGAACCTGGACCGGGAAATCAGGATTTCCCTTCAACTGGTATCAGAGCCATGGTTCTAAATTGTTTAGATCTGATTTTAAATTTATTTTAATTAGAAAATAAAGTGATTTCAGATGTCACATGAGATGTGATCAGATCTGAAATCAGAAAAAATTAAAATTAAATGAATTTGGATCTAAGATTAGAAGATATGCATGACTAGTTCTAGAATAGAATAGTTCTATAGAATAGTTCTTGCATGTTTTTGATTTAATCCGATTAAATCATATTTTAGATCTTTTTATTTACTATTTTTTGATATTATAAGTGTTATAATAACATCTGAAAAAATAGCAAATAAAAATTATTTAATTTTTGAATATCATATGAGATATGATTGATGCATGTCTAGACTAGTTGTAGAATAGTTCTACATAATTGTCTAGATTAGAATTTATTTTGATTAGATCAATTTAAATCTAATTTTTTAGATTATTATGAGATAATTTAGATCTGAAAATATGCATGATTTGATACATGAGATGTATGCAAAATATGCCATGATTAGATCTACTTTATATATGAGATATATGATATAGATCTGATATTGTTTTGTAGTATTGAATGTTCCTGATTAAGGCGTTCCTCTTGGCCGTCCGGTCATAAGAACGAAGAAGGGTTTAAAGGCCCTCTCTTCCCATTCGATGGGGTGTTCTTATGATGTGTAGGGGTGCTGCGTGTTCGTCCTTAATCAGAAACCCAAAACTTACTTTCTGCAAAACCCTAGATCCTGAAACCCTAGGATTTATTGTGCATATTTTGTTTATGAACCCTAACTTAATTAAGAATTAAGTTTATGGAATATTAATTAGGTCTAAAATTGAGAATTTCAGATCTAAGACATATTCATAATACTGGGTTCGGGCTTGGGTAGCTCAATTAGGTCTAAGCGGTTGATCAAACCGAATCAAGAGTTGGTTAGATGGGATCAACAATGCTTAAATTGACCAGCCTAATAGGATTAAGTCTGGGTCAAGATCGAGTCACGATCAAGCAAGACCTAATTAGGCTCAGAGGTTAGAGTCTGGATTGTAGGCTAACCCAATTGGTTCTGACTCAACAATTTGGTGTCTAAGGTAAGTTTGGCACAGACGACCGACTGGTTTTTAATTGGAAGCTACTCGACCTGAATGCGTTCTTGTGCGAGTTAATGGCATATTCCTTCCACCGGTCTCACTTACCTGGCCATATCTGTTGACACAGTTCTGATCTGAGGTGGTCAATAATCCGAGCTAACCCATGCCACTAGGTTAGTCATAATTGTTATGACTAAGCCAAGTCTAGTTTAATGAGACCTGAATCAATTCTCCCTAAGAAAAGATTAAGTCTGAGGTCTTCCACCATTGTAGATGTGCGGGCCCTTCCCGGGGTTGATTGTTCTCGGCTGGATACAGTGGCTCAGTTGCACCGGGAAGACGCAACCATGTCTATTAGGCATTGGATGCTATGGGCTGGAGGATGAGTTGGGCTCAATATTTCGGATACGGTGAGAGACCCAATTAGGAACCCAGTCTATGCAAATGGTGGGTCTGACTTAACTAAGGAGTGGATCAATATTCCGGATACGGTGAGATTCATGAATTAGAGACCAAGTTTGGGTGCACCATGATTAGAGAATCATTGAACAAGAGTTGTTCACTCATTGGCTAACCCATCACCAATAACTGTTAGGTGAGGTGATGAGTCAGTTGGTGAGACCGCACCACCCACTAGAAATCATTAATCGTGGAGATTTTCGCATCTCTACAGAGGGAGTGTAGGGATCCGAGAAAATAGTGGGAGCTAATTTGTTTAAAAATAAAATCCCTAAACAAATTGGTCAAGTCAAAATTACAGTATCTAACTAGAATCTTTGACTCTCTACAGGAAAATGTCTGCGTCCAACCCACTTGGCACGTATCCTAGACACACATAGACTGACTGGACCCAATTATAAAGATTGGCTCAGGAACTACAAAATTGTTTTGGGTTCAGAGAAGTTAACACATGTTTTGGACCAGGACCCTCCCACCTTACCAGCTCGTCCATCCACTGAACAGAGAGCGTCTCTGGAAAAATGGATTGACGAAGACAATAAGGCCAGATACTACATGTTGGGCTCGATGTCTGATGAGCTCCAGCGCCAACATGAAGATATCGGGACTGCTCGCCAAATGTTGGCTCACCTGCAGGAGATGTTTGGTGAACAGAGTCGCGCAGCCAAATATCAAGTCACGAAAATGACTTTTTAAGGCTAAGATGCGTGATGGGCAGTCAGTCCAAGATCACTGTCTGACAATGATCAAGGACATGGAAGAGCTTGAGAAGCTCGGTGTGAAGTTGGACTTGGATCTGCAGAACGATATTATTCTGCAATCCTTGACTGATGCATATGGGCAATTCATCATGAATTACCACATGCATAAACTTCAAAATTCCTTGGCCGAGTTGAATGAATATGCTGGTTACCGCTGAGCTTTCTATGAAAGGTTCTAAAGGCTCAGTTCTTGCTATGGAACGGACTTCTTCCAAAAGAAAGTCTTATGGAAAGAAAAAGAAGTCTGTGAAAAAGCAAAAGGTGGAAGGATCAAAGAAGAAGAAGGCAGAACCGAAGAAGAAGGTCGATGGCAAAGGAAAGTGTTTCCATTGCAACAGCGACGGCCATTGGAAGCGGAACTGCCCTACTTACCTGGCCACCCTGAAGAACAAGAAGGAAGGTCCTTCTGGAGGTATGCTCGTTATTGAGTCTAACCTTACGGTTTCTTCTGCATCCAGTTGGGTGCTTGACTCTGGTTCTAGTGCTCATCTGTGCACTTCTATGCAGGGTCTTGAGGATAGCAGGAGGCTGAGGGATGGAGACATGATCCTACGCATCGGTAATGGAGCAAGAGTTGCTGCAGTAGCCGTGGGAACATACCCTCTTCGATTACCATCTGGTTTAGACTTAGTTTTAAAAGACTGTTATTATGTGCCTGCAGCTAGCAGGAATTTGATTTCTGTTTCATGCTTAGCACAAGAAGGTTATGTGATCACCTTCTTTAAGGACCATTGTAACATTCTTTATGAAAGAAATAAAATTGCAAATGGTTTCCTTGTTAATGGTCTTTATCAGTTGCATATTGATGTACCTATTTTAACTATCGAGCAAAACGTGAATGCCAAACGACCTAGGGATAGTCCAAACGACAGATATCTATGGCACCTGAGATTAGGTCATATAGCAGAAGATAGGATTAACAAATTGGAGAAAAATGGGCTATTGAGTCCATTGACTTTTGAGTCATATCCAACTTGTGAATCTTGTCTTCAAGGCAAAATGACTAAACTCCCTTTTGTTGGACATGGGGAGAGGGCCACAGATCTCCTTGCCCTAGTACATACTGATGTGTGCGGCCCATTTGATGTGCCGGCTAGAGGCAATTTTGTCTACTTCATTACCTTTACCGATGATCTGTCTAGGTATGGGTATGTGTATCTTATGAGACACAAGTCTGAAGCTTTTGAAAAGTTCAAAGAATTCAGACATGAAGTAGAAAAACAAACTGGAAAACCCATTAAGGTTCTTCGATCAGATCGAGGAGGTGAATACCTTAGCCGGGAATTCCTAGACTATCTTAAGGAAAATGGCATAGTCTCTCAATGGACTCCACCAGGAACACCTCAACTCAACGGGGTTTCAGAACGGAGAAATCGGACTCTATTGGATATGGTTCGATCCATGATGAGCTTCACAGACCTCCCTGATTTCCTTTGGGGACATTCATTATTAACTTCAATCTATTTACTGAATAGGGTTCCCTCTAAAACCGTTCCTACCACACCGTATGAGATATGGCACGGTAAGAAACCAAGTCTGAGTCATCTCAGAATTTGGGGTTGTCCGGCTCATGTCAAAAGACAACAAGCGGACAAGTTAGAGTTTAGGTCCTTTAGAGCTCGATTCATAGGATATCCTAAAGAGTCATTAGGATACTATTTCTACATTCCAGAAGACCACAATGTGATTGTGAGTCGACATGCCATCTTTCTTGAAAAATAGTTTATTCAAGATAGCGGCATTGGAAAGCAGATTAAGCTTGATGAGAAAGTCTCACAAGCAGAACGAGCTAAGGACCAAGTGGAACCAAATCAGGTTGAGCCAATAAGAACACTACCTCCTCCACCTCGTAGATCGGAAAGAGTTTCCCGTCCCCCTGAAAGATACTTAGGTATTGTTTCAGAGGACGTAGAGGAAATGTTCCTCATAGGTAATGGTGCTCATGGTGATGATCCCAAAACCTACAACGAGGCGATATCAGATATCGACTCCGAGAAATGGCTTGAGGCAATGAAGTCAGAGAATTGACTCGATGCACTCAAACCAAGTCTGGACCTTGGTAGATCCACCAGAAGGTATAGTACCTATTGGGTGTAAATGGATCTTCAAGAGAAAGATTGGTGCAGATGGGAATGTGGAGACATTCAAGGCTAGACTGGTGGCAAAAGGTTATAGTCAACGCGAAGGCATTGACTATCAGGATACCTTTTCCCCGGTAGCTATGCTAAAATCCATCCGCACATTGCTTGCCGTTGCAGCCTATTTCGATTATGAAATATGGCAAATGGACGTGAAAACGGCATTCCTAAATGGATATCTTGAGGAAGATATCTATATGGAACAGCCGCTAGGTTTCACATCCAGTGATACTGATCACAAGGTTTGCAAGCTGCAAAGGTCCATATATGGACTTAAGCAAGCATCTCGGAGCTGGAACACTCGTTTCAATGATGTGATCAAAAAGTTTGGTTTCATCAAAAATGAAGAGGAACCATGTGTTTTCAAAAGGGTCAGTGGGAGCGCTGTTGTCTTCCTCGTATTGTACGTGGATGACATCCTCCTTATTGGGAATGATATTCCCATGTTGACATCAGTCAAGATGTGGTTGTCCAAGGAATTCTCCATGAAAGACCTAGGTGAAGCATCCTTTATTCTAGGAATTAAGGTCTATAGGGATAGACCGAATAGGATGCTAGGACTTTCACAGAAGATGTACATAGAGGAAGTACTAAAGAGGTTTAGTATGGAAAACTCTAAGAGGGGATTAATACCCTTCAGACATGGTATTCATCTTTCCAAGAAGATGTGCCCCAGCACACCTGAGGAAATAGAACGCATGAGCAAGATCCCTTATGCTTCTGCAATAGGGAGCCTCATGTATGCCATGCTATGTACACGACCTGATATAGCCCATGCTGTGAGTGTCACAAGCAGATATCAGTCAAATCCAGGTGAAGAACACTGGACTTCTGTGAAATGTATCCTTAAGTACTTGAGAAGAACTAAGGATATGATGTTGGTCTTTGGTAATGGAGAACTCCAAGTTCAGGGATACACAGACTCGGACTTCATGTCCGATATAGATGATCGAAAGTCGACATCTGGAGTCTGTTTGTGTGCAATGGTGGAGCTGTCAGCTGGAAGAGTTCCAAGCAAACTGGATAGCAGATTCCACCATGGAAGCAGAATATATAGCTGCATCAGAGGCTGCAAAGGAAGCATTCTGGTACAAGAAGTTTGCTGCAGAAATTGGAGTAATGCCATCAGATGCCATTCCTCTTTACTGCGACAACAATGGCGCCATAGCCCTTGCTAAGGAGCCGAGGTCTCACCAGAAGTCCAAGCACATTGAGCGGCGATATCATCTCATCCGCGATTACCTTGAGAAAGGTTACGTTGAGGTCAAGAGAGTCAACTCCGCAGATAATGTGGCAGACCCACTTACAAAGCCGTTGGGCCAGCAGAAGATCGAAGCCCACCTTGAGAAGATGGGACTTAGACTTGTAGCCAATTGGCTTTAGGACAAGTGGGAGATTGTTAGATATATGTGCCCTAGAAGCCAGAATTGGCTGACACTTGTAATACACTTCTAGGGGCAAAATTATAATTTTGACTATAATTAATAAAATGGGTTATTTTCTATCACATATGTGTATTTAGTGTCTGTGATACATCCTTTGAGTTAATGGTAATGATAATTCATATTTTCAAGAGTTGAAAATTTAAGACATGAATAATCATTATTAACTCATAAACAGCTCCCGACCATAGGATCATCACGAGGATGGTGATTGATCCGGAAGGTTGGTGTACGATCGCTTCTCTTTAGTAGATGAGTCTTGAGTCTACGGTGTGGAGACACCGGAGCGAGAGTACAGGTACTCGTTAGAGAACGAGGGCACTGAGCGTGACCACCTCGAGTAGTCATTAGGGAAGTCTACCTTCTCGTCAATGACTGACTCGATGCTGCAGTAGTGTGTCTGGTTCTTTGACCTGAGATGCATCGGCAGTTCACCTTGAGGGTGTTATAGTTTGACTACACCATTACTCGGTCTCCTAGCCATATGGAACCCTGAGGTGTATGTTGGCTATAGCATGTTCATTGTAGGAACTGGATTGCATCAAGATGGGAATCTATCTACCTCGGTGGTAGAGGAGCAGCCCTATGATGAATCATGAGAATCAAGTCCAGAAGCCCATGGCCATGGCAGAGTGAAATAATAGAAAGAGTTTCTATTTAGATTTTCACATTGGACTCGAATCGAATGATTACATCATATGACAGAGACTAGGGTTTGACGAGTTCACCTTAACCCTAATCTGATCGGGGCTCAAGATAGAAGAACTTAATCACACAGGTAGCTGCACCAAGAGGTTCGCATTCAGCTCTGATGGGTTGCCACCATATACTGCTAGGTGTCACTGGTGGATTTTGGGAGCAATTAGAATGATTTAGATGATCGATCATTCTAGCTGTTCGAATCAGAAGAGTTCTGATCCATCGAAAGGAGTTTCGATGATGTCGATGATAGAGATCATGACATATCCCATTACCATACAGAACTGAACCTAACTGGGTCACACAAACAAGGGTTTGAATCTGGTGATCATCAATTGAACTGATCTAGTTCAATTGATCTGAATGAGATTCAATTAGGTTCAAGGAAATCGTGCTAGCACTCGATTGAACCTAACGTTCTTCTTTTACTATCATAAATAAGTTGTCCTGACTGAGCCAAAGGAGTTTGTGCTCAATCAGAGGCCTTCATATGGTCTGACTGGAGGTTGTCCAAGTCAGAATAGGTTGTCTTATTTGTAAGACATTACCTGCCATTTTTGGTCACCTGCCATTTCTTGTTCTTTGACTTTGGTCAAAAGTCTACCTTTGACTGGTCAAACGTTGACCATTGACCCTTTGACTTTTGACCACATGTCATGCACCTATTGGAGAGCTGGTGGGGGCCTGTCCCCCTGCCAGAACCTGGCAAGGAGAAGGGCGCACGCCAAGGGTGGCGTGAGCCCAAGTAGGAGGCGCCTAGGAGTCCTTGTTGGACAAGGACTCCACCTCCCTTTTGGATTCCAATTAGAGTTCTTCTAAGAACCAACTTTGACTGGTCTTAGGCACCCTCTAAGGAGGAATCCAGGGGTCTCTATTCCAACCAATCAGATTTAGATCTGATTTCACAAAGGGTTGTGATTGGTTGAGAGGAAGAGGAGTTGGATCACAAGAGGTCTATAAATAAGACCCTGCGCCCAACCCTAATAAAAATGCAATTCAATTGAGAAACCCCACGCCCCAAGGCTGCCTCTCCCCTCCTTCTCCATGCCATAGTCTCTTCTCCCCTTGCTCTCCACGTCCAAAAGAGTTTTGGACTTAGGTTGGTGCGATTCAGATCAAGGAAAGGCGATCAAAAGCAAGAAGGCTGCGCTGCTGCAAAAGGACGACTGCAGATCTTCAAAAGAGTTTTGAAGATCCTCCAGATCAGATCCAGATCTGATTTTTGGAGGTGTGATAGAGAAGAAGAGGATCTCCAGATCCAACCCGAGTGGATACCGGTAGAGGCCAGGCGCTTGCGTGGCTAGATCCAGAACCTTCCGCTGCAATCAGGATCATCTACAGGGTAATAGGATTACCCAAATCAGGTAAATTAAATTTGATTTAATTTATCTTATTTTATTTTATTTATTAAAATAATAAGAATCAGATCTGAAATATATCAAGATCTGATTGAGATTAAGAGAAAATTTTTGAAATATATCTCTTGATCTGATCAGATCTGAACGAACCTGGACCGGAAAATCAGGATTTCCCTTGAAGCCCTTGCTAAGGAGCCGAGGTCTCACCAAAAATCCAAGCACATCGAGCGGCGATACCACCTCAACCGCGATTACCTCGAGAAAGGTTACATCGAGATCAAGAGAGTCGACTCTGCAGACAATGTGGTAGATTCACTCACAAAGCCATTAGATCAGTAGAAGATCGAAGCCCACCTTGAGAAGATGGGACTTAGATTTGTAGCCAATTGGCTTTAGGTCAAGTGGAAGTTTGTTAGATATCTGTACCGTAGAAGCTAGAATTGGCTGACACTTATTATACACTTCTAAGGGTAAAATTATAATTTTAACTATAAATAATAAAATATATTATTTTTTTATCATAATGTGTATTTAGTATCTATGATACATCCCTTGAGTTAATGGCAATGATAATTCTTATTTTCAAGTGTTAAAAATTTAAGACATGAATTTTTATTATTAACTCATAAAATGCTTTCGATCGTAGGATAATCTGAGGATGGTGATTGATCCAAAAGGTTGGTGTACAATCACTTTTTTATAATAGATGAGTCTTAAGTCTACGGTATAGAGACACCGAAAGCGAGAGTATAGGTACTCATTAGAGAACGAGGGCACTGAGCATGACCATCTCGAGCAGTCATAAGGAAGTCTACCTTCTCGTCGATGACTGGCTCGAAGCTACAGTGGTGTGTCTGGTTCTTTGATCTGAGGTGCATCGATAGTTCACTTTGAGGGTGTTATAGTTTGACTATACCATGACTCGATCTTCTAGCCATCCAGAATCCTGAGGTATATGTTGGCTATAGCATGTTCATTGTAGGAATTGGATTGTTCCATGAGAAAATCTATCTACCTCGATAGATGAGGAGCAACCCTATGATGATCATGAGAATCAAGTTCATAAGCCCATGGCCATGGCAGAGTGAAATGATAGAAAGAGTTTCTATTAAGGTTTTCACATCGAACTTGAATCGAATGATTAATTCATATGACAGAAATTTGGGTTTGACGAGTTCACCTTAACCCTAAATCGATCAGGATTCAAGATAGAAGAACTTAATCACACATGTAACTACATCGAGAGGTTCATTTTTAGTTTTGATGAGTTGCTACCATATATTGCTAGGTATCACTGGTGGATTTTGGGAGCAATTAGAATGATTTGGATGATCGATCATTTTAGTTGTTTGAATTAGAAAAGTTCTGATCCATTGGAAGGTATTTTAATGATGTTGATGATATAGATCACGATATATCTCATTACCATAGAGAATTGAACCTAATTGGATCGCACAAACAAGGGTTTGGATCTGGATATCATCAATTAAACTAATCCAGTTCAATTGATTTGAATTAGATTCAATTAGGCTCAAGAAAATCATGCTAGCACACGATTGAGCCTAAAGTTCTCCTTCAACAATCATTAAATGTTGTCTCAACTGAGCCAAATATATTTGGGCTCACTCAGGTACCTTTACTTGGTCTAACTAGAGCTTGTTCAGATCAGAAGAGGGTTGTCTTAATTTATGAGATAAATTTAAGACAATACCTGCCATTTTCCGTCACCTGCTAATTCTTATCTTTTGACTTTGATCAAACATTGACCTTTGACACTTAGACATCTATCCATATGTCATGCACCAATAGGAGAGTAGATGGGGCTTTGCCCCCTACTAGAAAGAGGAAAGGAGGGGATGCATGCCAAGGGAGGCGTGCACCTAAGGATAATGAAGCCTGGAGTCTCATGTAGATGGGACTCTAGGTTGCATCATGGAATAAACTTAGGTGGCGCCTAAGACTCTACTTTGACCAATCTTGGCACCACCTAAGGATGTTGGAGAGGGGCTCTCATCTGATTGGATTAAGTGATGTTATCCCACCAATCAGATTTAAATCTAATTGCATGAAGAGACATGATTGGCCGGGATGATGTGGCACTGCATGGTGCAGTAGGGTCTATATAAACCCTGTCTGCACCTAGGTTTAGAGAGTTCTCCCATTGCCCACACCACATAGCCATCTCTCTCTCTCTCCTCCATGCCTACCTCTGATCCTCTCTCTCCTTTCCACACTCAAGGGGTTTTGGGCTTCAGTTTGGTGTGATCCAGGCAAGAGAAAGACGATAAGAAAGGAAGAAGGCAGCACTGCTGCAAGAGACGATATCGGATCTTCCAAAGTTATTTTGAAGACCTTCAAAATTAGATCCAGATCTGATCTTTGAAAGAAAGATTGAGAAGAAGAAGATAACCGAATCTTGCCTGAGTGGATACTGGTAGAGGCCAGGCGATTGCGTGGCTACATCCAGAACCTCAGGCAATCAGCAGGATCATCACAGGATAATAAGATTACCCAAGAACAAGGTATAAATTAAATCTATTTTAATTTATTTTATTTTATTTTATTAGATCCATCAAATTAGATCTAAAAAGTATCAAATCTAATTTAAATCTAAGAAAAAAATTTTTAAAATATTTTTTTTGGTCAAATCAGATTTGAATGAACCTAACCGGGAAAATAGATTTTTTTCTTCATAAACATTCAATACGATTAATGTTTGACCTAGTGCAAGTATTGCAGGAGGATCAATTAACAATTTAATTATTAATTAGCTTAATTTTTTTTAATTCAGAGGACTAAGATTAAGTTTAATTAAATATAATTTAATTAAATTTGGTTTGGGCTTGATTGGATCAAGTCTAATTGGTTTATTGGATGAGCAAATTGCAAGGAAGAACTTGTCCTAGTTCAATTAGGACTTGTATCAACCCAATTTCTAATTTGATTAGAAAATTAAATCTAATTTAATTAGATTATTTGTTGGACTAAGATCTAATCTAATTGGATTAACTAAATTCTAATTTAATTTGATCGAAGGATCAAGTTGGACCAAGTCAAACTAGGAGTCCTAGTGAGACTAGGACTCCTATCTCTATGCGCTACCTTAGCCCCAATGCCCCCCATGCCATTTTTGTTGGATTTTTTTGTAGAAATATTTTTTTCTAGATGTTCACACATGCCCTCTTACTCTATTTATCTCAAATATGGTATTTAGATATTGTGATCAAGTCAAAAGAAGAGTTTGAGTTGATTTAAACTCTATGAGATAGAGTTTTGAGAAACCAAAACTCCTTATTTTGTGTCACCTACATCCCTATTTTTCTCCTCAAATTTTTATGGGTTTTAGAGGCCTTTATGTGTGATATTCCCTAGTAGTCCATGCAAAAATAAAGGAGAGGGTGCCCAAATCTTGGGCGCCCAAACTCTAGCCCTATTTGGATAATCCTTGACTAGGTATTTGACCTAGTCAAGGATTCCTCTATATCTCCTTATATAAAATAAATTTTGATCTAATTCTTTTGTGGATTACACATTTAAGAGAGATCATTTAGGAAATGAAAAATCTAAGAGAGAAGCCTAGGGCATAGGATTTTGTAAAGACACCAATCAAGGTGCTTTGGTGAGAGAAGAAAGATGAAGAAGAGGGTCTTCTTCTAGGTTTTTTCTTCCACTCCTATTCCTCCATCGTTGTGAGTGTTTAAGAGGTGTCTCAGCATCATGAATTATCTTCCTCAACTTTAAAAAGTTGGAGAGTCCAAGCTTGAAGGAAAAAAAATCCAGATCGACCATTGGAGAAGGATCAGCACAGTACTAGCATACTGTGCTGATTTTCTGGCATTGGACTTCAGATCTGCAATTAAGGGCTCGTGTGGATAACTCGTAGAGGTTGGATACATGTGCGGCTTGGAACAACCATCTCAGGCTTGGATCAGTGAGTTAAGAAATTCTAAATTCAAAGGTAAGGATGATCTGATCTCCCTATTATATGTTTAGATCAGATCTAGAGTAGTCTACTGTTGATATGATTAATATGCAATTCTTTTGATATTTTATTTTCTGATTTAATAGCATGCCTTAATCATGTAATAGGATCCTATATCTAGGATTTTATGTTATATTGTTCATGATTTAATGTGATTAATTTACCTCTTTCGCTGTAATTTTGAAAAAGTTTCAAAACCCTAGATCCGTTCCCTCTGTAGGTAGGCCAACATTTGGTTAGCAATCTTTATATCCTCATGTTGATGCTATAATTCATTAGACATCGAGGCCAATACGTAATACCTGACCTTGTTGTCATTGTCCAACCACTTCTCATGCAATGCTCTCTGATCGACGGTCGGACGGGCTAGGAGAGGGAAAAATTTCTGGTCTAAAATATAGGTCAGCTTCTCAGAACTCAAAATGATTTTTAAGTTTCAGAGCCAATCCTTAAAGTTTGGTCTGGTTAATCGGTGGGTCTCTAGGATTCTAACTAGAGGGTTGGATGCAAATATTTTCCTATAAAGAGTCAAAGTTTCTAGTTAGACTTGTAATTAACTTAATCAATTTATTTAAAAATTTTATTTTTAAATAAATTTTGAGCTTCACTATTTTTTTGGATCCCTACACTCCCTTGTCAAAGATGTAAAAGTCTCCATGATTATAGATTTTTAGTGGATGGTGCGGTTCCACCGATTGGCTCACCACCTCACCTAACAATTATTGATGATGAGTCAGCCGATAAGTGGACAACTCTTATCCAATGTTTCTCTAAACATGTTGCACCCAATTCAGTCTTTAATTCATGAAGCTCACCATGCCTAGAATAGTGTTCCACTCCTTAGTTAAGTCAGACCCATCATTTGCACAAACTGGATTCATGATTGGGACCCTCACCATATCCAAAATATTAAGCCCAACCCATCCTCCAATCCATAGCGTCCCATGCCTAATAGTTGTGATTGCATTTTTTGGTGCAACTTAATTACTGTATCTAGTCGAGAATAATCAATCCTAGGAAAGGCCCGCACAACTACAATGGTGGAAGACCAATTAACTTAATATTTTCTTAGAAAGATTTCAATTTAGATCTCTTTAATCCATAATTAGTCATAACGATTATGACTAACCTAGTGGCATGGGTTAGCTTGAATCGTTAGGAATCTCAATACAGAACTGGATCAACCCAATCGATCAGGTAAGTGAGATCGGTGGAAGGGATATATCATTAACTCGCTGTGGATGCATCCAGGTCGAGTAGCTCCTAATTAAAAACCATTGGTCGTATCTACCGAACTTACCTTAGATATCAACTTATCGAATCAAAATTGATTGGGTTCACCTACAATCCAGGCTCAAACCATGGAGCCAATTAGGTCTTGAGATGATCAACCACATATAGCTATGAGTTGATCTTGACCAAACTTACAACTATTGGGCTGGTCAATTTTAAGCACTCTTGATCCCACCTAACCAACTCTTGATTTAATTTGATTGACCGCTCAAGTTAGACCTAATCAAGCTACTCATACCCTGAACCCATATTTTATGAAGGTGTCTTAGATCTGAAAATTCTCAATTTCTAGATCTAATTAGTTTTATAACTTAATTCTTAATTAATTGTAAACATGGTTCAAAAATAAAGCATGTAACCAGATCCTAGGATTTTGCAGAAAAGTAAGTTTTTGTTTTCTAATTAAGGACAGACATGAAGCACCCCTACATGCTATAAGAGGATCCTATCGAATAGAAAGCAAGAGCCTTTAAACCCTTCTTACTCTTATCATAGGATGGCCATGAGAAATGCCCTAATCAAAAAAATAAACTACTACTATAAAATTAGATCTTGCACATATATCACATATATGACTATAGATCTATTCTACACATGCTTTGCATACATCTCATATATTAAAATTAAAAAATGTATCTCATGCATTAGATCTGATTACATCTCATGTAACATTAGAAAATAATATGATCATATCAAAATTAATTTTTAGATCTAATCTAATCTAGATCTAGAACCAGGACCTGGCTCTGATACCAATTGAAGGTTCTACAGGATCGGCCTGATTGAATCAAGTTGTGTAGTGGAATTTAAAATTTTTAACCTACTAATTTGATTAGATTTGAAAGTTCTCAAATCTAATTAGATAGATCTAAAATAAAAAATATAAAAATGGTATCTAATACCACCTATTGCAAGTGATCTGATCACTTCCTACGATGGTCTGAAAATAGTTCGAGGTTCTAACCTGAGCCATGCACGTGCCCGGCCTCTACCAGCATCCACTAAGATCAGATCTAAAGATCTTCTTCTTCTAAATTTGATCTCAGAAGATCTAAATCTGGAACTCCTGGGTGCACCTTCGATCCAACCTTCGATGATAATTCGATCATCACGCGATTGGGAACTAGTCAACGCAGTCTTGCAGCAGCAGCACCCCAACACTCAGATGGTTGATCTGCCCAACTCTTGGGCATGGAGAAGAGGGAGAAGAGAAGGGAGAGGAGG
The DNA here is from genome assembly GCA_006176705.1 of Cocos nucifera. Lineage (NCBI taxonomy): Eukaryota > Viridiplantae > Streptophyta > Magnoliopsida > Arecales > Arecaceae > Cocos > Cocos nucifera. Next base: position 363,266 of record QRFJ01000449.1, read on the forward strand.
CACAAAGGAGAGGAAGAGACAAAATCTTGGCATGGGCTATGGAATAGCCAAATCCTTTGGCCATGGTCTCTATTTATAGACAAACCTAGAGTCCTAAGGCTTTTGGACTTTGAACGGGTCAAAGCTAAGAAGTAGAAGGACTCCTCCCAAGCCTCCACACCCACTTTGATTTTCTTCTAAATTTTTTCACTCAAAATCCATAGAAAAATGTGCTAAACAATTATCTAGATAGGGTGTTGGCGTAGATGAATTTTCTCCCCAATAGTTTGAACTGTTCAAACTCTTTTTGACCTATTCAAACTCATTTGAATAAGTAACCTCCTTATCTTTTCCACAAGGGGCGCATGCCAGGGAGAGGCGTGCACCCTCTTCTCTTCACGCAAACACATCTAGGGTGCATGCCCGAAGAGAAAATCCAAGGGGGCGCGCCACTTCCTTTCTTTCCTGCAAAGATCGGGTCAAAATGGCTTTGTCCTAATCCTCATCATATGAGACTAAGACAAGCCCTGATCTGACTAGGACAAACCCTGATCTAACCAAAATAAGGTCCAACCAGACCAAGACAAATCCATATAGGATTTTTGGATGAGTCAAATCAAATTTGATTGAGTCCAGACCAATCAGAAAGTCTATAAAAGAAGAAAGTTAGGTCCAATCGTGTACTAGCACGATTTTTTTGAACCTAATTGGATCTAATCCAAATTAATCAGACCATGTTAGCCTAATTAATGACATCCAAACCCAAATTCTTATTTGTGTGATCCAGTTAGGTTCAATTCTATATGATAATGAGATATGTTGCGATCTCCATCATCGATATTATCAAAATACCTTTTGATGGATCAGAACTCTTTCTGATTTGCCTAATTAGAATCATCGATTATCAAGATAATTTTAATTGATTCCAAAATCCACTAGTGACATCTAACAGTATGTGATAGCAATCCATCAGAATCGAATACAAATCTCTCGGTACAGTCAACAATATGATTGGATTCTTCTATCATGAGCCTCGATAGGATCTAGGTCAAGGTGAACTCATCAAATCCAACACCTATCATATGATTGAATTATTCGATTCGAGTCTGATGTGAAATCCTAATAGAAATATCTTTCTATTATTTTACACTGCCATGGCCATGGATTTTAAAACTCGATCTCATGATCATCATAAGACTACTCCTCTATCGAGGTTGATAGATCCCATCTTGGTATGATCCAATTCTTACAGTGAGCATGCTATAGCCAACATACGCCTCAGAATTCTAAATGGCTAAGAGATTGAGTTATAGTGTAGTCAAACTATAATACCTTCAAGATAAACTACCGATGCACCTTAGGTCAAAGAACCAAATACACAAATGCAGCATCGAGCTAGTCATCGATGAGAAGGTAGACTCCCTTATGACTGCTCGAGGTGGTCGTGCTTAGTGCCCTTATTCTCAACAAGTACCTATACTCTCACTCCAGTGTTTCCACACTATAGACTCAAGATACATCTACTTTAAGAAAATGATTGTACAATAATCTTCTGGATCGATCATCATCCTCGTGATGATCCTATGATTGAGAGTAGTTAATGAGTTAATTATAATAACACATATCTCAAATTCTCAACTCTTGAGCATATGTGTTATCATACCCGTTAACCTAATGAATGTATCACAAACATTTTAATACACAAATATGATAAAAAAAATAATCCTTTTATTAATTATAAGTCAAAAATTGCTTTTAGAAAGTATTTACAAGTATCGAGTAATTTAGCTTTTAGGGCGCATATCTAACAATATTATGTTCATCATAAAGGATGGACATAGTGGTAGTTACTTAAAATGATATTATTTATTTTGAAAACAAACTCAATAGTTTTCAATGCTAGGATTGGAACATTTCTTCCATCCCCAATATTCAGGAATCTATCATCGTTCTCAAACTTTCTACCAATATGAAGTCCATGCAATGAATTACATATGTGAACTAGACTTTCGATATCTAATACCTAGGTAGATGTATCATAAATAGAAAAATTACAAAGTATTATCATATAACAATCTTGACTAGCAACCACTTGTTGATTTCTCCTATTCAGCCTATCCGAGTCTAGAGGATAATTCCTGTTTGGATCTATTTGATTAGGGTCAACACCAAACTTCTTGAAATCAAGGGGTCACTGTCCAATAGTGAATAGAGCGACCAAATACTAGACATTCTATTAAATAAAAGAAAAACATAAGACTATATTAGTACTTAAATTATTTAATCCTAAAGACTTGGACTTTAGTCTAAAGATCCCCCCACTATTTTTATGAATTGGTAGTCTCTACCTTCAATTCGAGGAATTACACTAACTCCTTAGTAGATACTAGAATCCATATAGACTACAAATGGGTCCGAGAAAAGCTCTGGCCAACCCGTGTACATCACAGGTAGGTTCATAACCAATTATTTCTCTAAATAATTTTTAGTATTTTGATTTTGCCCTAGAAGCCAATTTAGTAGGCTATGGCCTCCATTGAAAAGGTCTGGTTAGGGCCAACAATTAACATGATTGAGTTCAGTGCATCATACAAATGAAGACTAAGCTCGAGGAAAGCTCTGGCCAATATGATCGCCATTCAGAATTTACGATCTAATCATCATTTAATGGATAGTAATTTCAATATTTGGATAAACATTAGATGTAAGGCACCTCCAATATCCACCTAAAAAATTGGACTCATTGCCATCCATCTTAATGGGAGGCTATGACTCAGTTATCCCCATAACTTTATCATTTTAAGAACCTAATAATTTAAAGAATTTATATTACATGTGATTTAATGATAGAAAAGATATTGACTAATTTTCTCCCACCGACTTTACCAAGTCAAATCCTTCCAATGACTTCACTAAGTCAATAATGAGGACTAGGATCAATTTCGGTCCATGGGCACCTAATTCGGTCTTACTAATTAAAATCAGGCAAACTAATTCCTAATTGACATAAATCAACTCGAATCACCAAGTAATCTAATCAAATCCTAATCGACCATGTTGGCTAAGTAAGTAAGATCAATGGAAGAAATATGCCATTAACTCGTCAAACATTAAATCAGTGAGAGTAGCTTCTAATTAAAAACCACTAGTCTAGATTGCCAAACTTATCTTAGACATCAATCGATTAATTAGATTCAATCTGATCCATCTAGTAATTTTGGGCTCGACCGCTTAGTAATAAATCAAGTCTATTTTTTGTCCTTGTTAAAGACATGGACTTGACCAACTATAACTATTGAAGTTGAATGTAAAGTGTCCTCGACCTAATTTAAATAAATACTTGGTTAGATTTGATCAATTACTCTAGTTAAGTCTATTCTTTAACTAATCTTAGGTCTAATCTAATTAATGGACCTAATCTATCTAACTCTTTAATCCATAGATTTATGCATTTATCTTAGGATCCTTAATTCATAATTCTAGACCCTACAAGATAATACTTAATTTTAATTAAGTTTTGGACTAATGGGTTGAGGTTCAATATTTGAAAATTATTTTCAAATTTTGTAAAATATTTTTATAATTTTCTATTTTCTATTCACCAAATGGGTTGACTAATTTCAGAAATAGATCAGCTCATATCATAAACAGCAACCTATTAGTTTCAGACATAAAATTAAGCACATTAAAAATTAAACCATGAATCATTTTTTAAATCTAATCTAAACTTATGCATATTTAATTTTTTAGATTGAAACCATTTCAATAATTTCTTTCACTTTTCATTTTCATAGGATATAATCATAGCGGTACCCTTACCGCCATTAGAGAATCCCATCGAATGGAAGGAGAGGGCCTTTAAACCCTACTTTTCTCCTATGATCGAAGAGCCATGGCAACCAACCCAATCCAATTACTTGCTACTTGAATTAAAAACATATCAAATATGCTAGCATTCCTATTTCTAATATACATTTAAAATATGTCATATGACCTAGTGCTCTAATACCACTGAAGAAAAAGTGGAGGGTTCTAGGCATGCATTTTGAAATTTTTTTGAATTAATATGCAGTGGAAGACTAAGATTAATCTAATTAATCTATGCATGCTATGATCTAATCATAAAAATTCTATACTAGGATCGAGGCATGTATATATGTGTATAGAAATATTGAATGCAAAGATAAGTAAATTTAATTTACTATTCGTGTTCAAAACATGATACCTAAGCACGAGTAGACAAACTCCATAATTTAAAAATATTAGAAAGAAGCTCCTCACATCATGATGCAGCCATACTATCATTCAGCCTCTACGGATGGTCCACACAGAGCTCCTAATCCTGATCAGCTCCATCAGAGTATTAGCTCCTTTCCAAAACTTTTGATGGCCGATCTTGATTGACCACCTTCTTCCAATCTCCTGGACACCCTAGGAGACTAAAGGATATAAATTGGAGGATGAGGAACAGGTGTGAAAATTTTGGTGCTCATCCGATGCTCATAACACTTGAACTCTCCATCTAAACCCTAGGTCGAAACCCTATGGCTACCCATGCTCAAAAATCCTGGAGTCCCACTCTTAGGATTTATTTCTGACAATCAATGTCATGCACAGATGTCCCTACACCACTACTTGTTTCATTGAGAAACCTCTCCTTAGATAGCACTCACACACAAATTTAAAACACCTTTTAAAAAGTGCATGAGACTGAAGGAACCAAGTGGCACAGACTCTTCCTCTCTCTAAAATTTTTCATGCCTAGAAATTAGTGCTCTCCGACTCTAGTTTTCTCTCTCCAGAAGACCTCTCTCCCTCATGCATGCCCACATAAAAATAATAATTTTAATTGTGTGACAACAGAAATGTAAGGGAGGCATGAAGGGATAAGGTAGAAAGGGGAGAAGTGGTGCAAGAAGCTTTCTCACACTTTGACTTTTCTCTCACCCAAAATCCAATGCCCCAACCCTTTGGAACTCACACCCCAAAAGGACTCCTCACCTTTGCACGCACCCATAAAAAAATCACATTTTAATGTGCAACAAGTAGAGCGAAAAACACATGGGTTAGGATAAGGATGGGAGGTTGAACTTGTTTCAACCTCCCACTTGAATTCAAATTTCAGGTGAACTTATCCACATCCAATGCATGGACTAGGTGTATGACGCATAGAAGGACTCTCCTTCTATGTGCCCACACTCATAAGAAATTAGAAGTTGGTGATGAAAGGAGGGTGGCATGGGGAAAAGATAAGGTTGAGAGGTTGGAGTGGTTCCAACCTCCAACCACCTAAGTTGAATTCAAATTTCAACATAAATTTGAACTAGTCCAACTCTTGGACTAGGTCAAAGGGAGAAAGAAGTAGGGCACCAACTCTCATTCTGCATGAGAAAAACTCATGCAAATTTCAAAGAGGCATGGGAGAAGGTGTGGTCAAGGGTCAAGGCATAGAGAGATTCAAACTCAAAAATTTGAACTTGTCCAAATTGATTTTGTTCAAACCCACTTGCCCAGACCCAATTAGACTAAGATACATCTAACCAAATTAGGCTTAATCCATTCTAATTAAATTCTAATCAAATTAGAAATTAATTGAGTCCAGATCTTGATCAAATCAAGGTTCAATCTCTTATAGCAATTAGATCATCTCATAACCTAATCGGATCAAATCCAATCAAATCAAATCCAATCAGATTTGATCCAAACCTCATCGCTCAATCCAATTGATCTAATCAAAAATCAAATTACTAATTAATCCTTTAATAGTATCAAAATTCCAATACTGTGGGGCTTGAGAAAGTAGAGTCCCAATCTAGTGGATTTTCTGATCATAAAGTTCAGGTCTAGTGGAACTCTTGACCACAGAGTTTCAGACCATTGAAACTCCTGATCAACCATCAGATTAAGTAAAAAGTTCTATGGTCACACCCATAGGTTTGAATCCTAAGCCGGTAGCATAGGAATCATTTTTCTATACCAATCGATATAACCATCTAGCAGTGGTATCGATGTCCTGATAGGTCGAATAATCACAACGCAACAATCAAGAACCTGTGGAATATGGTTACCATATATTCATCCCCTTAACCTCAACGCTCAAAGGATGACCTAGAGTTTAACTGCCAATCCTAAAAATCATCTACATTATATTTCAAATTTCAATATCCATCATATGGACTATTCCGATCAAGATTTTGCTAAATTAAAATACAGTAATGCATTTGCTCCAATATTTGGAGGGGTCAATCCCATCTTGACTCATACACCTATAAAATAAATACTTGACTACACTCAAAAACCTTCTGTTATTGAATTAAAAATTTAGATAATTTGATACCAAAGTATAGTGAATTGCTTACAAGTTTCCATGGTAATCTCAGATCTAAGGGATACTTATACCCATATCCTTTGTGAGCAACTCTTAATAGTAGAGAGCTCTGTAATTGGGTCATGTTTGATGAAATATATTTTTATATTTTACCTGCATGCTATACCAATATCACTATACTTCTTGGTTAAGAGGACAACCAATCTATATAGCATACAACGACCTATACTTGATAAACATTGTTGTCTTGGGTAACAACGTATCATTTATCCACAAACAGGTTTAGGAACTAAATGATAAATCCTTCTTTATTGATTCTAAATAGTCCCAAGGACTTTATCATAAAAAAATTCATAAAAAAAAGATGCACAAAAATGATGAAAAAGCTAGAATAATAATTATATTCATTTATAATTCAAGTATAATTTACAATAAGCTCAATCATCTACATCCTAGATGATTGGCTTTATAATACAATTCCCAACACCAACATGCTATAAAACTATAAGCATATGAACTTATGTTTAACCTAATAAGGGTGGCTTTGATACCACTGCAGGGTTTGATGACTAGGGCGAAAGCATGGATTTCAAAGCATTTTATAAAAAAATTCTAAAGTCAAACTCTAATTCAGGATCTTTTTATTAAATTAAAAATTATATAAAGTATATTTATAACATAAATTTAGGGTATAAGAACATACCTGAATCGCTAAACCCTGATTTGAGTCTGAATTCTGGTAGAGGTCCGGTAGGGGTTCCACTAGATGCCTACATATTCACCCTCCAACATTGATCTATATGGAAACTTGATCAAGCCTCTAATACCTTCTTCTATTGATATCTTGAATTAAATTCTTAATCCAAGAATTTAATTTGGGTAGAACCTCCTCTAGTCTTTGCTTTCTTTCTTCTAGCCTTACCTTTCTTTTTCTTTCTTTTCTCCTCATCTTCCATATCTTTCTTTCTAGACCCTTGTTCTAAAAAAGACTCCTTGTCCTTATTGGGACCTTGTCTTAACAAGGGAAGGAAGAAAGAAATTGAACAATGGGGAGAGAGTTGTAAGAAAGAATGATTGGGATGAATGCCTCGAAAGCTCGGTGCATGCCCTATTTATAATCTACATAGGGATGCCACATAAATTTCTCATGCCCCACCAGATCTGATTTCTCACACCCTTAGAAAATATCTCACACCCCACATTAATCTCAAGACACGTGAAAATAGGTAGAATTATTTTCAAGAGATTCTTCAAGCAAAAGGACTCTTCGGATTAAAATTCTACGTAGTTTCTGATGTGTCGCAAAGATTACATAAGTGGCACCAAATATTTGATTTGCTAGGATCTTATGAAGTGGCCATCTAATGGCCCTTATAGATGGTGCCAATCAAAAATGGGCATGGAAAATAGGAAGAGTCCACAACCACTTAGACTCTTAGTCCAAGTGGCGCCAATCATGAGAGGGGGTGGCTAGGAGGTATATACTTATCCAATTTTCAAATGAACACCAAAGTGTTCCATCTGTAGAAGGACTCATTGGTGCCCTTCTAAGATCTAAATCCCACACATTAAAAATGCTATGTGAATTAATTGGATGGATAAGCATAAGAAGGAATGGCGCCAACCAACTCATGCGCCAAAAGACCCATGCGCATAAACAACCCCCCATGTGCCAAGAGAGAGACTCTTTGGTGCATAGGACTCATATATGGGGCACCCAACACCAAGCCCAATAAGTCTAGGCTTAACCCAATTAGGAACCCAAGCTTGATTTAGATTAAATTATATCTAATTAGCCCAAATTGGAACCAAATTCGAATCCGATTCGAATGTAGGAGTTAGGATTTGTAGTATGTGCTAGCATGTTCATCTTACAAACATGATCTAATCCAATTAGACCTATGATCAAATTTTTTTGTGTGTAATCCATTGAATTTCATATCTAGCTAGTAGTAGATCCGGATGTGATTTGACTTAATTTGATTAGAACTCAATCAAACTAATTTAGGTCAAATCGAGGTGACCCGATTCAAACAATCAGAACCCTTTCTAATTGATGATCAAATTAAACTCTTTAATTCGATTGAACCTATAAGATAAGATTGATGTCTAGCAATATATCATATCTATCTAGAAGATATAAAATTTTGATAAAAATATCAAAAATATCCTCCAGTGGAAAGTTATCGTGCAATTCAATCTTGCGATCATCCTGCATTCCGAATATAACTATGGATATGAAATCATGTCAAATCTAATATTATATTCATATTTCTTTCAATCTTATAATAATGATTCAATTAATGAAATATTAAAAATAATTTCTAATATTTATATGCTTTGATCGAAGTCTTCCTAAATCATTATTTGACTGAAACAAGTAGGATGCGATCTCCTCTTACTAGGAGTGATCGTTTTCATATTGAGCTACTCACAACTTTTATATGCAATCCATCATATCTAGAACACTCTGTACATGACTAAGTCATGAATGAGTATGAACTAAAATATGGATTTATGCATACAAGATTCTATGGCAATCTCATATCAAAGGATTACATGCACAACCCCCACTAAGAGAACATCTATTGACAAGTAGATAAGACTCCATTAGATGTTCTCAAGTCAGATCAATTTAGTGAACTCATTTTCTAATGAGCACCCATATCCTTGTATTAGTGTCTCATACAAGTGATTGTGAGATCAATCATTCTCTCCATCAAGCATACATAGGATGTGCCAGTCTTATCGAAAATATTGATCTCCAATTCAATATTCCATCGATCGAGAATATTTTAGATTAGAATTTTAAGATTTTAGATCTCATAGGTATAATCTCATCATAATCCTAAAACCATAGTCCTAATCTATGGGGTTCATCATAATCTTAAAAAAATAATAAGACACAACATATAATGAAATATAAATATCTTTATTTATTTATAAAAACACATTACATGAGTCTAGGAGATAATAGAATAACTCATCAAAATATATATTTCAATTGGCTTGTAGGACATATTCCTTTCAGCCGAGGCACTTTAGATCCAAATGCCTTCAACTTAAGAAGGTCTCCAAGAAATTCAAAAAGAAGGCTATAGTGAAAACTTGGAGTAACAGCGATGAATCAAGCTCTGATGATAACACCCATGAAGAAGCCAACCTTTGTCTCATGGCATATAAAAATGAGATAACATCTGAATCCTCAAATGATTTTACAATTGATGAATTGCAAGAAGCTTTTAATGATCTACTAGATGATCTAAAAAAGTTAGGATTAAGGAACAAAGAGCTAAAAAAGAAAAATCAATGTTTACTCAAAGAAAAGAAAGATATTTCAGCTGAAAATAGAAACTTAGTCCAAAAAAATTAGAACTTAAAAACTAAAGTAAATAAGCTAAAACCTATTGTAGATAAGTTTATCTTAAGTTCAAATAAACTACATATAATCATTAAAAATCAAAGGATAGTTTATGATAAAACTGGTCTTGGCTATAACCCCCAAAAGAAACAAAAATTTCTAAAGAATATATTTGTGAACTCCCCTCAAAATATAATTTCATATTTCAACTATGGTAAATTAGGCCATAAATCCTTTGCATGCTCTTTTAATATATTTGATAGCTCTCATATAAAAATGATTTGGGTTCCAAAAGAAACCATCATGACTAACCAAAAAGAATCCAAGAAAGCTTGGGAACCTAAAGTTAAAACTTAATTAATTTTGTAGGTGTATCTTATATCCCAAGGATCAAAGAGAAATTGGTATCTTGATAGTAGATGTGTTAGATATGTGTGCCCTAGAAGCCAAAATTGGCAGATACTTGTTATACACTTCTAAGGGCAAAATTATAATTTTGACTATAAATAATAAAATGGATTATTTTCTATCACAATGTGTATTTAGTGTCTGTGATACATCCAATGAGTTAATGATAATGATAGTTCTCATTTTCAAGAGTTGAAAATTTAAGACATAAATTTTCATTATTAACTTATAAAATGCTCCTGACCGTAGGATCATCATGAGGATGGTGATTGATCCGGAAGATTGGTGTACAATCGCTTGTTTATAGTAGATGAATCTTGAGTCTATGATATAGAGACACCAGAGCGAGAGTACAGATACTCGTTAGAGAATGAGGGTACTGAGCGTGACCACCTCGAGCAGTCATTAGGAAGTCTACCTTCTTGTCAATGACTGGCTCAAAGCTGCAGTTGTGTGTCTGGTTCTTTGATCTGAGGTGCATCGATAGTTTATCTTGAGGGTGTTATAGTTTGACTACACCATAACTTGATCTTCTAGCCATTCAAAACTCTGAGGTGTATGTTGGCTATAACATATCATTGTAGGAATTGGATTGCACCAGTTGAGAATCTATCTACCTTAGTAGATGAGGAGAAGCCCTATGATGATCATAAGAATCAAGTCCATAAGCCCATGGCCATGGCAGAGTGAAATAATAGAAAGAGTTTCTATTAAGGTTTTCACATTGGACTTGAATCGAATGATTAATCATATGATGGATATTAGGGTTTGACGAGATTATCTTAACCCTAATCCTATCGGGGCTCAAGATAGAAGAACTTAATCACACATATAACTGCACCGAGAGGTTCATTTTTAGTTCTGATGAGTTGCCACCATATGCTGCTAGGTGTCACTGGTGGATTTTGAGAGTAATTAGAATATTTTAGATGATCAATCATACTAGTTGTCTGAATCAAAAAAATTCTGATCCATTGGAAGGTATTTCGATGATGTCGATGATAGAGATCGTGATATATCTCATTATCATATAGAACTGAACCTAATTGGATCATACAAACTAGGGTTTTGATCTAGATATCATCAATTGAACTAACCCAATTCAATTGATTTGAATTAGATTCAATTAGGTTTAAGAAAATTATGCTAGCACACGATTGAGCCTAATATTCTCCTTTAATTATCATTAAAGTTTGTCTCGACTGAGCCAAATATGTTTGGACTCACTCAGGTACCTTTACTTGGTCTGACTGAAGCTTGTCTAGGTTAGAAAAGGGTTGTCTTAATTTATGAGATGAATTTGAGACAACACCTACCATTTTTCGTTACCTGCTAAATCCTATTTCGGACATTTGGTCAAATGTTGACCTTTGATACTTAGACATCTGCCCATGTGTTATGCACCCATAGGAGAGCGATAGAGATTTGTCCCCTTACTAAAAAGTGGAAAGGGAGGGGGTGCATGCCTAGGGAGGCATGTGCCCAAAGATAATGATGCCTGGAGTCCTATATAGATGGGACTCCATGTTACTTCAGGGACTCTACCTAGGTGGCGCCAAAGATTTATCTTTGACCGATCTTGGCACCATATAAGGATGATTCAGAGGGGCTCTCATCTGATTAAATCAGATGATATCATCCCACCAATCAGATTTAGATCCGATTGCACAAAAGATCATGATTGGCCGAGATAATGTGGCACTGCATGGCGCAATAGGGTCTATAAAAACCCTGTCTGTGCCAAGGTCTAAGAAGCTTGATCCATTGCCCATGCCACAAGGTTACCCCTCTCCCTCCTCCATGCCATCTTCAGGTCTTCTCTCTCCTATCCATGCCCAAAAATTTTTGGACTTCAGTTTGGTGCGATCCAAGCAAGAAAAAGGCGATAGGAAAAGAAGACAGCACTACTGCAAGAGACAACTCACATCTTCGAAAGGAGTTTTGAAGATCTTCAAAATTAGATCCAGATCTAATTTTTGGAGAGATGATAAATAAGAAGAAGATCTCCAGATTCTATCCGAGTGGATATTGATAGAGGCTAGATACTTACATGGCTAGATCTAGAACCTCAGGTAGATATCAGGATCATCACAGGATAATCAGATTACCCTCAACAAGATAAATTAAATTAGATTTAATTTATTTTTTATTTTTTTTTATTAGATCAATAATATTAGATCTAGAAAGTCTGAGATCTAATCTAGATCTAAGAAAAAAAATTTTGAAATATCTCTCTTGATCCAATCAGATATGAACGAACCTGATCCAAAAAACTAGATTTTTCCTTCAACTGGTATCAGAGCCAGGTTGCATTTTTCATTAGATCTAATTTTATTTTAATTTTAATCTAATAATTAGATGATTTTAGGTGTCACATGAGATGTGATTAGATCTAAAATCAAAAAATTAAAAAAAATAATAATTTAGATCTAAGTTGTACAAGATACATGACTAGTTGTAGAATAGAATTATTCTATGTATAGTCTAGCATGATCATAATCTAATTTGATTAAGTTATGATTTATAGATCTATTTATTTACTATTTTTTATGTTATAAATATTATAATAAAATCTAAAAAGTAAAAAATAAAGTTATTTAATTTTTGTTCATATGAGATATGATAAATGCATGTTTAGACTAGTTGTAGAATAGTTCTACATAATTATCTAGAATAGATTTTAATTTGATATGACCAATTTAAATTTAATTTTTTAGATGATTATGAGATAATTTAGATCTAAAAACATGCATGATATGATACATGAAGATGCATGCAAAACATGTTTATAGTTAGATCAATTTTTATATATGAAATATATAATGCAGATCTAACTAGTTTTGTAATTTTCATATTTCTGATTAAGGCATTCCTCTTGGTCGTCCGGTTATAAGAATGAAGTAGGATTTAAATGCCCTTTTCTCCAATTCGATGGGGTGTTCTTATGATGTATAGGGGTGCTGCGCATTCGTCCTTAATCAAAAACTTAAAACTTATTTTCTATAAAATCCTAGATCCTGAAATCCTAGAATTTTATTTACATATTTTGTTTGTGAACCTTAAACTTAATTAAGAATTAAGATTATAAAATATATTAAGTCTAAAAATTAAGAATTTTTAGATTTAAGAAATATTCATAAAATTGGATTCGGACTTGGGTAGCTCAATTAGGTCTAGCAGTTGATCAAACTAAATCAAGAGTTGGTTAGATGGGATCAAGAGTGCTTAAATTGACTAGCCTAATAGGATTAAGTCTGGGTCAAGATCGAATCACATGAGTGATCAATCAAGCTAAGATCTAATTAGGCTCAGTGGTTAGAGTTTGGATTGTAGGCTAACCTGATTAGTTTTGGCTCAACAATTTGGTGTCTAAGGTAAGTCTGGCAAATACGATCAATTGATTTTTAATTAGGAGCCACTCGACTCGAATAAATTCTTATTGAGTTAATGGCATATCTCTTCCACTGGTCTCACTTACCTAGGCATATTTGTCGACCCAGTCCTAATCTAAGATGGTTAACAATCCGAGCTAACCCATGCCACTAGGTTAGTCATAATTATTATGGCTATTGTAAGTCAAGTTTAAAGAGACCTAAAGCAAATCTCTTTAAAAAAAGATTTAGTCTAAGTTCTTCCACCATTATAGATATGCGGGCCCTTCCTAGGGTTCATTATTCTCGACTGGTCATAATGGTTCAATTGCACCGAAAAGATGCAACCATGTCTATTAGGCATTGGATGCTACGGACTAGAGGATGGATTGGGTTTAATATTCTAGATCCAGTGAGAGATCCAATTAGAAATCCAATCTATGCAAATGGTGGGTCTGACTTAACTAAGAAATGGATCAATATTCTGGGCACGGTGAGATTCATGAATTAGAGATCAAGTTTGGGTGCACCATGATTAGAAAATCATTGGACAAGAGTTATCCACTCATTGGCTAACCCATCATCAATAACTGTTAGATGAGATGATGAGTTAGTTGGTGGGACTGCACCATCCATTAAAAATCTATAATCATGGAGATTTTTGCATTTCTACAGAGGGAGTGTAGGGATCCAAGAAAATAGTGGGAGCTAATTTGTTTAAAAATTAAACTCCTAAATAAATTGGTCAAGTCTTAATTACAATATCTAACTAAAAACTTTGACTCTTTACAAAAAAAATAAAATGTCTGCATCCAACCCACTAGCACGTATCCTGGACATCCATAGACTGACCGAATCCAATTATAAGGATTAGCTCCAAAACTTTAAAATCAATTTGGATTTTGAGAAGTTAACTCATGTATTGGACCACGATTCCTCCACCTTACCAGCTCATCCATCCACTGAATAGAGAGCATCTCTTGATAAATGGACAGACGAAGATAACAAGGCCAGATACTACATGTTGGGCTCGATGTCTAATGAGCTTCAGCACCAACATGAAGATATCAAGACTGCCTACCAAATATTGGCTCACCTACAAGAGATGTTTGGTGAACAGAGTCGCGCAGCCAAATATCAGATCACTAAACGACTATTCAAGGCTAAAATGCATGATGGACAGTCAATCCAAGATCATTATCTGATGATGATTAAGGACTTAGAAGAGCTTGAGAAGCTCGAAGTGAAGTTGGATCTGAATCTGCAGAATGATATAATTCTGCAATCCTTGACTGATGCATATGGATAGTTCATCATGAACTACCATATGTATAAACTTCAAAATACTCTGACCGAGCTTATGAACATGCTGGTTACTACTAAGCTTTCAATGAAAGATTCTAAAGGCTCAGTACTTGCTATGGAATGGACTTCTTTCAAGACAAAGTCTTTTGAAAAGAAGAAGAAGTCTGTAAGAAAGTAGAAGATGGAAGGAGGAAAGAAAAAGAAGGTATAGCCGAAGAAGAAGGCCGCTAACAAAGAAAAATATTTTCATTACAACACTGACGACCACTGGAAGCAGAACTATCCTTCATACCTGGCTACCCTGAAGAATAAGGAGGCAGATCCTTCTGGAGGTATGCTCGTTATTGAATCTAACTTTATGATTTCTTCTGCATCCAGTTAGGTGCTTGACTCTGGTTCTAGTGCTCATTTGTGCACTTCCATGCAAGATCTTAAGGATTGCAGAAGGCTGAGGGATGGTGAGATGATCCTACACATTGAAAATAGAGCAAGGATTGCTGCTGTGGCCATAGAAATCTATTCTCTTCGACTACCATCTGATTTAGATTTAGTACTTAGGGATTGTTATTATATGCCTACAGCAAGCAGGAATTTGATTTTTGTTTCATGTTTAGCATAAGAAGGCTATGTAATTAGTTTTCTAAGGACCATTGTAACATTCTTTATGAAAGAAATAAAATTGCAAGTGGTTTTCTTATTAACGATCTTTACCAGTTATATATTGATGTATCTATTTTTAATATCGAGCAAAATATGAATGCCATAAAATCAAAACGATCTTGGGATAGTCCAAATGATAGGTATCTATGACACCTTAAATTAGGTCATATAGCAAAAAATAGGATTAACAAATTAGAAAAAAATGGGCTATTGAGTCCATTGACTTTCGAGTTATATCTAATTTGTGAATCATGTCTTCATGGCAAAATGACTAAACTCTCTTTTATCGAACATGGGGAAAGGGCCATGGATTTACATGCCCTAGTACATAATGATGTGTGCGGCCCATTTGATATGCTGGTTAAAGGCAATTTTATCTACTTCATAACCTTCACTGATGATTTATCTCAGTATGGGTATGTGTATCTTATGAGACACAAGTTTGAAGCTTTTCAAAAATTTAAAGAATTCAGACATAAAGTAGAAAAGTAAACTAGAAAACCCATGAAGATTCTTCGATCAGATCGAGGAGGTGAATACCTTAGTCAGAAATTTCTGGACTATCTTAAGTAGAATGGCATAGTCTCTCAATTGACTCCATCTGAAATACCTCAACTCAACAGAATTTTAGAATGGAGAAATCGAACTCTATTAGATATGGTCCGATCCATGATGAGCTTCACAGACCTTCCTAATTATCTTTGAGGACATAATTTGTTAACTACTATATATTTACTAAATAGGGTTCCTTCTAAAATCGTTTCTACCATACCGTATGAGATATAGCATGGTAAGAAATCAAGTCTGAGTCATCTCAGAATTTGGGGTTGTCCGACTCATGTCAAAAGATAACAAGCAAATAAGTTAGACTATAGATCCTTTAGAGCTCGATTTATAGGATATCCTAAAGAGTCATTAGGATATTATTTCTACATTTTAGAAGATCACAATGTGATTGTGAGTCGACATACCATCTTTCTTGAAAAATAGTTTATTCAAGATGGCTGTATTGAAAAGCAGATCAAGCTAGAGGAGAAACTCTCCCAAGAGCAAAGAGCTAAGGATCCTTTGAAATCAAATCAAGTTGAGCCAATACAATCACTACCTCCTCCACCTCATAGATCGAAAAGGATTTTTCATCCTCCTAAGAGGTACTTAGGTACTATTTCAAAGGAAGTAGAGAAAATATTCCTTATGGATAATGGAGTTCATGATGATAATCCCAAAATTTATAACGAGGTGATATTAGATATCGACTCTGAGAAATAGTTAGAGGCAATGAAGTCAGAAATTGACTCGATGCACTCAAACCAAGTCTGGACCTTGGTAGATCCATGAGAAGGTATAGTACCTATTGGGTATAAATGGATCTACAAAAAAAAGATTGGTGCAGATGAAAATGTAGAGATACTCAAAGCTAGATTAGTGGCAAAAGCTCATAGTCAGTGCGAAGGCATTGACTATTAGGATACCTTTTCACCAGTAGCCATGCTTAAATCTATTCACACATTGCTTGCTGTGTAGCCTATTTCGATTATGAAATATAGCAAATGGACATAAAAATGGTATTCTTA
The DNA here is from genome assembly GCA_006176705.1 of Cocos nucifera. NCBI lineage: Eukaryota > Viridiplantae > Streptophyta > Magnoliopsida > Arecales > Arecaceae > Cocos > Cocos nucifera. Next base: position 380,252 of record QRFJ01000449.1, read on the forward strand.
AATGGATATATTAAGGAAGATATCTATATGGAATAGCCGCTGGGTTTTCACATCCAGTGATACTGATCATAAAGTATGCAAGCTGCAAAGGTCCATATATGGACTTAAGCAAGCATCTCGGAGCTTGAATATACATTTTAATGATATGATCAAATTATTTGATTTCATCAAGAACGAGGAGGAACCATGTATTTTCAGAAAGATCAATGGGAGTGCTATTATCTTTCTCGTACTGTACGTAGATGATATCCTCCTTATTGGGAATGATATTTTCATGTTGACCATAGTTAAAATGTGGTTATCTAAAGAATTCTCCATGAAAGACCTAGGAGAAGCATCCTTCATTCTAGGAATTAAAGTCTATAGAGATAGACCGAATAGAATGCTAGGTCTTTCACAGAAGATGTACATAGAGGAAGCACTAAAGAGGTTTAGTATGAAAAACTCTAAGAGAGGTTTGGTACCCTTCAGACATGGCATTCATCTCTTCAAGAAAATGTGTCCCAACACGTAAGAGGAGATTGAACGCATGAGCAAGATCCCTTATGCTTCTGCAATAGGAAGCCTAATGTATGCCATGTTATGTACACGACCTGATATAGCCCTATGCTGTGAGTGTCACAAACAGATATCAGTCAAATCTAGGAGAAGAACACTGAACTTCTGTGAAATGTATCCTTAAGTACTTAAGAAGAACTAAGGATATGTTCTTAGTTTTTGGTAATGAAGAACTCAAAGTCCAAGGGTATACGGACTTGAATTTTATGTCCGATATAGATGATCGAAAGTCAACATCTGGAAATCCATTTGTGTGTAATGATGGTGCTGTCAGTTGGAAAAGTTTCAAATAGACAGTAATAGCAGATTTCACTATGGAAGCAGAATACATCGCTGCATCAGAAGCTGCGAAGGAGGCATTTTGGTATAAGAAGTTCACCATAGAGATCGGAGTGATGACATCAGATGCCATTCCTCTGTACTGTGACAATAATGGCGCCATAGCCCTTGCTAAGGAGCCGAGGTCTCACCAAAAATCCAAATACATCGAGCGGCGATACCACATCATCCATGATTACCTCGAGAAAGGATACGTCGAGGTCAAGAGAGTCGACTTCGTAGATAATGCGATAGACCCACTTATAAAGCTGTTGGGCCAATAGAAGATCGAAACCTACCTTGAGAAGATGGGACTTAAATTTGTAGCCAATTGGCTTTAGGTCAAGTGGGAGTTTATTAGATATGTGTGCCCTAGAAGCCAAAATTGGCTGACACTTGTTATACACTTCTAAAGACAAAATTATAATTTTGATTATAAATAATAAAATAGATTATTTTCTATCATAATGTGTATTTAGTATCTGTGATACATTCCATGAGTTAATGGCAATGATAGTTCTTATTTTCAAGAGTTGAAAATTTAAGACATGAATTTTCATTATTAACTCATAAAATACTCCTGACCGTAGGATCATCATAAGGATGGTGATTGATCCAGAAGGTTGGTGTACAATCGCTTGTTTATAGTAGATGATTCTTGAGTCTATGGTGTAGAGACACCAGAGCGAGAGTATAGATATTCGTTAGAGAATGAGGACACTGAGCGTGACCACCTCGAGCAGTCATTAGGAAGTCTACCTTCTCATTAATGACTGGCTCGAAGCTACAGTTGTGCATCTGATTCTTTGACCTGAGGTGCATCGATAGTTTACCTTGAGGGTGTTATAGTTTGACTATACCATAAGTTGATCTCCTAGCCATTTGAAATTCTAAGGTGTATGTTGGCTATAGCATGTTCATTGTAGGAATTGGATTGCACCGATAGGGAATCTATCTACCTCGGTAGATAAGGAGAAGCCCTACGATGATCATGAGAATCAAGTCCATAAGCCCATGGCCATGGTAGAGTGAAATAATAGAAAGAGTTTCTATTAAGGTTTTCACATTGGACTTGAATCGAATGATCAATCATATGATCGATATTAGGGTTTAACGAGATTACCTTAACCCTAATCTTATTGAGGCTCAAGATAGAAGAACTTAATCACATAGGTAACTACACTGAGAGATTCATTTTTAGTTCTGATGGGTTGCCATCATATGCTGCTAGGTGTCACTGATGGATTTTGAGAGCAATTAGAATGTTTTAGATGATCAATCATACTAGTTATCTAAATCAGAAAAGTTTTGATCCATCAAAAGATGTTTCAATGATGTCGATGATAGAGATCATGACATATCTCATTACCATATGGAACTAAACCTAACTGGGTCACACAAATAAGGATTTTAATCTGGATATCATCAATTAGACTAACCCAATTCAATTGATTTGAATTAGATTCAATTAGGTTCAAGAAAATTGTGCTAGCACATGATTAACCCTAATGTTCTCCTTTAATTATCATTAAAGTTTGTCTCGACTGAGCCAAATATATTTGGACTCACTCAAGTACCTTTTCTGGTCTGGCTGAGCTTGTCCAGCGTCATAAAAAGGATTGTTTTATTATATGAGATGGAATTTATAGAGACCACACACCCTACCATTTTTCATTACCTACTAAATCCTATTTTGGACATTTGGTCAAACGTTGACCTTTGACACTTAGATATCTGCCCATGTGTCATGCACCCATAAAAAAGCAGATAGAGATTTGTCCTCCTACTAAAAAGTGGAAAGGATGGGGGTGCATGCCTAGGGAGGCATGCGCCCAAAGATAATGATGCCTGGAGTTCCATACAGATGGGATTCTAGGTTACTTCGGGGACTCTACCTAGGTGGCGCCAAAGATTTATCTATGATCAATCTTGGCACAATCTAAGGCAATGATTCAGAGGGGCTCTCATCTGATTGGATCAGTGTATGGGACTCCAGGTTACTTCGAGGACTCTACCTAGGTGGTGCCAATGACTTTGATCAATCTTGGCGCCATTTAAGAATGATTCAGAGGGGCTCTGATCTAATTGGATCAAATGATATCATTTCACCAATCAAATTTAGATCTGATTGCATAAAAGGCCGTGATTGGCCGGGATGATGTGGCAGTGCATGGCGCAACAGGGTCTATAAAAACCCTATCTGCACCAAGGTCTAAGAAGCTTGATCCATTGCCCATGCCATAAGACTGCCCCTCTCCCTCCTTCATGCCATCTTTAGGTCTTCTCTCTCCTACCCTTGCCCAGTAATTTTTGTGCTTCAGTTTGGTGCAATCCAAGCAAGGCAAAGATAATAGAAAAAGGAAGAAGGCAGCACTGCTGCAAGAGATAACTCACATCTTCGAAAGAAGTTTTGAAGATCTTCAAAATCAGATCCAGATCTAATTTTTGGAGAGGTGATAAAGAAAGAAAAGATCTTCAAATCCTATCTAAGTGGATATCGGTAGAGGCTAAGTACTTGCATGGCTAGATCTAGAACCTCAGGTAGATATCAGGATCATCATAGGATAATCAGATTACCCTCAACAAGGTAAATTAAATTAGATTTAATTTATTTTTTATTTTATTTTATTTTTTTATTCGATCGATAATATCAAATCTGGAAAGTCTTAGATCTAATCTAGATCCAAGAGAAAAATTTTTGAAATATCTCTCTTGATCCAATCAGATTTGAACGAATCTGATCCAAAAAACTAGATTTTTCCTTCAAGATGTTCAAGACATATGATCGGTGATGAATCTCAATTCATCACTCTTGAAGTAAAAGATGGAGGGATGGTCATCTTTGGAAATAATGACAAAGAAAGATCATTGGATTAGACAATATTGGTATCACTCCCTCTATATTTATTGAAAATATTTTATTAGTAAATGGTCTCAAGCATAATCTATTAAGCATTAGTTAATTATGTGATAAGAGTTTTAAAGTTATATTTGAATATGTCTTATGCATTGTAACTAGTCTAAATAATAATGGCATAAGATTTATTGGATATAGGCATGGTAATGTTTACATGGTAGAATTGAATGATCTATCTTTATAAAATATGTAATGCCTAGTAGCCATGAATGCCAAGATTAATAGACTAGTTGGCTTTGGCATCGTAGGCTCGCACACATAAGTATGTATTGGTGTGAAATCTGATTGTCATCGAAAAAGTGCTGGAGTCGGAGAAGACGAGGTCACCGTCGGTGACATACAAAATAAGACTCGTCTAGAGCCTAGGGTGGTGGCTCCGGCAAGACCCTCCGATGATCAAATCAGCTCTTTCGGCCAATAGAAATGGAGTGCTCAATCAAGAAAGTTGTAGAGTTTTGGAAAGAAGAAGAGAGTCTGAAGAAAATATATCTGGAGGATCCATTTCATAGCCCCGGAGCTTGTAACAAACTAATAGTGACCGCTGCAATCACTTGGTCATGGGCCTTTCGGAGCTACATGGGATTTGTTATGGAGGATGGTGTCTGTTGTCGTGATGTGCTAGTCTGTTGTAGACCTAACAACTGAAGTTCAGATAGGATGGTTGCAGGTGATGAAGGACTCTTGGATATTGTTGTTCTGAAGGAGTTCGGAGGTTCTCAAGATTGACTGTGCATTGGCTTTTATTCGCTATGTTGAAGGTGTACGCCATGGTCCTTTCAGACGGCTGGAAGGAATTCAATCGGAAGAGAAGTTTGGTAGGGGTTTGATCGACAAAGTGGCCTAGAAGACGTCCAACCAAAAGGAGTCCGACTGTGAGGGATCCACCTAGATCAAGTATTGACCGATGGCCACAACAAGCAAGCGCGACTGAAACATTGGTGCCTCTATTGTTCCTTTGAGGTTTGGCCATTCCTAGGATTGCTTACTGACGAATAATGATAAAGCACTGAAGTTCATCTGGGGACAATTCGGAAGAAGTTCGACTACTGGAGAAGTTTTATGGAAGGAGATCGGCCAAATGAGATGCATAGGAGCTGAGAATTTAGTTGGTTCTATGGGGCAAAAGCATTAACTGTTCGAGTTCATCTGGAGAAGGAATCTGCAATGCCCCACTGAATCCAAAATCGATCTTTCCAGCCAATCGAATTATCTGACTACAGTGTCGAAGGTCGACCATCTCAAAATGATTTAGAGTTTGAATACTCCCGCAGGTTGAGGTTCAATTGTCTTAGTTGCAATCGAACGGAACTGATCAAGAGTCGGAGTCTTAGCCAAACTTCGGCAGGCACAAATTTATCCCCAACACTAGTCCCCCTACTCTCGAGTTTGAAGTTTGAAGGATGGGAGTAAATTAAAGACTGGCGAAGTTTGAAGGATTTTTCAATCCTATTGGATTTTCTGTGTCTGGGTTGGATGGAAAATTTTGGCTTTTACCGAGCTGGCATCCAAGCTTCATAAATGTAGGGTGATCCGAAGAGACATTTTTTGAATTTTTCATTAGAAGTCTGCTCGAAGTATGATGCTATTAAGGATCTGTCCGTTGGAAGCTTTCTATCATGATGAGTGGGACACGCATCGATCAAAGATCGGTTGGGAAAAATCTGCAATCATAATCATCTTAAAATTTTAGGGGTTATTTAAACCCATCCTCCTCCTCCGAGCCTTTTACTTCTTCTAAAATCCTCATCTCCTTCCTCTAGTTCCCTTCTCCGTCTCGAGCGAGGGCCCAAGCTTCTTCCTCCATTTTTCTTGGTTCCAAGCACACCCCCATTCGATTTTCATTACATTCATCATCCCTTATTCTTTCCATCCGATCTAGGCCAGCCCTCCGATACTTTTTTGGATTATTTCTACACTCTTTGCTTTCTCACTCTTTCTATTTTTATCAAAGTATGTACACCTTTTTTTTATTTTTGAGTGATTTCTCAATTTCACTTTAATTCAAATGTCTAGTGAGGATCTTGGTCAACTTGTTCTAGGAGCTCGGCCCCTTTAACCTTGGTGAACCTACCTCCTGAGGAGGCTGAACCCTTGGAGTTGGCCCATCCTTTTATGCCTGCAACCATTTCATGTAGACTTCGGTCCAACGATCTTTTTCTAGCCAGAATTCAGTTCAGGATTTCTTCTGAATACAAGCTCGAACTTCCTGGGCCCGATGATCGAGTTTGCTCACCTCCTCCCGATCGAACCTGTCTGTATATCGAAATCCTTCGGACCGGGCTTAGATTACCCTTGCCTTCTTTTGTAGTTAACCTATTCAGGTTTCTCAATATTTCTCTTACTGCTATGGCATCGAATTTCTTTAGATTCATCATAGGATTTCTCTCTCTATTCACCATGGTGGACATCCAACCTACCATTTTCTTATTCTATAATTTCTTCACCTTCAAACGCCATCCAACCACCAAGGATTGGTGGTATGTATCTCCATAGTTCAGCAAAAAAGGACTACTTAAAGGTGCTCCTTCCTCCATTCATGGTTGGAAGGAGAAATTCTTTTTCATCTTCCATTCCTCCTTAGGGTTAGGGCTTCCTCCGTGGGATGAGATAAGAAAATCGGTCCGTAGAGCCCCCGAGCTAGAAAGCGAGGATTAGAGTTCGGTCGATAAGCTAAAGTCCTTTAGTGCTCCACCGATCTCCAAACTTCTGGACAAGCAAAACTTGTTCAATTTTGATCTCAGTTCTCTTAACCCAACAGATAGTTCTTCATATTTAGTCGGTTGGATGGTATTCTTTCTTTTGACCTTCTAACTTTATCTTCTTTGTAGAAATGACTCCAGAGGAATGGAACCGCCTGGCGAAGAGAATCAAGACCCTCAAGAGGAAGGGCGATCCTTCCGATGAACCATAGAAGAAAGCTCGAACTGGAGAGTTGAGCCAGGCCATGCCGGCCCTCGAGCCCATTGTTACTGTGCCGAGCCTGATCTTGTCTGATGAGGCCACCCCTTCTGCTCCTGTTCAGCAAGAGAAAGTTGTGGAGAGGATGAAGAAGAAGGCCATCAGCAAGAAAGTCAGACGGAAGGTTAAGAGCTCCGAGGAAGAGGATCTTAGCCAAGAGTAGGATTTCTTGGACGATCGAGAGATCGTTCAAGCGCTGATGGAGGGGAGCATCCTTCCCCATATTGTAGAGAGGATGCACCAGAAGGACGACGTTGATAGGTTCGACGAGTCCTTCGCTGCCTTTCTGGAGGTAAGTGGCTTCTTTTGATTTTGACTTCATGCCCTTTGGGCTTTAAAGTTAGAATCTTCTAGAATTCTAACTCATTTTTTGTTTTATAGTTGGGACACTACCTTTTTGCTCACTCCAAGGTGGCAAACCAGAGATGGGCCGAAGCTTCCAGGGCCCTTGAGGAAGCCCACACAAAAGTCAAGAAGGCCCGGGCCGAGGTCGACGCTCTGAAGGTAGCCTCGAAAATCCACTCGTTTGAAGTCGAATGCCTTCAGAAGGAGTTGAGGGAGGAGCACGAAGAGATGAAGAAGCTGAGGGCTGAGTTAGCTCTAGAGAAGGAGGAAAGAAGGAAGGCACGGGAGGAGGTTAACGCCCCTATGGAGAGGGCCGTGCAAGACTTTAAGTCCTCCAAAGATATGGAGGACATCAAAATAGACTTCGCCCAAAAATCTTTCTTGGAAGGATTTCAAATCTACTTGGGATGAGTCATCGAGAACTTCCCCGACATCAATCTGGACCTCCTCATAGAGGAGCCAGAGAATAGAGCTAGCCCTTCATGTGCTGATGCTGAGGTTGCCCCAGATATCCATGTCGTTGAAGCCACTTTGGAGGTTCTAGAACCTACGAGTGCAGTGCTTGGGCCTGCTCGAGAGCCAAAGGCGGTTGAGAGTGTCCCAACCTCTCTAGTGGGTGAGCCACCTGAGGTCTAAACTTTTGATGTTTATGTACTTTTCTTCCTTTTTTTTTGATGTATCAAAAATATTTGAAGCAATGAAAGTAAATCTCTCTTTTTGTTTACACTCTATGCTGCATGTGATTCAGAACACCTTCAATAACCAGGACCATGACCCCCTTTCTTCGATTGATGCCAACCCCTTACCTCAGGGAGTTTCATTCAAGCCTTTGATTAAGGGTTTGAAGAAGGAAGTCCACCATTTAAGAAAAAAGTTGAAGAAGGTTGAGGCCAACCTTCAGGCCTCTCGGAAGAATGCTTTAGAGGTGACTAAAGAAGTTACTCACCTTCGAAGCTTACACATGAAGGATTCCACGAGCTTCAGCATCCAGAAAGAAAATTTTGAGAAGGAGCTTGCTGAACTTTGGAAGAACATGAGCGACAAGTCTTGGACGCTGACAGTAAAGATTGGCTCTCTTGAAGTTAATCTTAAGAAGGCAAAAGAAAACATCCATCTCTTAGGAGGGAGCTCGTCGTGGTCCACCGATGAAGCCCGATATAATTGGGATTGGTCAAAAAAATTTTCCCAGCTTCAGAAGCAGCTGCAGGATATTGAGGACCAGCACAATAATTACCGAGCGACCTAGGCAGGGAAGATGTCCAAGCTTGAGGGCGAGCTAAAGGCTGCCAGAGATGAGGCGACCTAGTTTCAGAGGAAGTTTTATAGCATCCAGTAGGCTGGATCAGGTGGCAAATCTGAGGAGCTCACCTCCCTAAGGAGGATCGTCGGTGAGCTCTCGAAGACTGTTGGGATGGAGAAAATTGAAGTTCAACAGCTGAAGCTCCAATTGACCTACAAGCGTCGAGCCATCAAGGATGCTGAAGCTGAATTCGAAGTCTTGAGGAAGCAGCATTGAGAGCTCGAGGCCAAATTTGAGTACACCAACAGGATGTACATCGAAGGTCTATATAAGAAGAAAGAGCTCGAGGAGGAAATCTTCAAATTGAAGGAAGCTTTGGTGATGGCCGGAGCTGATAGTTCGAAGTTCGAAGAGTTCGGGTCATCTTAGGACTTCGTCTCCTTTCTTTTTTTTATGTAATCGATTTCATTGATTTTCATTCCACCTATAATGCATTTGTTCTTTCACACGGTTGGTCCTTGCCAACCTTCATTTTGCTTGTGGTGTGCTCACTTTTGTGTAATCAATCTTATTGACTTTTATTTGTAATGAACATAACTCCATAATCAAATGGTACCCCTTTTTTTTTCTTTTTTCTTTTACTGTCATCTCTTGTAGACACGATTCTGGGTGCCTCATTTTTCTTTACTTTGTTTCTAATGAGATGCTTGTTGGAAGTTGGGCTAGAGATCCATTCCATGGATCAAGATGGGGTTTTACCTTTGATGTTTGGCGTGGCCGTAGCATGATGTGTACGATGGTCGTTAATAGGGCCTTGGCCTTTTTCTTATTTTAAATTAGCAAGGCCTTGGCCCTCCACCCTTTGCACGATTGTATAGGTTCGTCGGATCCATCAGCGGGATCTCTTCCTTCATCTTGTCTTGATTTAATGAGGCCTTCAACTTTTCTCATGTTAGGATGAGATTCTCCTCCCGTTCCTTACAGACAGTAGAGACACATTAGGGCCCGTTTCAAATGAGCTATAGGGATACATTAGGACCGTTGGCTGGGCCTCTCTCCTTATCTCATCTTAATTCAACGAGATCTTTGACTTTGCTCACATTAGGATGAGGTTCTTCTTCTATTCCTAATGAACTATAGGAGCACATTAGGACTGTTGGCAGAGCCTCTTTTCTCATCTCGTCTTAATTTAACGAGGCCATCGACTTTGCTCAAGTTAGGATGAGGTTCTCCTTCCTATTCCTAATGGGCCGTAAGGGCACATTAGGGCCATTGGTAGGACCTCTCCCCTCATCTCATCTTAGTTCAATGAGGCCTTCGACTTTGCTAACGTTGGGACGAGGCTCTCCTCCTGTTCCTAATGAGCCACTTTAGGTTACTTTGGAGAGTTATTTGTCATCATATAATTTTTGCACCAAGAAGTAATGATATTAAAATGAAAAAGTTTTATTGAAGAAAAGTTACTGGTAGTACATTCTCGAGTTTTCTAAATTCTAAGGCCGTAGGAGCGTTGCTTCTCTGAGCTCCTTCAAGTGATAAGTTTTGAGTCAGACAACCTCCTCTACTTTATACAGACCTTTCCAATTCAGGGTGAGCTTTCCTTAATTCTAAGGTTGCAAAATGGATACTCACTGGAGCACCAAGTCTCCCACCTTGAATGCTTTATTTTTTACTTTGGAATTATAGTATCTAGCTACTCTTCGTTGGTAGGCTGCCATCCGAACTTAGGCTTTTTCTTTTTTTTCCTTCAGTAGATTAAAATTGACTCTAAGGTCTTGTAAGTTACGCTGCTCATTGAAGGCCACGACCCATGCTGATGAAAGTTTAAGCTCGATTGGGATGACTGTCTCTATTCCAAAGGCCAAGGCGAATGGTATTTCCCCAGTCATTAGCCTTTGAGTAGTTCGGTATGCCCAGAGGATGTGGTAGAGTTCATCCGCCCAAATCCTCCTTGCTCTTTCAAACCTTACCTTGATGCCCTGCAGTAAAATTCTGTTAGTCATTTCTGCTTCACCATTTACCTGCAAATGGACCATTGACATGAAGTGATGAGAGATGTTTAGATCTTTGCAGAACTCAATGAACCTCATCCCAATGAACTATCGCCCGTTATCCATTATGAGAGTTCAGGGCAGACCAAACCGATAGATGATTAACTTTCAGACAAAGTTCTATACCTTAGCCTCAGTAATTTTTGCTAATGGTTCGACCCATTTGGCAAAGTAGTCGATCACAACTAGGAGGAACCTCCATTGTTCGGATGTCATTGAAAATGGGTCAAGTATATCCATTCCCCACTACACAAATGGCCAAAGTGCGCTTAGTGGAGTAAGCTCGGAGGTCGGCTATCTTTGTATGTTTACATTTCTCTGACAGCGATCATATTTTTTGACATACTAGTCGTGGTACAAGGTTGGCTAATAGTACCCCTACCGAAGCTATCTTTGTGACAAGGATCTGACTCCTACATGACTTCTGCAAATTTTCTCATGCACTTTTCATAATGCGAAGTCGGCCTCTAAAGGTCGGAGACATCTCAAAAATGGTAAAGAATACGACCTTTTATATAGCTTGACTTCATACAGAACATACCGAGAAGCTTGATTTATGAGTTTTCGAGCTTCTTTTGGATCATGAGGAAGAACTCCATTCTTGAGGTAGGCAACTAGCGGGTCAATCTAACTTGGCTCAAGCTCAACCTGCATAATGGGCTGCAACTCCTCTAAGATTGGATACTTTAGAATTTCAAAAAATACTTCTTTGGATAGTTCAACCGAGGCTAAAGTGGCCAATTTAGAAAGAAGATCAGCTCTCGTATTTTCTACCCTTGGAATTCGTTGAATGCTAAAACTGTTGAAGATCGAAGTCAAGTTCTTTACTTTCTCAAGATATTTCATCATGCTTTCCTTCCAGGCTTCATAGCTACCGCTAACCTGTCCGACCACCAATTGGAAATCACTAAAAACTTGGAGTCGGTATGTCTCTAACTCTTTTGCTATTTTCAACCCAGCGATTAGATCTTCATATTCAGCCCTATTATTAGTTGTAGGAAATTCAAAGCATAGCACATATTCGTCGATGACTCTCTCAGGGTTAACCAAGATCAATCCCGCGCCTGCTCCAGCAACATTGGATAAACCATCCATATATAGGGCCCAAAAATCTTCAGGAAGGTCGGCACTCTCTTCGGGGGGCTTAGTTGCAACCATGGGATGCTAGTTTCATTTTGTTCATACTCGACTTCATCTGGAATGGTGCATTCCACTATAAAATTGACTAATGTTTGGACTTTGATCGACGGTCGAGGTAGGTAGTTGATGTCAAATTCTATAATCTCGATTGCCCATTTTGCGATTCTTCCAGAGGCATCCATTCAATGAAGAACTGCTTTAATTGGTTGATCCATGAGGACAGTTATGGTGTATGCCTAAAAGTAGGATCGAAGTCTTCTGAGAGTAATTAGAAGAGAGTAAGTCAATTTTTCTAACTTAGAGTATCTGATCTCTGCATTCCTCAGGACTCGGCTTATGTAGTAGATCGATCACTGCACTTTCATTTCCCTCTTGACTAGGACTGCTGCCAGGGCTACTGGAGAGACTGCTAGATACAAGAATAATTCTTCTTCAGACTCAGGCTTTGTCAGTAGAGGGGGTGAGCTGAGGTAGTTTTTAAGCTCCTTGAATGCCTGTTGGCATTCCACCATCCAACAAAAGCTTTTTGGCTACTTGAGAACTTGAAAGAAGGGCATGCATCATTTAGCTGATCTCGGGACAAAGCGATTTAGGGATGCCATTTTTTCAGTTAGACACTGAACTTCTTTAATCATTTTTAGAGTGGGCATCTCCTGAATAGCTCGAATTTTCTTTGGATTCACCTCAATCCCGCATCTCGATACCATAAATTCCAAAAACTTTCTCGAGGTCATACTAAAGGCATACTTGATCGAGTTCAGTTTTATCTAGTACTTTTTAAGTGCACTGAAGGTCTTTTTGAGATTGGTGATGTGATTTACAAAAGCTCAGCTCTTGATGAGCATGTCATCCACATACACCTTCATGTTTTGGTTGATTTGCTCCTTGAAGATTTTGTTGACTAGGTGCTGGTATGTTGCCCTTGCATTCTTGAGTCTGAAAGGCATAATCCTGTAATAGTAAAAATCATGGTCAGTAACAAAAGTAGTTTTTTCTTCATCCTCTAATGCCATCTGAATTTGGTTATAGATGGAAAAGGCATCCATGAAGGTGAGAAGCTCGTGGCCCGAGGTTGCATCTACTAGTTGATCAATCCTGGGTAGGAGGTAGCTATCTTTTGGGCAAGCTTTTTTCAGCTTTTTGAAGTCTATACACATCCTCCACTTATCGTTTGCCTTTTTGATGAGCATCATATTTAAGACTCAGCTCGGGTAGTTAACTTTTTGGATAAATCCGGCCTTGAGGAGCTTGTCAACTTCTTCTGCAATTGCTTTCTACCTCTCTAGAGCATGGCTATGCATCTTCTCTTTTACTGGCCAACACTTGAGATCAGCAGCCAATCGATGTTCCATGACCTCAGCATCAATCCCCGACATATCCGTTGGGACCTAGGCGAAGACATCCGCATTTCTCCGAAGGAAGGTAATGAGTTGCTCTCGGGCCTCATCCCTCAAGTTGGAGCCGATCTATACAGTATGCTCCTCATTCCCATCATTTAATGGGATGAAAACAAGGTCTTCCATAGGCTCTCCCTGCTCCTCTATAAGGTCATCGTGGACATCTCATGCATCAATAGGGCAAAAGTTGGGCTGGATGTTTTTCTGTAGGGCCATGGAGTAATAGTGCCTCACCAAGGTCTGGTCTCCTCTAATCTCTCTGATCCCATAGCTTGTTGAGAACTTCACCTTCAAATAATATGTTAACACTACTGTCCGAAGTGCATTTAAATTAGATCGATCAAGGATCACGTTATAAGTCGATGGGGCTTTCACTATCAAAAAGTCCACCTGTGCCCTGGACTACCTTGGATATTGTCCTACAGCAACAACCAAAGTTATTATGCCCTCAATCGGTACCACATCACTGGTAAAGCCCACTAACGGGAAGTTTATCGACCCCAATCGACCATCAAGTATAGACATTTTGGAGAAAGCATCATAAAATAAGATATCTGCCAAACTTTCATTATCAACAAGAACGTGGAGTACATCATAGTCTGCGATATTTAAAATAATTATAACTATATTGTTATGTGGGAACCGAACTCCCTGGGCATCCTCGTTGGTGAAAGCGATGGGCTCCTCAGTTCTCCACCTATTCTCGAGCTCTGCTGGTCTGCTAGCCTCCCCTCACCAAGGTTCCTAGAGATGGTGTTGATGATGCCGAGGGATGGCCGATCTGCCTGCCGCTCCTCCCCCCTCGGTGGCTCAGGTTGCGGTAGTGCCCTTGGTCAATCCTCTCTTCCTTCGGGCCGACACCATAGGAATTGATCGAGCCTGCCTCGCCTGATGAGCTCCTCAATCTCATCTTAGAGCTGGATACATTCTTCTATATTGTGATCGTGGTCATGATGATAAAGGCAGTACTTATTGGAATTGTGCTTACCGAGGTGAGAGCTCATCCTCTTCGATCTAGGTAGTTGCTCCTTGATCTCTATCAGTACTTATATTTTTGGAGCATTGAGGGGGGCACAGTTGTGGAACCTTCGGAGGGGGGAGTCCTACCACGCCCTTCTGTCAAGGCTTCCTTGCTTTCAAGCTCGGGTAGGGGTTCGGACTTGCTTATGCTTAAGGGGAGTTTGAGAGCGCGTCTGAACCTCGTTCGGCTTCTCTTTAAATGCAGACCTGTTTGGCTCGCTCATTTGCTGTTCTTCTATGGCTTCATTATCCTTGGCCTTGAAGGCCTCTTCTGCTCGGGCATAGCCTTCAGCCCGAGTTAACATATTAGCAAAATCCCTGGGATACTTCTTCTCTAGGGAGAATAGTAGGTTGTTCTTCTAAAGGCCGCCTTTTAGTACGGCCATAGTGATATGTTGTTCCAGATTTTGGACTTCTAAGGCAGTTGCATTGAAGCGGTTGACATAAGCTCGGATGGATTCTTCCTCTTTTTGCTTGATGTTCATGAGAAAGTTGAAACCTCGGTGGGGGCGTTGGCTGCTGATGAAATGAGCTATAAACTGGTGGCTTATTTGATCAAAATAAAAGATGGTATCCGACTTAAGGGCCGAATACCAATTTCAGGCTGCTCCCTTCAAAGTGGATGGGAAGACTCAGTAGAGGATGGCATCTGGTGCGCCATGAAGCAGCATCATCATTCGAAAGACTTTCAGATGGTCAATCAGATTGGTAGTTCCATCGTAGCTCTCAAATTGAGGAGCTTGAAGTTCAGTGGGATAGATTCCTACATGATGTGGTGATAGAAAGGAGGATCAGTACACAGATCATTACCATAGGAGGGAGGAGCCTGGTGGAGTTCCTCGATCCACTGATTCATCTCTTATAGTTTCTGGTCCAGAAGATCCTCTCGATCATGGATCTCAAAGGTCTTCTGACTAAACAAAAGCAAAGTCCCCCCAGGGGTAGAGTCATGATTAGAGCAGAGGCTCTCAGCCCTCTACTTCTCTTTTTTGGAGGTCATCGACTATCTCCAAAATGGATCATGGGGCTCTGAAGAAGCCTGCTCTGGTCGAATTGGCATCGAAGGTTGCTGCTATCGCATGGCCTGTACTGCTTTCATGAGGCCACGAACCTACTGAACTAGCAGGTTGAACTACTCCGTGTCCACCATTACTGTAGGTGGAGCTTGAGTTGCTGGGGATGAAACAAGAGCGGGCAGATCTGGATGAGATCTGACTGTAGAGGCTGTTGATCATCGGGTTGAAGCTTTTCTGGGAGGCATCTTTTTTGGGAAGGAGGACTCTGAAGGAGAAATAGAGATCTTTGCTGAGCACTTCTTTAAAAATAAAGAAACTCAAAAGGCAGAAAAAGCCCTTCCTCTAGTGTCAGTCCTGTTTGTGCGAAATCTGATTATCGTCGGAGAAGTGCTAGAGTCAGAGAAGATGAGGTTGCCGTCGGTGATCTGCAAAATAAGTCTCATCTAGAGTCTCGGGTGGTGGCTCCGACAAAATCCTCCGACGATCAAGTCAGCTCTTTCGACCAACAGAAATGGAGTGCTCAGTCAAGAAAGTTGCAGAGTTTCGGAAAGAAGAAGAGAGTCTGAAGAAAATATATCTAGAGGGTCCCTTTTATAGCTCTAGAGCCTATAACAAACTGATAGTGACTGTCGCAATCGCTTGGTAGTAGGCCGTTCGAAGCCATGTGGGGTTTGTTACGAAGGATGGTGTCCATTATTGTGATGTGCTAGTTTATTATAGACCTAACAACTGAAGTTCGGATAGAATGGTTGCAAGCGATGAAGGGCTCTTGGATGTTGTTGTTCCAAAGGAGTTCGGAGGTTCTCAAGATTGACCGTGCATTGGCTTTTATTTGCTATGTTGAAGGTATACGTCGTGGTCCTTTCAGGAGGCTGGAAGAAATTTGGTTGAAAGAGAAGTTCGACAAGGGTTCGACCAACGAAGAGATCCGAAAGACGTCCAACCAAAAGGAGTCCGACTGTAAGAGATCCGTCTGGATCAAGTATTGACCAATGGCCACAACAAGCAAGTTCGACTGAAACATTGGTGCCTCTATTGTTCCTTTGAGGTTCGACCATTTCCAGGATTGCTCATCGATGAATAATGATAAAGCACTGAAGTTCATCTGAGGGTAGTTTGGAAGAAGTTCGACTGCTAGAGAAGTTCTGTGAAAGAAGATCGGCCAAACGGGATGCGTAGGAGCCAGGAATTTAGCCGGTTCTATGAGACAGAAGCATTAACTGTTCGAGTACGTCTGGAGAAGAAATCTGCAATGCCCCACTGAATCCGAAATCGATCTTCCCAGCCAGCTTGGTATGAAAGATTAAGTAAATTTTTGCTAGAAAATGATTTTTCAAGAAAAAAGTAGAAACAACTCTTTTCATAAAAAGAAAGGTTGATGGCATTCTTCTGATACAAATATGTATTGATGATATCATTTTTGAATCCACTAATGAGACTTTGTGCCAAGATTTTGCTAAGCTCATACAGGGAAAGTTTGAGATGAGCATGATGGAAGAACTTACATTCTTTCTCGGACTCCAAATTAAACTGTCTAAAGAAGGAATCTTCATTTACCAAAACAAGTATATAAGAGAACTATTAAAAAGATTTGGGATGGAGACCTCTAAAAGCATTAGCACACCTAAGAGTCCTTCATGCAAGCTTAACAAGGATGAAAATAGTAAGAGTGTTGATTTAAAACTTTATAAAGGCATAATAGAATTTTTATTATATCTTACTGTTAGTAGGCCTGATATCATATTCAGTGTTTGTATGTGTGCAAGATTTCAATCTAATCCTAAAGAATCATACTTAAATGCTTTCAAAAGAATCTTGAAATACTTAAATGGAACTCAAAATTTAGGCTTATGATTTTCCAAATAATCATCTATAAATTTAATAGGATACTCAAATACAAAATTTGCAGGATGTAAATTAGATAGAAAAAGCACTAGTGAAACTTATCAATTTCTCAGAGTAAACTTAATCTCTTGATTTAGCAAGAAATAAAATTTGGTGGTATTGTTTATGGTAAGACTGAATCCATTGCTATCGAAAGTTATTGTGCTCAAATCTTATAAACTAAGTAATAACTTGAAGATTTTGGCATGGAACTTAGTAACATTCTTATAAGATGCAATAACGTTAGTACCATTAATCTAACTAAAAATTCAATTCAATATTCTAAGTCAAAACACATTGAAATAAGACACCATTTCATAAGAAAGTATGTGCAAAATAATGATGCATTGATTGACTTTGTTTGCTCTGAAAAATAATTAGCGGACATCTTTACAAAATCTATAAATAAAATAAATTTTGTAAAATTAGAATGGAGCTAGGAATCTTGGATCCATATGCTTAGTGATCTCAAGTAGCTTTTCGTTCAAACATCCTATGAATGATCTTTTGAGACATAATCCTCATTCCTTTATTCATAAAAATTCATTTTTCTTCACTCATGGGCACTGATTTCATTAAAAAGAGGAAAATCTGATTTTTTGAATGAATGGGATGCCCCCTAGGTTGCCCCATGCAAAAAGGGATGATCTAAGGGATGCCCCTTAGGCCTTTTCATTTTTTTTTCGGAACTTAAAGGAAAAAGGATATGTTCATCTTCCCGCAGAACATCCCCCTTTCCTTCTCAATTAGGCGTCTTCTTCCTTTCTCCTGCCGACCCCTTCCTTGCTTGAATCCCACCAAAAGCTCCCTCCAAACTATTTTCAACCTCTCTAAAGACGATCTCCCTATAGCTCTTTCTCCCATCTTTTCTTTATTATGATCAATTTTGCTATGCTTTTGAAGCTACCATAAGATCTTACTATTGAGAATTATATCCTAAAGTCAATCATCTAAGTAGTAGATGGTTGAGTTGTATGGATTAGAGGTGCTCCCAAGCCTTAGGAGGCCACGGAGGGAGCCAGAGTGTCGTTTCCATAGAATCTAGGATAGGTGTGGTCCTAGGGCTAGGATAGAAGTTGTCCTAGGATGGAGGCAGTGTGTAGCCCTCCACGAACTTGAGGTTTAGGTGTGAAGATCTTAAGAGGCTTGGTAGGTGCTCCAAAGATCTAGGACACAAGGTGGAGCAAAGGATCAGAGCCAGAAGAAGTATCAGTCAAGACAAGGGACTGACATATAGGCGGGTTGGTTTGGATACATAGTCAAGCCAGCTCAGATTGAGACTAAGCTAGCTCGGATCACAGTCGAGCCAGTCCTCTTAGGCAAACAGAAGATAGTATTCGAGCGAGACGCAGTCGAGTTAGCTCGACTTTTAATAGAGCCAGCTCGATAGTGGCGAATAGAATAAGATGGGATTTTTTGTTTGGTCTTGGATTGGGTTTAATCCAAGAGATCTTAAGGCCTAATTTATAAGATCATAAGGAGGCTAACTCATGTATGGATCGAGTTTAGATCTATGGGATGAGAGCATGGGAGACATGGATGTACGTGGGCTCGGTGAGTACTTTCATATATTGGATTAGCCTAGAAAAGTTTTTCAACTAGAGTTTGGATTTATTAGGGTTTATGCACCGTAGTAGAAATACTAGGATATATAAATCCAGATATTATAATTTTTACAAGTATGAAATCAATACAACTCTTTTCTTCCTCAGCTCTCTTCTCTCTAGTTCCAATGCCAAGCCCTTGGTGCCACCATCTACTTTGTTCTTCTTCATGTTTCTAGATTAACATTCAAGTTCCACGCAAGAGATTGGATCTACGATTATAGCTCTGAGCAACTGTAGGCACAATATGAGCTCATTATAATTTATACTTGAATTATTAATAAATAAAATTATTATTCTAGCTTTTCATCACTTTTGTGCATCTTCTTTTTATGAACTCTTTTATGATGAAGTCTTTGGAACTATTTAGAATCGATAAAGGAGAATTTATCATTTAGTTTCTAAACTTGTTCACGATCAAATGATATGTTGTTACCTAGAATGACAATATTTATCAAGTGTAGGTTATTGCATGCCATATAGGTTGGTTATCCTCTTAACCAAGGAGTATGGAGATAGTGGTATGGCATGCAGGTGAAATATAGGGATATATTTCACTGAACATGACCTAATTATAAAGCTCTCTGCTATCAAGAGTTGCTCACGAAGGATATGGGTATAAGTATCCCTTAGACTTGAGATCATCATGGTGACTTGCAAGCAACTCACTATACCTTGATATTGAACTACCTAAATTTCTAATTTAGTGACAGAAGATTTTAGGATGTAGTCAAGTATTTGTTTAGTCGATGCGTGAGTCAAGATGGGATTGACCCCTCTAAGTGTCAGAGCAAATGCATCACTGTATTTTAATTTAGTAAAATCTCAACCAAGATAGTCCATATGATGGATATTAAAATTTAAAATATAATATGGATGACTTTTTCAGGGTTGGTAGTTAAACCCTTGGTTGTCCTTTAAGTATTGAGGTCAAGGGGATGAATTATATGGTAACCATATTTTACAGGTTCTTAAATATTATGTTGTGACTATTCAATATATCCAAACATCGGGTACCATTGCTAGATGGTCACATCGATTGGTACAAAAAATTGATTCTTGGGCTACCGACTTAGGATTCAAACCTATGGGGTTACACACAATAGGAGTTTTTATCTAATTTGATGATCAAGAGCCCCAATGGTCTGAGACTCCATGGTCAAGAGTCCCACTAGACTGGGACTCTATGATCGAGAGTCCTATTAGATAAAATTTTGTCTTCTTGAGTCCCACTAGACTAGGACACCGATAATATTAGAGGTTTAATTAGCAATTTGATTGCTGATTAGCTCAATTTGATTGAGCGATGAGGATTCGATCAAATCTGGTTATGAGATGACCTGATCACTATAGGAGATTCCAACCTGATTTGATCAGGATCTAGACTCAATTAATTTCTAATTTGATTAAAATTTAATTAGATTTGATTAAGCCTAATTTGATTAGATTTATCCTAGTCTAATTGGATTTGGACAAATTGGTTTGGATGAACCAATTTGGACAAGTTCAATTTTCGAATTTGAAGTCTCCTAGCACCTTGACCCTTTGATCATGCCCTCTCCATGCTAATCGAGGAATTTGCATGAGTTTTTCTATGCCTAGAAGAGATTTGTGTGCCCTATTCTTTTTTCCTTTGATCTGGTCTAAGAGTTGGACTGATTCAAATTTAAGTTGAATTTTGAATTCAACTTAAGTGGTTGGCGGTTGGAACCACTCAAACCTCTCAACCTTATCCCTTCTCCACGCCACCCCTCTCTTTGTGCACCACTTTTAATCAGATTAAAAGTCGGCATGTGCACAAGAAGGAGAGTCCTTTTGCATGCTAATCACCTTTCCAAGAGTTGGATAAGTTTTGGTTGTTATCTTGAATTTTGAATTCAAGATGATTGGTTAGTGGTTAAAACCTCTCTAACCTCTCTCCCTTATCCATTCCCCATGCCATTAATGTGTTTTGTCATATGATTTTTTGATTTCTCAGAGTGTGGGCGCATAGAAGGAGAGTCCTTCTACATGTCACACACCTGGTGTGGGCATTGGAAGTGGATAGGACTTCCATTTGAATTTGAATTCAAGTGAGAGGTTGAAACAAGTTCAACCTCCCAACCTAATCCACTCCCATGCACATTTTTCATCGGATGGTCAACCATTTAAATGGGATTTTTTTAGGGTATGCATGAGTGTGAGAGAAGTCTCTGGAGAGAGAAAACTAGAGTGGGGAGCACCACTTTCTAGGCATGAGAAAGGTCAAACAGAGAGAATGTCTGCACCATACTTTCTAGCTTTGTTTTTCTCACACAATTTCAAATGGTTTGAAATTGCATGTGACATTTTTTTTAAAATAGTTTCATGGGAAAATAGAGTACTGGACATGGGTTTCCTAGGTGAGTATTCTGAGTGTCAGAAAATCTTGAGAGTGGAGACTCCAGGGTTTTCGAGTGTGGGTAGCCCTAGGGTTTGGACCTAGGATTTGGGTGGAAAGTTTGAGTACTATGAGCATCGAATCACCACCAAAATTTTTACATCAGTTCTTCATCCTCCAAATTATATCCTTTAATCTTTTGGAGTGTCTAGGAGATCAAGAGAAGGTGGTCGATCGAGATTAATCAAGATCAGCCATCAAAGACTCCGGCAGGGAGCTAGCACTCCGATGGAGCTGATCGGGATTAGAAGTTCCATGTGGACCATTCGTAAAGGTCAGACGACTATGAAGCTATATCTTGATGCAAGGAGCTTCTTTTCTATGTTTTTAGATTATAGAGATCATCTACCCATGCTCAGATATCGTATTCTAAACACGAGTTGATCAGCAAATATGATTTGCTAATCTAGTGCATTCATTTTTCTCTTACATATATACATGTCTAGATCCTAGTGTAGGATTTTTATTATCAGAACATAGCATGCATAGATTAATGTGTTAGATATACGTGCCTTAGAAGCCAGAATTGGCTGACACTTGTAATATACTTCTAGGGGCAAAATTATAATTTTGACTATTATCAATAAAATGGGTTATTTTCTATCATATATATGTATTTAGTGTCTGTGATGCATCCTTTGAGTTAATGATAATGATAATTCATATTTTCAAGAGTTGAAAATTTAAGACATGAATAATCATTATTAACTCATAAAATGCTTCCGACCATAGAATCATCACAAGGATGGTGATCGATCCAAAAGGTTGGTGTACAATCACTTCTCTTTAGTAGATGAGTCTTGAGTCTACGATGTGGAGACACCAAAGCGAGAGTACAGATACTCATTAGAGAATGAGGGCACTGAGCGTGACCACCTCGAGTAGTCATTAGGAAGTCTACCTTCTCATCAATGACTGACTCGATGCTGTAGTGGTGTGTCTGATTCTTTGATCTGAGGTGCATCGACAGTTCACCTTGAGGGTGTTATAGTTTGACTACACCATAACTCGATCTCCTAGCCATACGGAACCCTGAGGTGTATGTTGGCTATAGCATGTTCATTGTAGGAACTGGATTGCATCAAGATGGAATCTATCTACCTCGGTGGTAGAGGAGCAGCCCTATGATGATCATGAGAATCAAGTCCAGAAGCCCATGGCCATGGCAGAGTGAAATAATAGAAAGAGTTTCTATTTAGGTTTTCACATCGGAACTTGAATCGAATGATTACATCATATGACAGAGACTAGGGTTTGACGAGTTCACCTAAACCCTAATCTGATCGGGGCTCAAGATAGAAGAACTTAATCACACAGGTAGCTGCACCAAGAGGTTCGCATTCAGCTCTGATGGGTTGCCACCATATACTGCTAGGTGTCACTGGTGGATTTTGGGAGCAATTAGAATGATTTAGATGATCGATCATTCTAGCTGTTCGAATCAGAAGAGTTCTGATCCATCGAAAGGAGTTTCGATGATGTCGATGATAGAGATCATGACATATCCCATTACCATATAGAACTGAACCTAACTGGGTCACACAAACAAGGGTTTGAATCTGGTGATCATCAATTGAACTGATCCAGTTCAATTGATCTGAATGAGATTCAATTAGGTTCAAGAAAATCGTGCTAGCACTCGATTGAACCTAACGTTCTTCTTTTACTATCATAAATAGTTGTCCTGACTGAGCCAAAGGAGTTTGTGCTCAATCAGAGGCCTTCACTTGGTCTGACTGGAGCCTGTCCAGGTCAGAAAAGGGTTGTCTTATTTTGTAAGATAATACCTACCATTTTTGGTCACCTGCCATTTCTCGTCCTTTGACTTTGGTCAAAAGTTGACCTTTGACTGGTCAAATGTTGACCATTGATACTTTGACTTCTGTCCACATGTCATGCACCTATTGGAGAGCTGGTGGGGGCTTGTCCCCCTACCAGAACCTGGCAAGGAGGAGGGCGCACGCCACCCTTGGCGTGTGCCCAAGCTGGAGGCGCCCAGGAGTCCCTATTGGATAGGGACTCCATCTCCTTTTTGGATTCCGATTAGACTTCTCCTAAGAACCAAGTTTGACTGGTCTTAGGCACCATCTAAGGAGGAATCCAAGGGACTCTATTCCCACCAATCAGATTTAGATCTGATTTCACAAAGGATTGTGATTGGTTGGGAAGAAGAGGAGTTGGATCAGCATAGTCTATAAATAAGACCCTGCGCCCAACTCAAGAAGTATCTAAAATCAATTAAAAATCCCATGCCCCAAGGCTGCCTCTCCTCTCCTCCTCCATGCCAAGTCCATCTTCTCCCTCTCCTCTCCATGCCTAAAGGAGTTTGGGATCCAAGTTGGTGCAATCCAAATGAGAGAAAGGCGACAGAAAGCTAGAAGGTTGCGCTGCTGCAAAGGATAACTACTGATCTTCAAAAGGTATTTTGAAGATCCACCAAATCAGATCCAGATCTAATTTTTGAAGACGTGATAAAGAAGAAGAGGATCTCCAGATCTAGCCCAAGTGGATACCGATAGAGGTTAGGCACTTGCATGGCTAGATCCAAAACCTTCTGCTGCTTACAGGATCATCAATGGGTAATAGGATTATCCTACATCAAGATAAATTAAATTTAATTTAATTTATTTAGATTTTATTTTTATTATTAGAATAATAAAAATTAGATCTAAAATATTTCAGATCTAATCTAGATCAAAGAGAAAAAATTTTGAAATACATCTCTTGATCCAATCAGATCTGAACGAACCTAATTCAGAAAATCAGGATTTTCCTTCATAATGTTAGATTAATCTTAGTCTTTTGCTATAAATTAATTTGAAAAAAATTTGAAAAGCATGCCTAGAACCCTGCACATTTCCTTCAGTTGTATCAGAGCTCTAGATCATGTGACATATTATATATGTTAATTAGAAATATAAATGCTAGCATATTTGATATGTTTTATATCAAGATTGCTTAGTAATGGAGAATGAATGAGCCACCAAGCTATCCAGTCATAAGAGATAGGCATGGTTTAAAGGCCATCTCCTTCCATTCAATGGAGATCTCTTATGGCAGTAGGGGTGCCACTGTAAACTCATTCATTAAGATGAATAGTTAAAGGATTTTCTTATTAAAATTATTTTCATTTAAAAATTAAATATAAATAAGTTTAGATTAGATCTAAAATAATTCATGGTTTAATTTTTCATTATGCTTAATTTTCTGTCTAAAACAAGCAATAAGTTACTGTTTATGAAATGAGCTGATCCATTTCTGAAATAAGTCAATCCATTTAGTGAACAAAAAATAAAAAATTATAAAAATATTTTATAAATTTAAAAATAATTTTCAAACACTAAACCCCAACCCATCAGCTCACAAACTTAATTAAAAAATTAAGGATTATCTCGTAGGATCTAGAATTATGAATTAAAAATGCTAAGAGAAAAGCATAATCTATGGGTTAATGGATTAGATGAATTAGGTCCATTAATTGGATTAGACCTATGGTTAGTTAAAGAATTGACTTAACTAGATTGATTGATCAAATCTAACCAAGTATTGATTTAGATTAGGTCTAGGATACTCTAGATTCAACTTCAATAATTATAATTGGTCAAGTCCATGTCTTTAACAAGGACCAAGATGGATTTGATTCATGGCTAAGCAGTCGAGCCCGAAATTACTAGGTGAATCAGATTGAATCTAATTAATCGATTGGTATCTAAGATAAGTTTGACAGTCTAGATCAGTAGTTTTTTATTGGAAGCTACTCGCATTGATTCAATCTTTGATGAGTTAATGGCATATCCCTTCCACTGATCTCACTTACCTGACTGACATGGTCGATTAGGATTTGATTAGATCACTTGATGATTCAAGCTGATCCATGTCAATTAGGAATTAATTTGACTAATTTTAATTAGTAAAGCTAAATTAGATGCCCATGGACTGAAATTGATCCTAGTCCTCATCTATTGACTTGGTGAAGTCAGTGGAAGGATTTGACTTGGTGAAGTCAGTGGGAGTAATTTGGTCTGTGTCTTCTTTATCCTTAAATCACATGTAATCTAAATCCTCTACATTATTAGATCCTTAAAAATGATAAAGTTATGGGGATAACTAAGTCATAGCCTCTCATTAGGGTGAATGGTAATGAGTCTAATTTTCTAGGTGGACGTTGGAGGTGTCTTACATCTATTGTTCATTTAGATGTTGGAATTACTATCCATCAATGATCATTAGGTTGCACTCTTTGAACGATGATCAAGTTGGCCAAAGCTTTCCTCGAGCCTGGTCATCGTTCATTTGATATGTCGAACTCAATCATGTTAATGGTTGGACCTAACTAGATCTTTTCAGTGAAGACTATAGCCTACTAAATTGGCTTCTAGGATAAAATCTAAATACTAAAAATTATTTGAAGAAATAATTAGTTATGAACCTACCTGTAAATGTACATGGATTGGCCAAAGCTTTTTTCGAGCCCGTTTATAATCTATGTGGATTCTAGTACCTACTAAGGAGTTAGTGTAATTCCTTAAATTGGAGGTAGAGGCTACCAATTCATAAAAAATAATGGAAGGACCTTTAGACTAAAGTTTAAGTCTTTAGGGTTTAATAATTTAAGTTCTAATATGATCTTGTGTTTTCCTTTTAATTAATAAAATGGCTAGTGTTTGGTCACTCTATACACTGTTGAGCAGTGATAAGCTTATAAGACCTGATTTCAAGAAGTCTAGTATTGACACTAATCAGACAGATCCGAAGAGAAATTATCTTCTTGACCCGAATAGGCTAAACAGGAGAAAATAGTAAGTTGTTGCTGATTAAGATTGTTATATGATAACACCTTACAATTTTTCTATTTATGATACTTCTATATAGGCATTAGATATCGGAAGTCTAGTTCACATATACAATTCATTGCATGGACTTCAGATTGATAGAAGTTATGAGAATGATGAAATATTTCTAAATGTTGGAGATGGAATGAATGTTTCGGTCCTAGCATTGAAAACTCTTGAGCTTATTTTCAAAATAAATAATATCATTTTAAGTGACTATCACTATTGTCGGTCCTTTATGATGAACATAATATCTATAGGACTTTTGGCCCAAGATGGTTATTATTTATCAATAAAAAAAATTATTGTGATATCATTATGGATGATATCACAATAATGCGAGGATAATTAAGAAATGGTATTTATATTTTATCATAGCCTATTAGTATAATGCACACGTCAAATAAACATCCAAAACTAGATAATGTCACCAATGCCTATCTTTGGTACTGTCGGTTGGGTCATATAAACAAGAATAAGATAAATAGATTAGTCAAGGAGCGTATCATTGACATTGATGATTATGAATCATTGACTACCTATAAGTCCTATCTTCTTAGTAAGATGATCAAATCATCTTTTACTAGAAAGGATGAACTAACCAGTGATCTTCTAGATCTAGTACATAGTGATGTATGTGGACCAATGAATACATGTGCCAGAGGTGGGTATTACTACTTCATTACATTTATTAACGACCTATCTAGGTATGGGTACATCAATTTTATGAAGAGTAAATTCGATTCATTTGAAATGTTTAAACGATACCGTAATAAGATAGAAAAATAACTTGGGAAGAGTATTAAAATTCTTCGATCAAACCGAGGAGGTGAATATCTTTCCAATAAGTTTTTGACATATGCATGAGAAAATGAAATTTTCTCACAATAGACTCCTCCTAGAATACCACAGCATAATGGTATATCTGAAAGTAGGAATCGAATCTTATTGGACATGGTTCGGTCCATGATGGGGTTTGCGAGTCTGCCAATTTTCTTCTAGGGTTATGCACTTGAGATAGCTTGTTATATTTTGAACAATATTTCAAGCAAGTCTGTTGCAAAAGCTCCATATGAGATATGGACTGGGCATAGGCCGACACTCTCTTACCTTAGGATTTGGAGATATCCGGTTTATGTCAAACATTTGCAAGCAGAAAAGCTTGGACCTAGGTCTGATAAATGTTTGTTCATAGGATACACTAAGAAAACTGTTGGCAATAAATCTCGCTCCCGTTGAAGTCCAGTCTGATGCTTAGCCTAATGTAACTGACAATCATGGAAGAGCTTCGATCGAAAATTCTTTCTCCAGCGACCAAACCCCTTCCAGACTTCTTCAGCAGCCAAACTCCTCCAGCGGTCGAACCTCTCCCGGACTCCTCCAATGGCCAAACCCCTTTCGATCTCCTCCAGCGGTTGAACCCCTCTCGAACTCCTCCAGCGGTCAAACTCCTCCAACGATCGAACCCCTCCCGAACTCCTCCAGCGGTCGAACTCCTATCGGACTCCCCCTTTAGTCGGATTCCTCTAAGAGCCAAACTCCAACCGAACTTTTCCTTCAGTCGAATTCCTCCAGGAGCCAAACTCCTTCCAAACTTCTCCTTCAGTCGGATTCCTCCAGGAGCTGAACTCTTTCCAAACTTTTTCTTCAGCCAAACTTCTCTACCAGTTGGACTCCTTCTAGACTTCTCCATCAGTCGAACTCCGTCTAGATTTCTCCAGCATATTACTTCTAGATTTCAAATAGTATTCCTCCCGGATGATCTCCTCTAGCTATCTGTATTCCCTTTAGGAGTCCGAACTTTTCTGGAATTGACATACATCAAAGCTTTTCACCAACCAACGTCTGCTTCCTTCGAACATTAACTATTAAATCTCGATGAATGGGCACATCACGACAACCGACACCTCTCTCTGTAACAAACTCCACGTGACCCCGAGCAGCTCAGTACCGGACAGCTATGGCTGTCACTATTAGTCTGCTACAGACGACGCTCCATCATAACAAATTCCACACGGCCCCGAGCGGCCGCTATCGGACGGCTACGACTGTTACTATCAATCTGCTCGGAGCTCCATCTATAAAAAAGATCCTCCAAATACATTTTCTTTAATCTCTCCTTTTCTTCCCGAAACTCTGCTGAGTTCTTTCCTGAGCACTCCATTTCTATTGGTTAGAAGAACTGACTTGATCGTCAGAGGGTCTTGCCGAAGCCACCACCACCGACTCCGGATGGGATATTATTTTGCAGGTCACCGACAATGACCTCTTCTTCCTCAACTCCAGCTTGATCCGACGTCTATCAGATTTTGCACCAACAAGATTAGCGCTAGAAGGAGGGCCCTCTGTTCTTGAGGTACCCTTGTTCTTAAAGAAGTGCTCAGTCAACCTTATGGATCTTCTTCTTCAAGGTTCATCTCTATCCTCTTCCTCAATCCCAAGAAATACCTCTAAAGAAGGCGACTACCTAAAGATCTACCACTTCTGCCATCAGATCTGAGTCAGATCCATCCGCTTCTGCTCCATCATCGGCGCTTCAACCTCCTCCTCCACCGATGGCCATGGTAGATCCGGAACAGTTTAACTTGCTGATGCAGTGGGTTCAGGGCCTCATCGAAATGGTGTAGGCCATGCGGTAGCCTCCAATAATGATTCCATCAGAAAACCCGCCATCGGAATGTCAGAAACCGATCCCAAGGAGGAGCACTTGGGCTAGCATACCAGTCACCCCTGGGAAGAAGAAATAGAGAGTAGAGGATCCTTGTTCGGATCATAATTTTTCTTCGAAAGAGACCTTCCCTATCTACAGTTGGGAGCCTTCCAAGATCTATGATTGAGATGACATCCTCGATCAGAAACTACGAAAGATGGACCGATGGATTGAGGAACTCCACCACATCCCCCCGACTCACCATGATGATGTCTACACTGATTTCCCTTTCTCTTTTCGAATTATGCAAGAGCCCATTCCTTCGAACTTCAAGCTTCCTAAATTTGAAAGCTATGATGGAACCTCTAATTCGATCAATCACCTGGAGGCCTTCTGGACCATGATGCTGCTCCATGGCACACCAGATGCCATCTTATACCGAGCTTTTTCATCTACCTTAAAGGGAGCAGCAAGAAACTAGTACTCAATATTGAAGCTGGGTACGATCTTCTCCTTTGACCAGATGAGCCATCAGTTTGTGGCTCACTTCGTCAGCAGTCGACGTCCACACCGAGGTTTGAATTCCCTGATGAATATCATGCAGAAGGAGGAAGAATCTATCCGGGCTTACGTCACCCGGTTCAGTGCTGCTGCATTAAAGGTTTGGAACCTGGATCAGTCTATTGCAATGGCCGCACTTAAGGGTGGCCTTCAGAAGAACGATTTCCTGTTCTCCCTGGAAAAGAAGTACCTCAGAAACTTTGCCGATCTGCTAGCTCGGGCTGAGGGATATGCCCGAGCGGAAGAAGCCTTCAAATTGAAAGATGAGGAAGCCATAGGAGAGCGGCAGACGGGTGAGTCTAATAAACCCATAGCTAATGGAAGGCCAAATGAGGTTCGGCCATGCTCACGAACTCCTCCCGAGTGCAAGCAAGCCCGAATTTCTTCTCGAGCTCATCATTAAAGAAGCCTCGACAGAAGGACATGACGAAGTTCTCCCCCCAGAAGGTTTCATAACTATGCCCCCTCAATACTTTACAAATGCTAGCCTGGAGCAAGAGAAGATCGACCGAGGGCACTGCCATAGCCAGAACCACCAAGGAGGGAGGAACAACAAGAAGATCGATCGCCTCTCAGCATCATCAATACAATCTCAAGGGGACTTAGTGCTTCGACGAGCCACCATCTCATAGCCTCAGAGCCAGGGGAAGCTTGTCCCAAATTGGGAAGGCTCATATGAAATAGAAAAGGTTGTCTAGCCTAAAGCTTATCGTCTGAAGGAGCTGGGAGGAACAATGCTCCCACGATCTTGGAATTCAAAAAATCTAAGAATAAAAAAAGCAATCAAAAGTGGCCATATTAGGAATAGGAGGAGAACCTCATCCTAACATGAGCATGTCAAAGACCTTCAATTATTTAAGACAGGAGGAGAACCTCATCCTTTAGATGAGGTAAGGAGAGAGGACCTGACAATGGCCCTAATGTGTCTTTACAGTCTATTAGGAACAAGAGGAGAACCTCATCCTAACGTAAGCAAAATCGAAGACCTCATCGATATAAGATAAGATGGAGGGAGAGGCCGTACCGATGACCCCAACACTTCAACAGGAGATAAGATCTCCTATGACCTTCTGCTGAAAATAAGATC
Source organism: Cocos nucifera (assembly GCA_006176705.1). NCBI lineage: Eukaryota > Viridiplantae > Streptophyta > Magnoliopsida > Arecales > Arecaceae > Cocos > Cocos nucifera. The sequence continues at coordinate 410,249 of QRFJ01000449.1, forward strand.
TCTCCTGAGCTTCAACTTCAACAAGAGATAAGATCTCCTACAATCTTGATTGGAGATAAGATCTCCTCCGAACTTTAACAGAAGATAGAATCTTCTTCAATCTCGATAGGAGATAAGATCTCCTACATGCTTTAACTTCAATAGAAGATAAGATCTCCTACAACCTCGGCTGGAGATAAGATCTCTCCCGAGCTTCAACATCAATAGGAGATAAGATCTCCTACAACCTCGGCTGGAGATAAGATCTCCTCCGAGCTTCAACTTCAATAGAAGATAGGATCTTCTTCAATCTCAATAGGAGATAAGATCTCCTACAACCTCGACTGGAGATAAGATCTTCCCCAAGCTTCAACTTCAACAGGAGATAAGATCTCCTACAATCTCGGCTGGAGATAAGATCTCTCCCGAGCTTTAACTTCGATAGGAGATAAGATCTCCTACAACCTTAGCTGGAGATAAGATCTTGATAAGATCTCTTACAACCTTGGCTGGAGATAAGATCTCTCCTGAGCTTTAACTTCCATAGGAGATAAGATCTCCTACAACCTCGGCTGGAGATAAGATCTCTCCCGAGCTTCAATAGAAGATAGAATCTCCTTCAACCTCAATAGGAGATAAGATCTCCTACAAGCTTCAACTTCAATAGAAGATAAGATCTCCTACAACCTTGACTGGAGATAAAATCTCTTTTCGAGCTTCAACTTTAATAGAAGATAAGATCTCCTACAACCTTGGCTGAAGATAAGATCTCTCTAGAGCTTCAACTTCAACAGGAGATAGGATCTCCTACAAACCTTGGCTAGAGATAAGATCTCCTCCAAGCTTCAACTTTCATAGGAGATAAGATCTCCTACAACCTCATCTGGAGATAAGATCTCTCCCGAGCTTCAACTTCGATAGGAGATAAGATCTCCTACAACCTTGGTTGGAGATAAGATCTCTCCCAAGCTTTAACTTCCATAGGAGATAAGATCTCCTACAACCTCGGCTGAAGATAAGATCTCTCCCGAGCTTTAATAGAAGATAGAATCTCCTTCAACCTCAATAGGAGATAAGATCTTCTACAAGCTTCAACTTCAACAGAAGATAAGATCTCCTATAATCTTAACTGGAGATAAGATCTCTTCCGAGCTTCAACTTCAATAGAAGATAAGATCTCCTACAACCTCAGCTGAAAATAAGATCTCTCTCGAGCTTCAACTTCAATAAGCGATAGGATCTTCTACAACCTTGGCTGGAGATAAGATCTCCTTCGAGCTTCAACTTTTATAGGAGATAAGATCTCCTACAACCTCATTTGGAGATAAGATCTTCCCCGAGCTTCAACAGAAGATAGAATCTTCTTTAACTTCAATAGAAGATAAGATCTCCAAATAAGCTTCAACTTCAATAGGAGATAAGATCTTCTACAACCTCGTTGGAGATAAGATCTTCTCCGAGCTTCAATCCAACCAAAGATAAGATCTCCCCGAGCTTCAACCTCAATAGGAGATAAGATCTCCTACAACCTCAACTGAAGATAAGATCTCTCCCGAGCTTCAACTTCAATAGGAGATAAGATCTCCTACAACCTCGACTGGAGATAAAATCTTTTCCGAGCTTCAACCTCAACAAAAGATAAGATCTCCTACAACCTCGACTGGAGATAAGATCTTTTCCAAGTTTCAACTTTAAAAGAAGATAAGATCTCTTTCAACTTCAATCGAAGATAAGATCTCCCCCGAGCTTCAACTTTAGTAGAAGATAAGATCTTTTCCGAGCTTCAACCTCAATGGGTGCAGAGTCCGAAAAAAATTTCGGTAGTCATCTTTTTTGTACTCCCTTCCTTCAAATTTTGAACTCGAAAGTAGGGAGACTAGTGTTGGGGATAAATTTTGCTCCCACTGAAGTCCAGTTTGATGCTTAGCCTAATGTAACTGACAATCACGAAAGAGGTTCGATCGAAAATTCTTCCTCCAGCGACCAAACCCCTCCCAGACTTCTTCAGCAGTCAAACTCCTCCAGTGGTCGAATTCCTCTTGGACTCCTCCAGCGATCGAACTCCTCCAGCGATCGAACCCCTCCCAGACTCCTCCAACGATCGAACTCCTCCAGCAGCCGAACCCCTTCCGAATTCCTCCAACGATCGAACTCCTCCAACGGTTGAACCCCTTCCGGACTCCTCCAACGATCAAACACCTTTCAGACTCCTCCAGCAGTCGAACTTCTTTTGGACTTCCCTTTCAGTCGGATTTCTCCAAGAGCCAAACTTTTACCAAACTTTTTCTTCAGTCGAATTCCTCTAGAAGTCAAACTTCTTTCGAACTTTTTCTTCGATCAGATTCCTTCAGGAGCCGAACTCCTTCTGGACTTCTTTTTTGGTCGAACTTCTTTCCCAGTCAAATCCTTCTAGACTTCTCCATCAGTCAAACTCCATTCAGATTTCTCCAATAGATTACTTTCAGATTTTAAGTAGCATTCCTTCCGAATGATCCCCTCTAGCTGTATTTTCTTTAGGAGTCCAAACTCCTCTAAAATTGACATACGTCAAAGCTCTTCACCAACCAACATCTGCTTCCTCCAAATTTTGACTATTAAATCTCGATAAATGGACACATCACAACAACAGATACCTCTCTCCATAACAAACTCCACGTAGTCCCGAGTGGCTCAGTACCAGATGGCTATGGCTATCACTATCAGTCTACTACAGGCGGCATCCCTCTCCATAACAAATTCCATGCGACCCCGAGCGGTTAGTTATCGAATGGCTATGGCTATCACTATCAGTCTACTCTGAGCTCTGTCTATAAAAGAGATCCTCTAGATACGTTTTCTCTAAGCTCTCTTCTCCTTCCCAAAACTCTATTGAGTTCTTTTCTGAGCACTCGATTTCTATTGGCCAAAAGAGCTAACTTAATCGTTGGAGGGTCCTGCCAGAGCCACCATCATCGACTTCGGACTGAAATTTATTTTGTAGGTCACCAGCGGCGATCTCTTCTTCCTCAACTCCAGCTCGATCCGGCGTCAACCAAATTCTGCACCAATAAAAACTATGGGTTATTACTTCTACCTTACTAAAGAACAAAAGGTGTTCGTCAGTAATAAGATAGACTTTTTGAAAAAAGAGTTCCTTAGGAAAGAAATTGCTGTCTCTAATATTAAACTTGGTAAAGTTTGATAGATAAAAGAACCGACACATTTTAGTGAACCTATAGAATTGGATTTGATAAGATCAAACTTAGAGCTTATATTATAGAGGCAATCTTAAGAAGATCCAATAGAGTACCACATCAGTCGAATAGATACTATGATTTTTTGACCCAGGATGGTGATCTTGTTAAACTCAATGAGTACAACGGGGATCTGATCACCTACATGGATGACATGCATAGGTCCAACTCTGATAAGTGGTTGGAAGCCATGGTCTGAAATGGAGCCTATGAAGGTCAATAGTGTATGGACACTGGTTGATCCATCCGAAGGGATAAAATTCATTGGGTGTAAGTAAATTTTTAAAAGAAAAGGGAGCACAAATGAAAAGATGAAGACCTATAAAGCCCATCTGTTGCCAAGGAATATTATCAACATTATGGAATTGACTATGACAAGATATTTTTTCTGATGGTAATACTCAAGTCCATTCAAATTATGCTTGCGACAACAGCATACCTAGACTATGAGATCTGATAAATGGATGTGAAGATAGCTTTCCTGAATGGAGAGCTAAAAAAAGAGGTATATATAATACAACCTAAGGGGTTCACATCCATAGACAAGTCTAAGGTGTGCAAGATTTAGAGAACCATTTATGGATTAAAGTAGACACCTCGGAGTTGGAACATGCATTTTGATAAAGTGATCAGAACGTATGATTTTGTTAAGAATTGAGAAAAATTCTATGTGTATAAATGAGCTAATGGTTCTGTAGTTATATTTCTTGTATTGTATATGGATGATATTCTCTTAATCGAGAATGACATCCCTGCATTATAGAAAATAAAGGTTTGGCTATCATCTCAATTCTTCATGAAGAATTTGGGAGAAGCTTTCTACATCCTAGGGATGAAGATCTATAAAGATAGATCTAAAAGATTGCTTGAATTATTTCAGTCCACGTACATTGATATCATGCTGAAATGGTTCGACATGGTGAATTTCAAGAAAGGCTATTTCTCAATAGGCTATGGAATTACTCTCTTAAAGAAGGATTATCCAATAACTACTCAAGAGAGAGTGTATGAGTAGAATACTGTATGCTTCGGTAGTGGATTTTATTATGTATGCCATGACATGTATGAGACCAAATGTGGCATACTCACTAGGGATGGTGAGTAAGTACCAATCTGATCTGGGTGAGAATCACTGAAAAATTGTAAAGATAATCCTAAAGTATTTAAGAAATACTAAGGACCAATGGCTCATTTATGCAGATGCTGACTTAAAACTTATGGGATTTACTAATTTCAGTTTCTAGTCAGATCATGATACAGTAAGAGTGTGTTAGGTTATGTTTTTATCCTAAATAATAGAGCGATCTACTGGAAGAGTTTCAAGCAGCATATTGTAGCTGATTCTGTATGCAAGATGGAGTATGTCGCGGCATCCAATGCTGTGAAGAAAGCTGTGTGGCTGCAAAAATTCATCGACGAGCTGGAAGTGGAACCCACCTTGGATGGTCTAGTTTTGTTTTACTATGACAGCACTGGAGCCATAGCTTAAGTGAAGAAGCATAAGATGCATCGCACACCAAGCATATTCACATCACTACCATCTTGTACGAGAATTCATGGAGCGAGGTGACATCAAGCTTCAGAAGATTGATGGAAAGAAGAACTTGGCTGATCCATTTACTAAAGCCCTCATAATCAAAGAGTTTAACAATCACAAATGAAAGATGGGTATTTGATACTATTTTGAATATCTTTAGTCTAAGTGTGAGTTATTGAAAATTATATCCTAAAGCCAATCATCTAGATAATAGATGGTTGAGCTCATTGTATTTTATACTTGAATTATTAATAAATAAAATTGTTATTCTAACTTTTCATCATTTTTGTACATCTTTCTTTTATGAACTCTTTTGTGATAAAGTCCATGGAGCTATTTAGAATCGATAAAAGAGGATTTATCATTTAGTTCCTAAACTTATTCACGACCAAATGATACATTGTTACCTAGGACGATAATGTTTATCAAGTGTAGGTCATTATGTGTCATATGGGTTAGTTATTCTCTTAACCAAAAAGTATGAAGATATTATATTAGTATGGCATGTAGATGAAATGTAGGGATACATTTCACTAAACGTGATCCAATTGTGGGGTTCTCTATTATCAAGAGTTGCTCACGAAAGATATGATTTTAAGTATCCCTTGGACTTGAGATCACTATGATTACTTGCAAGCAACTCATTGTACTTTGGTACTGAACTACCTGAATTTTTAATTCAGTGATGAAAGATTTTTAGGTGCAATCAAGTACTTGTTTAGTCAGTGCATGAGTCAAGATGGGATTGATCCCTCCAAGTGTTGGAGCAAATGTATCACTGTATTTCAATTTAGCAAAATCTCGATCAGAATAGTTCATATGATGGATATTGAAATTTAAAATATAATGTAGATGACATTTTCAGGATTGGCAGTCAAACCCTTGGTTGTCCTTTGAGCATTAAGATCAAGGAGAAGAATTATATAGTGACCATACTCCATAGGTTCTTGAATGTTGCGTTGCGACTATTCGACCTATCCGGACGTTAGGTACCATTACTAGATGGTCACATCGATTTGTATAGAAAATTAATTTCTGTGCTACTAACTTAAAGTTCGAACCTATGAGGTTACACACAATAGGAGTTTCTATCTGATCTGATGGCTAATCAAGAGTCCCAATGGTCTAGGATCGGGAGTCCCACTAAACTGAGACTCTACCTTCTTGAGTTTCATTAGATTGGGACTCTGACATTATTGGAGGTTTAATTAGCAATTTGATTGCTGATTAACTTAATTTGATTGAGCAATGAGGATTCAATCAAATTAGATTGAAATTGATTCCATTGGATTTGACCCGATTAGATTATGAGATGACCTAATTACTACGAAAGATTTGATCCTAATTTGATCAGGATCTGGACTCAATTAATTTCTAATTATGAAGATTTATGGTACCCCCAAGCCTTGGGAGGCCATAGGTGGAGACTAAGATAGGAGTGGTCCTAAGGAGGAGGTGGTGCATAGCCCTCTACAGGCTCGAGGTCTGGGTGTTCAGGATCTTGAGGGGCTTGGTTGATGCTTCAAAAATCTGAAACACAAGGTAGAGCAAGAAACCAAAATTGAAAGATTGAAGACTGCAGAAAAAAAGCTTTCTACAGGTTAGCCAGCTCAGTCTCAGACTGGGTTAGCTAAATCTTAGAGCACAGGATAGACAGAAGATCGCATTTAGAACTGCATGCACAGCACAGAAACTAGGTCGACTCAGTCTGAAACTGAGCCGACCCAATCTTAGGTTAGTCGGCTCAGTGTTGAGACTGAGCCGGCTCAGTCTACGGGCAGAGTTACACATGGGTTCTGTTTGGGTTAGGATAGGGACATATCCTAGGGGTCTTAAGGCCTAGTTCAAGAGGTCTTAAGGGGGCTAACTCATGTATGGGTCAGGTCTAGATCCAGGGGATGAGAGCATGGGAGACATGAGTGTACATGGACTCGGTAAGTGTTTTCATGTATTGGGTTAGCCAAAAAAATTTTTGGTCAGGCCTAATGGCTATATATAAATACATAGATTATATTAGGATTTCATAATACTGTGGAATACAGATCTTTTCTCCCTCAACTCTCTCTTCTTCTCTTCTCTCTAGAGTTGCCATCCCAGGGTTCTCAAAGAAGCCCTAGAAAGGGGGGGCGTCTCCCTCAAGCCCAAGGAGGGAGGCATCCCATCATAGATCCAGGTGGAGGATCAGTGGTTTGCTGTCCATAGAGAACGTCATAGGTTCCTTCAAGTTCGTGCTAAAGATCAGGGGCTTCCACAACATGGTATCGGTGCTTGTGATGCCAAGGATGATTGACGTTCGAGCGATACCATGGTTCCTTCAATTGGTATCAAATCGAGGTGATGCTAGTTGGTGTGCTTACACTAATTTGATTAGGATTTAATTAGATTGGATTAAACCTATGTTGATTAGGTTTATCCTAATTTAATTGGGTTTGGACAAATTGGTTTAGATGAACCAATTTGGATAAGTTTAATTTTTGAATTTAAAGTCTCTTAGCACCTTGACACTTTGACCATGCACCCTCCATGCTAATCAAGGAATTTGCATGAGTTTTCCCATTCCTAGAAGAGATTTGCATGCCCTATTCTTTCTCCCTTTGATCTGGTCTAAGAGTTGGACTAGTTCAAATGTAAGTTGAATTTTGAATTCAACTTAAGTGGTTGGAGGTTGGAACCACTCAAACCTCTCAACCTTATCCCTTCTCCATGCCACCCCTCTCTTTGTGCACCACTTTTAATCAGATTAAAAGTGGGCACATGCACAAGGAGAGTCCTTCTGCATGCTAAACACCTTTCCAAGTGTTGGATGTAAACCCTTTCCTGCTGAAGTCCAATAGGATGCCGAGCCTTGAGGTGACTTCATCCGGCGAAGATGACCACACCTAACTCCAATGATTGAAGAGTTTTTGCTTAGGCGCCAAGACTACAGTCCTCTAACCTGAACTTATCGACTGATCTTCTTCACTTCAATTCCTAGCTCCTTCGGATAGTTCTAGAACCTACAGGGTATTGTAAATTTTGCCCAAACGAGTTTGAATGGTGAAGGCAGCCCCAGATAGCTGAGTAAAGGGCCTTATCATGGTCTGGCCCGGCCAACCTCGATGCTACTTGAACCTCCTCCCGACTAAAAATCCATCCAAGCTGTTTGACGTTGGATCGATTCCGGATCAACAAAATTTCTCTCCGGATGAACTCCTGTAATCTACAAAGAGTGACAGGCCTCTGAATTCCAATACTAAGGACTCTGAATACGTAAGCAAAAGGACCTTGCCTCCTTTTATTAGCCTTCGAACGCCCTTGAAAGCAGCCAAGCTTCAAAGCAACGGATAGGTTATGAGAGTTTGCAGGTCATCTGCCCATAACAACCTCCCACCAGGTTATCACTGGCCGATCTTCCCTCAATTGCTAGGTATGTTCTCTCCAAGCAGACCTCCTTCTACTTCGTCCAAACAAGATTTTCCAATCGATCTCCTTCTGGTCCATCTTTTCTCGGACGCCAAACATGCTCCTTTCAACCAACCTTCTTTCGATCGATCTCCTCCTGGCAGTTGGTTGATTTTCTTCTCGTCAACCCCTATCCACCTGAACTTCTCACATCAATTGGGCAAAACTTCATCATTTATGTATACTCCTCTAGTAGACCTCCATCCAGATTCCTCCAGTAAATCTATTGCTAGATTCCTCCAACAGTCAAGCTCCTTTTGGACTCTTCTAGCTATCGAACTTCCCCTACAATTAGGCTTCTTCAGGGCTCTCTATAGTTGCCAAGAAGAGTTTTCTCTAGCCAAACTTCTTGAAGTTACGAAGAAGCACTCCTTCCGATGGAATTTCCTACAGTTATCTAGAAAGACCTCATCATCTATGCAAGTTTAGCTCCCAACCTATGCACTAATGATCTTAAAGGAGTTCAAACTTCCCTGGAATCGATGAAGCCCGAAGCCCTTAGCCACTAGCGCCTACTTTCTCTGAACTTCAGCTATCAAATTCCAGCGGACTGAAACGTCACGAGAACGAACACTACTCTCCATAACAAACTCCACATGGCCCCAAGCGGCTTACTACCAGATGGTTACGGCAGTCATTTTCAGTTTGTTATAGGCTCTGTCTATAAAAGAAACCCTTCAAATACATTTTCTCTATGCTCTCTTCTCCTTCTCAACATTTTACTACTTTCTTTCCTAAGCACTCCATTTTTATTGGCCGAAAGAGCTGACTTAATCGTCGGAGAGTCTTACCGGAGCCACCACCCCCAACTTCGGATGAGATTTATTTTGCAAGTCACCGACGACAACCTCATCTTCTCCGACTCCAGCCTCAATTTTGGTGACAACCAAATTTCACACCAACAGGATTGGTGCTAGAGAAAGGAAAGCTCTTTCCCTTAAGGTTTTCTTATTCTTAAAGGAGTGCTTAGTAGGGATCTCTCTTCTTCTCCCTCAGAATTCTTCTTTTCCAACTGATCTCATGAGGATGCCTCCCAGGAAGACCTCGACTCGGCGGTTAACCACCTTCGCGGCCATATCTCATCCAGATCTATCCACCCCTATCTGGCATCTCAGGTCCGCCAATAGCAATGGTGGATGCAAAGCAATTTAACCTACTGGTCCAGCAAGTTAGGAGCCTCATTGAAGCAGTGCAGGCCATGCAGCAGCAGCAGCCTATGGTGCCAAATCGGCCAAAGCACACTTCTCCAAAATCCTAGGATCCAGTCTATGGACGATCGACTTGGATGAGTCGGCCTATAACTTCTGAGAAAGAGAAGCAGAGGGTAGAGAGCCCCTGCTTCGATCATGATTCAATCCCTGGGGGGACTTTGCCCCCATTCAGCTAGAAGACTTTGGAGATCCACGATCGTGAGAATCTTCTGAATCAAAAATTTTAAGAAATAAACTAGCGGATCAAGGAACTCTGCCATGCTTCCTCCTCTCATGATAATGATATCTGCAATAACCCTTCTTTCTCTCATCAAATCATATACGAACCGATCCCGCTAAACTTTAAGCTTCTTCAGTTCGAGAGCTATGATGGGACTACTGATTCGGTTGACCACTTGAAGGCCTTTCGATCCATGATGCTGCTCCATGGCGTGCCAGACGCCATCCTATATCGGGCTTTTTCATCAACTCTGAAAGGAGCAGTGAGAAACTGATACTCGAACCTCAAGTCGGATACTATCTTTTTCTTCGATCAGATGAGCTACCAATTTGTGGCTTATTTTATCAGCAGCCAACATCCTCGACGAGGCTCAGACTCCCTCATCAACATCAAATAGAAGGAGGAGGAATCCATATGGGCCTATGTCACCCATTTCAACGCTGATACACTAGAGGTTCGAAACTTAGATCAATCTATTGCAATGGCCGCACTGAAGAGTGGCCTTCAAAAGAATGATCTGCTATTCTTCCTGAAGAAAAAGTACCTCAAAAATTTTGCTGATATGCTGGCTCGGGCTGAAGGATATGCCCAAGTAGAAGAGACCTTCAAGTCCAAGGATAGTGAAGCCACTAAAGAGTGATAAGTGGGTGAATCAAGTATTCCCACTATTGATGAAAAGTCGAGTGAAGCTTGGCCACACTCCCAAACTCCTCCCAGGCACAAGCAAGCCCGAACTCCTCCTCGGACTCGAAGGCAAAGAAGCCTAGACAGAAGAGCATGATGGGGCTCCCCCCTTAGAAGGTTCTACAACTATGCTCCCCTCAACGCTCCAAAAATCCAAGTGCTGATGGAAATCAAGGAATAGCTACCGAGGTCGAAGAGGATGCGCACTCATCCTGGCAAATGCAATTCCAACAAATACTGCTTCTACCATGATGATCATGACCACGATCATGATACTGAGGAATGCATTCAACTCCAAGACGAGATCGAGGAGCTCATTAGGTGGGGTCGACTAGGCCAATTTTTGAGATGCCGATCAGAAGTGAGGGAAGATCAGCGAAGGATGCTACCACAACCAGAGCCACCAAGGAGGGAGGAGCAATAAGAAGATCAACCTCTGCTTGGCATCATTAACACCATCTCTATGGGACTTCAATGAGGGGAGGCTAGCAGATCGATGGAGCTCATGAAAAGATAGAGAACTAAGGAGCCCATAGCTTTCACCAATGAGGATACCCAAGGAGTTCAGTTTCCGCATAACGACGTGATTGTAATTTCTTTAAACATTGTTGATTACGATGTATGCCACATTCTGATAGATAATGGAAGCTCTGGTGATGTTTTATTTTATAATTCTTTCTCTAAAATGTCTATACCCAATAACCACTTGGGACCTATGAACTCTCCACTGGTGGGCTTCACTGGCGATGCTGTGCTGGTTGAAGGAATGATAACGCTATCTGTGGCTGTAGGGCAATACCCAAAATAGGCTAGGGCATAGATCGACTTTTTGGTGGTAAAGGCCCCATCTACCTACAACGTAATTCTTGGCCGATCTAGTCTAAATACACTTAGGACTGTGGTGTCAACCTACTATTTGAAGGTGAAGTTTTTGACAAACTATGGAATCGAAGAGATCAGGAAAGATCAAGCTTTGGCCATACATTGTTACTCCATCGTCTTATAAAAGGATGGCCATCCCGACCCTTGCCCAGTTGCTGGGATGGATGTCCGCAATGACCTTACTAAAGAGCAAGGTGAACCCATGGAGGATCTCATGGTCGTCCCCCTAAACAATAGGAATATAGAAAACATGGTGCAGGTCAACTCCAGCTTGGGGGAGGAAGTTTGGAAGCAACTCATCACCTTCCTACAAAAGAATGCTGACATCTTTGCTTGGGTCCCAGTAGATATGCCAGGGATTGACACTGAGGTTGTGGAACACCGGCTAGCTGTTGATCCCAAATGCAGGTCGGTTAAAGAAAAAATTTGGAGCTATGCACCAAAAAGGCAAAAGGCAATAGCGAAAGAAATGGATAAACTCTTCAAAGTCGGATTCATCCAAGAAATCCACCATCTAAGTTGGGTTTCTAATATGGTCCTGGTCAAGAAGGCCAACAGCAAATAGAGAATGTGTATCGACTTCAAGAAGCTAAACAGGACCTGTCCAAAGGATAGCTACCTCCTACCCAGAATTGATCAACTAGTGGATGCAATCTCGGGCCATGAGCTCCTCACCTTTATAGATGTCTTTTTCAGCTACAATCAAATCCAGATGGCACCAGAGGACGAGAAAAAAACTATCTTTATTACTGCCCATGGTCTTTATTATTATAGGATCATACCGTTCGGGCTTAAAAATGTAAGTGTAACCTACCAACGTCTGATCAATAAGATCTTCAAAGAGCAGATCGACCGCAACATGAAAGTCTACGTGGATGATATGCTTGTCAAGAGCCGAACCTCATCCAATCACATCGCCGATCTTGAAAATACCTTCAACACCCTTCGAAGATATAAGATGAAGCTGAACCCGACTAAATGCACCTTCGAAGTGACCTCAGAAAAATTCTTATGGTTCACAGTCTCAAGACGGGGGATCGAGGCTAATCTGAAGAAGATCCAAGCCATTCAGGAGATGACCTCTCCAAAATCAATAAAAGAAGTTCAACGCCTAACCGAAAAGGTGGCATCCTTAAATCACTTTGTCTCAAAGTCAGTCGAGCGATGTATGCCCTTCTTCCAGGTCCTCAAGCAATCGAAGAACTTCTATTAGATGGCAGAGTGCAAACAGGCATTTGAAGAACTCAAGAGCTACCTCAATTCACCCCCACTATTGGTAAAGTCTGAGCTTGGAGAAGAATTATTTTTGTACCTAGCGGTCTCTCCTGCAGCCCTAGCAGCGATCCTGATCAAGAAAGAGACAAAAGTGCAATGGTCAATCTATTACATGAACCAAGTCTTGAGAGATATGGAGATCAAGTACACTAAATTAGAAAAATTTACTTATGCTCTTTTAATTGCAGCCAGGAGACTTCAACCCTACTTCTAGGGGCATACCATAACACTCCTCACCAACCAACCAATTAAGGCAGTCCTTCATCGAACAAACGCATCTAGAAGAGTAGCAAAATGAACAATTGAACTTACAGAATTTGATATCAACTTTCAACCTCGACCATCAATCAAAGCCCAAATACTGACAGATTTTATAGTGGAATGTACCATTCTGGATGAAGCCATGCTAGAACGAATGAAACCAGCATTCCACGATTGCAATCATGCTCCTCTGAAGAAAGAGCTGACCTTCCTAAAAGTTTTTGGGCCTTATATGTTGAGGGCTCATCTAATGCTTCTGGTGTGGATGCAGGACTGATCTTGGTTAACCTGGAGGGAGTCATTACTAAATATGCACTGCACTTTGAGTTTCCTACGACTAATAATGGGACCGAATATGAAGCTCTGATCACAGGATTAAAGATAGCTAAAGAGTTTAAAGTGGACCGACTCTAGGTCTATAGTGATTTTCAATTGGTGGTCGGATAAGTTGGTGGCAATTATGAGGCTCGAGAAGAAAGCATGATAAACTATCTCAAGCAAGTGAAGAACTTGATCCCGACATTCAACCATTTTGACATCAAATAGATCCCAAGAGCAGAAAATACTAGAGCCGATCTTTTCTCTAAGTTGGCAACATTGGTCCCAACTGAACTACCCAAGAAAATCTTCTTTGAAGTCCTAAAACACCCAAGCTCAGAAGAGAGATAGTCTGTAATGCAGGTTGACCACGAGCCATGTTGGATTGACCCACTGGTTGCTTATCTTAAAGATGGAATTCTTTCTTATGACTCAAAAGAAGCTCAAAAACTCAGAAATGGAGCCTCTTGATATATTCTGTATGAAAACAAGCTATATAAAAGGTCATATTCTTTACCGTCTTGAGATGTCTCAGACCTTCAGAAGCTGACTTTGCATTATGGAATGTGCATGAAGGAATCTATGGAAGTCATGTAGGGGTCAGATCCTTATCACACAGACTACTTCGATAGGAATATTATTGGTCGATATTGTATCATGATTCTATAAAATATGTAAGAAAATATGATCGTTGTCAAAGAAATGTAAATATTCAAAGACAACCGACCTCTAAGCTTACACCCCTGAGTGCCCCATGGCCATTTGCATAATGGGGCATAGATATACTCAAACCTTTTCCCATGGCATCTGGACAGTGGAAGTTTCTCTTGGTAGCAATCTACTATTTTACAAAATGGGTTGAGATTGAGCCTCTGGCAAAAATCACTGAAGCAAAAATGCTGGACTTCATCTGGAAGTCGATTGTTTGCAGATTTGGCTTGCCTCGAACCCTCATAATAGATAATGGGTGACAGTTTGCTGGAATAAAATTTGCTGAGTTTTGTGAAGACTTAAATATCTCCCATTATTTTACATTAGTTGTCCATCAACAGGCAAACGACGAAGTCGAAGTAACCAATAGAATCCTGCTCCAAGGTATCAAAGCAAGACTTGAGAGAGCAAGGAAGATCTAGGTAGATGAACTCTATCATATGCTCTGAGCATATCGAACTATCCAAAGACTACCAACTAGAGAGACTCTCTTCGCCTTAGCTTTTAGAATAGAAGCAGTCATCGCAATAGAACTCAAGCTTCCATTAGCATGAGTCGTGGCATTCAATGAGCAACAAAACTCACAAGACCTTAGGCTAACCTTGACTTATTAGAGGAAAAATGAAAAAAAGCTCAAATTCGGATGGCAGCCCATAAGCAAAAAGTAGCTCGCTACTACAACTCTAAAGTCAAAGGCAAAGTATTCAGAGTGGGGGACTTAGTACTTTAACAAGCAGCCATTTCTCAGCCTCAAAATTAGGAAAAGCTCACCACAAATTGGGAAGAACCCTATAAGATCAAGAAAGTTGTCCGGCCCGAGACATATTACCTGAAGGAGCTCAGAGGGGCCAATCTATCCCGACCGTGGAACTCAAAAAACCTACAGATGTATTATCGATGACTTGGTTGCAATAAAATTTCTCTACTTTAACACCTCGATCCTTGTTACAAATCTATAATGGTAGAAAATAACTTTTCAAATTTAATCATGCGACGAAGATAGCCATGTTAGAAATAGAAGGAGAATCTCGTCTTAACGTGAGCAAAGTCGAAGACTTCGTTAATCTAAGACTAGATGAGGAAAGAGGCCCTTCCAGTAGTCCTAATGTACCCCTACGGCCACATTAGGAACAGGAGAAGAACCTCATCCTAACTTAAGCAAAGCTGAAGGCCTCGTTAATCTAAGATGAGATTAGGAGAGAGACCCTTCCAGCAGTCCTAATGCACCCCTACGGCCATGTTAGGAATAGGAGGAGAATCTCGTCCTAACGTGAGCAAAGCTGAAGACCTCATTAATCTAAGATAAGATGAGGGGAGAGGCCCTTCCAGTGATCCTAATGTACCCCTATGGTCACGTCAGGAATAGAAGGAGAACCTCATCCTAACATGAGCAAAGTCGAAGGCCTCGTTAATCTAAGATGAGATGAGGAAAGAGGCCCTTCAGCAGCCCTAATGTGCCCCTACGGCCATGTTAAGAATAGGAGGAATCTCATTTTAACATAAGTAAAGCGAAGACCTCGTTAATCTAAGATGAGATGAGGGGAGAGGCCTTCCAGCAGTCCAAATATACCCCACGGCACGTTAGAAATAGGAGAGAACTCGTCCTAACGTGAGTAAAGTCAAAGACCTCGTTAATCTAAGATGAGATGAGGGAAGAGGCCCTTCCAGCGACTCTAATGCATCCCTATGGTAATATTAGAAATAGGAGGAGAACCTCGTCCTAACGTGAGCAAAGTCAAAGGCCTAGTTAATCTAAGATGAGATAAGGGGAGAGGCCCTTCCAGTGGCCCTAATGCATCCCTACGATCATGTTAGGAACAGGAGGAGAACCTCATCCTAACATGAGCAAAACCAAAGGCCTCATTAATCTAAGACAAAATGAGGAGAGAGACCCTTCCAGTGGTCCTAATGTGTCCCTACATTCATGTTTGGAATAGAAGAAGAACGTCATCCTAACGTGAATGATGCCGAAAGCCTTGTTAAACTGAGACGAGATGAGCGGAGAGGCCCCATTAATAGCCCTAACATATTCCTACGATCGTGCAAGAAATAGAAGAGAACCTCATCCTAACATGAGGAAGGCTAAGGCCTCGTTAATCTAAAATGAAGAAAAGAAAAAAAATCATACCGACAACCCTTATATGTATCCCCCCTGTGGCTACGTCAAATACGAATGGAGGAGCCCTGTCCAAGTTCACAGAAGGGACCCCAGCTCAGCATCTACAACAAGTATCTCATTAGAAAACAAAGCAAAGAAAAATGAGATGAAGAAAGCAGACATTAACCAGCATCAAATCCATATAAGATAATAACGAAAAGGGTACCATTTTATTACAAATATTAAATTCATTACAAGAAAAATAAAGATCTATAAGATTAGTTACAAAAGTAAGAAAGAAAAGGCCAAATCTCTAAGAGAGATCTAACTCCTCAGACTTCGAACTGCTAGCCATCACCAAGGACTCCTTCAAACTGGCAAGCTCGTTCTCGAGCTTCTTTCTCCTTATCAAGTTATCACAGAACATCCTATCAGTCTTTCGGTAGTTCCCTTCAGATTCATGCAACCTTCTCCTCAAAACTTCCAACTCAGCCTCAACATCCCTGATAGCTTGTTGTTCATAAACCAACTGAAGCTTCAATCACTGAACTTCAACTTTCTCAACCCCGACTGATTCTAAAAGTTTGCCCACAAACCTCTTCAAGGAGGCGATCTCCTCTGACTCCCTACTTGTACCAAATTGATGACTATCGGTAAGCTACTATCGAAGTCGGGTCACCTCACTGTTGGCTGTTCGAAGCTGGTGCTCAAGCTCAGATATCCTCTTACACCAACCCAACCGATAGCTATTATAGGTGGACTCAGCATCATGTAGCTACTTCTGGAGTGCAGAGAACCTCTGAGACCAATCCCACTCATACCGAACTTTATCAGAGGACCATGACGAACTCCTTTTCAATAGTTGAATTTTCTCTTTTGCCATCTTGAGATCAACTTCGAGAGAGCTGACCTTCATAGTTAATGCCCAGGACTTATCACTGGATTTTTCTTAAGTTTGGCCAACTATTTTTCAAAGTTATCCTTCTTGATGTTGAAGCTCACGAAGTCTTTCATGTATAACTTACGGAGATAAGTGACCTTAATTATCACCTCTAAAGCATTTTTTCTAGATCTCTGAAGTTCATCTTTCATCTTCTTCAACTTTTTCTTCAGATGATGAACCTCCTTCTTTAAACTTTTGGTTATGAATTTTAGAGAGATGCATTAAGATAGTGGCTCGACGTCATTTGGAGATGATTGGCCTTGACTGCGATCGCTAGAAGTGTTCTAAATGACATTCGCCATGACACAAGTGTAAAGAAAAGAAAGCTCATTTTCATTTCTTAAAATGTTTGAGTACATTGAAAAAAAAAGAAAGAAAAGTACAAGTAATCAGAGATTTTCAACCTCTATTGGTTCAGCAGTAGGTGAGGTCGATGCATTCCTTATGGCCTCAGGCATGGCTACAGGTCCTGGAGCTTCAGGGGCAGGTTCAATAATAGGAGAGGTGGCCTTAATGTTAGAAGGGCCAGCCTCTTTGCTAAGCTCGTCTATCAGAAGGTTGAGATCTACCTCTGGAAAGTTCTTCGCAACCCTTTGTTAGATATATGTGCCCTAGAAGCCAGAATTGGCTGACACTTGTAATACACTTCTAGGGGCAAAATTATAATTTTGACTATAATTAATGAAATGGGTTATTTTCTATCACACATGTGTATTTAGTGCCTGTGATACATCCTTTGAGTTAATGGTAATGATAATTCATATTTTCAAGAGTTGAAAATTTAAGACATGAATAATCATTATTAACTCATAAACAGCTTCCGACCATAGGATCATCACGAGGATGGTGATTGATCCGGAAGGTTGGTGTACGATCGCTTCTCTTTAGTAGATGAGTCTTGAGTCTACGGTGTGGAGACACCGGAGCGAGAGTACAGGTACTCGTTAGAGAACGAGGGCACTGAGCGTGACCACCTCGAGTAGTCATTAGGAAGTCTACCTTCTCGTCAATGACTGACTCGATGCTGCAGTAGTGTGTCTGGTTCTTTGACCTGAGATGCATCGGCAGTTCACCTTGAGGGTGTTATAGTTTGACTACACCATTACTCGGTCTCCTAGCCATATGGAACCCTGAGGTGTATGTTGGCTATGACATGTTCATTGTAGGAACTGGATTGCATCAAGATGGGAATCTATCTACCTCGGTGGTAGAGGAGTAGCCCTATGATGATCATGAGAATCAAGTCCAGAAATCCCATGGCCATGGTAGAGTGAAATAATAGAAAGAGTTTCTATTTAGATTTTCACATTGGACTCGAATCGAATGATTACATCATATGACAGAGACTAGGGTTTGACGAGTTCACCTTAACCCTAATCTGATCGGGGCTCAAGATAGAAGAACTGAATCACACAGGTAGCTGCACCAAGAGGTTCGCATTCAGCTCTGATGGGTTGCCACCATATACTGCTAGGTGTCACTGGTGGATTTTGGGAGCAATTAGAATGATTTAGATGATCGATCATTCTAGCTGTTCGAATCAGAAGAGTTCTGATCCATCGAAAGGAGTTTCGATGATGTCTATGATAGAGATCATGACATATCCCATTACCATACAGAACTGAACCTAACTGGGTCACACAAACAAGGGTTTGAATCTGGTGATCATCAATTGAACTGATCTAGTTCAATTGATCTGAATGAGATTCAATTAGGTTCAAGGAAATCGTGCTAGCACTCGATTGAACCTAACGTTCTTCTTTTACTATCATAAATAAGTTGTCCTGACTGAGCCAAAGGAGTTTGTGCTCAATCAGAGGCCTTCATATGGTCTGACTGGAGGTTGTCCAAGTCAGAATAGGTTGTCTTATTTGTAAGACATTACCTGCCATTTTTGGTCACCTGCCATTTCTTGTTCTTTGACTTTGGTCAAAAGTCTACCTTTGACTGGTCAAACGTTGACCATTGACCCTTTGACTTTTGACCACATGTCATGCACCTATTGGAGAGCTGGTGGGGGCCTGTCCCCCTGCCAGAACCTGGCAAGGAGAAGGGCGCACGCCAAGGGTGGCGTGAGCCCAAGTAGGAGGCGCCTAGGAGTCCTTGTTGGACAAGGACTCCACCTCCCTTTTGGATTCCAATCAGAGTTCTACTAAGAATCCAGTTTGACTGGTCTTAGGCACCTCTAAGGAGGAATCCAGGGGTCTCTATTCCAACCAATCAGATTTAGATCTGATTTCACAAAGGGTTGTGATTGGTTGAGAGGAAGAGGAGTTGGATCACAAGAGGTCTATAAATAAGACCCTGCGCCCAACCCTAATTCTAAAGTGAATTCAATTAGACCCACGCCCCAAGGCTGCCTCTCCCCTCCTTCTCCATGCCATAGTCTCTTCTCCCCTTGCTCTCCACGTCCAAAAGAGTTTTGGACTTAGGTTGGTGCGATTCAGATCAAGGAAAGGCGATCAAAAGCAAGAAGGCTGCGCTGCTGCAAAAGGACGACTGCAGATCTTCAAAAGAGTTTTGAAGATCCTCCAGATCAGATCCAGATCTGATTTTTGGAGGTGTGATAGAGAAGAAGAGGATCTCCAGATCCAACCCGAGTGGATACCGGTAGAGGCCAGGCGCTTGCGTGGCTAAGATCCAGAACCTTCCGCTGCAATCAGGATCATCTACAGGGTAATAGGATTACCCAAATCAGGTAAATTAAATTTGATTTAATTTATCTTATTTTATTTTATTTATTAAAATAATAAGAATCAGATCTGAAACATATCAAGATCTGATTGAGATCAAGAGAAAATTTTTGAAATATATCTCTTGATCTAATCAGATCTGGACGAACCTGGACCGGGAAATCAGGATTTCCCTTCAACTGGTATCAGAGCCATGGTTCTAAATTGTTTAGATCTGATTTTAATTTTATTTTAATTAGAAAATAAAGTGATTTCAGATGTCACATGAGATGTGATCAGATCTGAAATCAGAAAAAATTAAAATTAAATGATTTGGATCTAAGAACATGAAGATATGCATGACTAGTTCTAGAATAGAATAGTTCTATAGAATAGTTTTGCATGTCTTTGATTTAATCTGATTAAATCATATTTTAGATCTTCTTATTTACTATTTTCTTGATATTATAAGTGTTATAATAACATCTGATAAACAGCAAATAAAAATTATTTAATTTTAAATATCATATGAGATATGATTGATGCATGTCTAGACTAGTTGTAGAATAGTTCTACATAATTGTCTAGATTAGAATTTATTTTGATTAGATCAATTTAAATCTAATTTTTTAGATTATTATGAGATAATTTAGATCTGAAAACATGCATGATTATGATACATGAGATGTATGCAAAATATGCCTTGATTAGATCTAAATTTGTATATGAGATATATGATATAGATCTATAACTGTTTTGTAGTATTTACATGTTCCTGATTAAGGCGTTCCTCTTGGCCGTCCGGTCATAAGAACGAAGAAGGGTTTAAAGGCCCTCTCTTCCCATTCGATGGGGTGTTCTTATGACGTGTGTAGGGGTGCTGCGTGTTCGTCCTTAATCAGAAACCCAAAACTTACTTTCTGCAAAACCCTAGATCCTGAAACCCTAGGATTTATTGTGCATATTTTGTTTATGAACCCACTTAATTAAGAATTAAGTTTATGGAATATTAATTAGGTCTAAAATTGAGAATTTCAGATCTAAGACATATTCATAATACTGGGTTCGGGCTTGGGTAGCTCAATTAGGTCTAAGCGGTTGATCAAACCGAATCAAGAGTTGGTTAGATGGGATCAACAATGCTTAAATTGACCAGCCTAATAGGATTAAGTCTGGGTCAAGATCGAGTCACGATCAAGCAAGACCTAATTAGGCTCAGAGGTTAGAGTCTGGATTGTAGGCTAACCCAATTGGTTCTGACTCAACAATTTGGTGTCTAAGGTAAGTTTGGCACATAGACGACCGACTGGTTTTTAATTGGAAGCTACTCGACCTGAATGCGTTCTTGTGCGAGTTAACGGCATATTCCTTCCACCGGTCTCACTTACCTGGCCATATCTGTTGACACAGTTCTGATCTGAGGTGGTCAATAATCCGAGCTGAACCCATGCCACTAGGTTAGTCATAATTGTTATGACTAAGCCAAGTCTAGTTTAATGAGACCTGAATCAATTCTCCCTAAGAAAAGATTAAGTCTGAGGTCTTCCACCATTGTAGATGTGCGGGCCCTTCCCGGGGTTGATTGTTCTCGGCTGGATACAGTGGCTCAGTTGCACCGGGAAGATGCAACCATGTCTATTAGGCATTGGATGCTATGGGCTGGAGGATGAGTTGGGCTCAATATTCCGGATACGGTGAGAGACTCCAATTAGGAACCCAGTCTATGCAAATGGTGGGTCTGACTTAACTAAGGAGTGGATCAATATTCCGGATACGGTGAGATTCATGAATTAGAGACCAAGTTTGGGTGCACCATGATTAGAGAATCATTGAACAAGAGTTGTTCACTCATTGGCTAACCCATCACCAATAACTGTTAGGTGAGGTGATGAGTCAGTTGGTGAGACCGCACCACCCACTAGAAATCATCAATCGTGGAGATTTTCGCATCTCTACAGAGGGAGTGTAGGGATCCGAGAAAATAGTGGGAGCTAATTTGTTTAAAAATAAAATCCCTAAACAAATTGGTCAAGTCAAAATTACAGTATCTAACTAGAATCTTTGACTCTCTACAGGAAAATGTCTGCGTCCAACCCACTTGGCACGTATCCTAGACACACATAGACTGACTGGACCCAATTATAAAGATTGGCTCAGGAACTACAAAATTGTTTTGGGTTCAGAGAAGTTAACACATGTTTTGGACCAGGACCCTCCCACCTTACCAGCTCGTCCATCCACTGAACAGAGAGCGTCTCTGGAAAAATGGATTGACGAAGACAATAAGGCCAGATACTACATGTTGGGCTCGATGTCTGATGAGCTCCAGCGCCAACATGAAGATATCGGGACTGCTCGCCAAATGTTGGCTCACCTGCAGGAGATGTTTGGTGAACAGAGTCGCGCAGCCAAATATCAAGTCACGAAAATGACTTTTTAAGGCTAAGATGCGTGATGGGCAGTCAGTCCAAGATCACTGTCTGACAATGATCAAGGACATGGAAGAGCTTGAGAAGCTCGGTGTGAAGTTGGACTTGGACTTGCAGAACGATATTATTCTGCAATCCTTGACTGATGCATATGGGCAATTCATCATGAATTACCACATGCATAAACTTCAAAATTCCTTGGCCGAGTTGAATGAATATGCTGGTTACCGCTGAGCTTTCTATGAAAGGTTCTAAAGGCTCAGTTCTTGCTATGGAACGGACTTCTTCCAAAAGAAAGTCTTATGGAAAGAAAAAGAAGTCTGTGAAAAAGCAAAAGGTGGAAGGATCAAAGAAGAAGAAGGCAGAACCGAAGAAGAAAGGTCCGATGGCAAAGGAAAGTGTTTCCATTGCAACAGCGACGGCCATTGGAAGCGGAACTGCCCTACTTACCTGGCCACCCTGAAGAACAAGAAGGAAGGTCCTTCTGGAGGTATGCTCGTTATTGAGTCTAACCTTACGGTTTCTTCTGCATCCAGTTGGGTGCTTGACTCTGGTTCTAGTGCTCATCTGTGCACTTCTATGCAGGGTCTTGAGGATAGCAGGAGGCTGAGGGATGGAGACATGATCCTACGTGTCGGTAATGGAGCAAGAGTTGCTGCAGTAGCCGTGGGAACATACCCTCTTCGATTACCATCTGGTTTAGACTTAGTTTTAAAAGACTGTTATTATGTGCCTGCAGCTAGCAGGAATTTGATTTCTGTTTCATGCTTAGCACAAGAAGGTTATGTGATCACCTTCTTTAAGGACCATTGTAACATTCTTTATGAAAGAAATAAAATTGCAAATGGTTTCCTTATTAATGGTCTTTATCAGCTACATATTGATGTACCTATTTTAACTATCGAGCAAAACGTGAATGCCAAACGACCTAGGGATAGTCCAAACGACAGATATCTATGGCACCTGAGATTAGGTCATATAGCAGAAGATAGGATCAACAAATTGGAGAAAAATGGGCTATTGAGTCCATTGACTTTTGAGTCATATCCAACTTGTGAATCTTGTCTTCAAGGCAAAATGACTAAACTCCCTTTTGTTGGACATGGGGAGAGGGCCACAGATCTCCTTGCCCTAGTACATACTGATGTGTGCGGCCCATTTGATGTGCCGGCTAGAGGCAATTTTGTCTACTTCATTACCTTTACCGATGATCTGTCTAGGTATGGGTATGTGTATCTTATGAGACACAAGTCTGAAGCTTTTGAAAAGTTCAAAGAATTCAGACATGAAGTAGAAAAACAAACTGGAAAACCCATTAAGGTTCTTCGATCAGATCGAGGAGGTGAATACCTTAGCCGGGAATTCCTAGACTATCTCAAGGAAAATGGCATAGTCTCTCAATGGACTCCACCAGGAACACCTCAACTCAACGGGGTTTCAGAATGGAGAAATCGGACTCTATTGGATATGGTTCGATCCATGATGAGCTTCACAGACCTCCCTGATTTTCTTTGGGGACACTTCATTGTTAACTTCAATCTATATTACTGAATAGGGTTCCCTCTAAAACCGTTCCTACCACACCGTATGAGATATGGCACGGTAAGAAACCAAGTCTGAGTCATCTCAGAATTTGGGGTTGTCCGGCTCATGTCAAAAGACAACAAGCGGACAAGTTAGAGTTTAGGTCCTTTAGAGCTCGATTCATAGGATATCCTAAAGAGTCATTAGGATACTATTTCTACATTCCAGAAGACCACAATGTGATTGTGAGTCGACATGCCATCTTTCTTGAAAAATAGTTTATTCAAGATAGCGGCATTGGAAAGCAGATTAAGCTTGATGAGAAAGTCTCACAAGCAGAACGAGCTAAGGACCAAGTGGAACCAAATCAGGTTGAGCCAATAAGAACACTACCTCCTCCACCTCGTAGATCGGAAAGAGTTTTCCGTCCCCCTGAAAGATACTTAGGTATTATTTCAGAGGATGTAGAGGAAAATGTTCCTCGTAGGTAATGGTGCTCATGGTGATGATCCCAAAACCTACAACGAGGCGATATCAGATATCGACTCCGAGAAATGGCTAGAGGCAATGCAGTCAGAAATTGACTCGATGCACTCAAACCAAGTCTGGACCTTGGTAGATCCACCAGAAGGTATAGTACCTATTGGGTGTAAATGGATCTTCAAGAGAAAGATTGGTGCAGATGGGAATGTGGAGACATTCAAGGCTAGACTTGGTGGCAAAAGGTTATAGTCAACGCGAAGGCATTGACTATCAGGATACCTTTTCCCAGTAGCTATGCTAAAATCCATCCGCACATTGCTTGCTGTTGCAGCCTATTTCGATTATGAAATATGGCAAATGGACGTGAAAACGGCATTCCTTAAATGGATATCTTGAGGAAGATATCTATATGGAACAGCCGCTAGGTTTCACATCCAGTGATACTGATCACAAGGTTTGCAAGCTGCAAAGGTCCATATATGGACTTAAGCAAGCATCTCGGAGCTGGAACACTCGTTTCAATGATGTGATCAAAAAGTTTGGTTTCATCAAAAATGAAGAGGAACCATGTGTTTTCAAAAGGGTCAGTGGGAGCGCTGTTGTCTTCCTCGTATTGTACGTGGATGACATCCTCCTTATTGGGAATGATATTCCCATGTTGACATCAGTCAAAATGTGGTTGTCCAAGGAATTCTCATGAAAGACCTAGGTGAAGCATCCTTTATTCTAGGAATTAAGGTCTATAGGGATAGACCGAATAGGATGCTAGGACTTTCACAGAAGATGTACATAGAGGAAGTACTAAAGAGGTTTAGTATGGAAAACTCTAAGAGGGGATTAATACCCTTCAGACATGGTATTCATCTTTCCAAGAAGATGTGCCCTAGCACACCTGAGGAAATAGAACGCATGAGCAAGATCCCTTATGCTTCTGCAATAGGGAGCCTCATGTATGCCATGCTATGTACACGACCTGATATAGCCCATGCTGTGAGTGTCACAAGCAGATATCAGTCAAATCCAGGTGAAGAACACTGGACTTCTGTGAAATGTATCCTTAAGTACTTGAGAAGAACTAAGGATATGATGTTGGTCTTTGGTAATGGAGAACTCCAAGTCCAGGGATACACAGACTCGGACTTTCATGTCCGATATAGATGATCGAAAGTCGACATCTGGGAAGTCTGTTTGTGTGCAATGGTGGAGCTGTCAGCTGGAAGAGTTCCAAGCAAACTGTGATAGCAGATTCCACCATGGAAGCAGAATATATCGCTGCATCAGAGGCTGCGAAGGAAGCATTCTGGTACAAGAAGTTTGCTGCAGAAATTGGAGTAATGCCATCAGATGCCATTCCTCTATACTGCGACAACAATGGCGCCATAGCCCTTGCTAAGGAGCCGAGGTCTCACCAGAAAATCCAAGCACATTGAGCGGCGATACCACCTCATCCGCGATTACCTCGAGAAGGGTTACGTCGAGGTCAAGAGAGTCAACTCCACAGATAATGTGGCAGACCCACTTACAAAGCCGTTGGGCCAGCAGAAGATCGAAGCCCACCTTGAGAAGATGGGACTTAGACTTGTAGCCAATTGGCTTTAGGACAAGTGGGAGATTGTTAGATATATGTGCCCTAGAAGCCAGAATTGGCTGACACTTGTAATACACTTCTAGGGGCAAAATTATAATTTTGACTATAAATCAATAAAATGGGTTATTTTCTATCACATATGTGTATTTAGTGTCTGTGATACATCCTTTGAGTTAATGGTAATGATAATTCATATTTTCAAGAGTTGAAAATTTAAGACATGAATAATCATTATTAACTCATAAAATGCTCCCGACCATAGGATCATCACGAGGATGGTGATTGATCCGGAAGGTTGGTGTACAATCGCTTCTCTTTAGTAGATGAGTCTTGAGTCTACGGTGTGGAGACACCGGAGCGAGAGTACAGGTACTCGTTAGAGAACGAGGGCACTGAGCGTGACCACCTCGAGTAGTCATTAGGAAGTCTACCTTCTCGTCAATGACTGACTCGATGCTGCAGTAGTGTGTCTGGTTCTTTGACCTGAGGTGCATCGGCAGTTCACCTTGAGGGTGTTATAGTTTGACTACACCATTACTCGGTCTCCTAGCCATATGGAACCCTGAGGTGTATGTTGGCTATAGCATGTTCATTGTAGGAACTGGATTGCATCAAGATGGAATCTATCTACCTCGGTGGTAGAGGAGCAGCCCTATGATGATCATGAGAATCAAGTCCAGAAGCCCATGGCCATGGCAGAGTGAAATAATAGAAAGAGTTTCTATTTAGATTTTCACATTGGACTCGAATCGAATGATTACATCATATGACAGAGACTAGGGTTTGACGAGTTCACCTTAACCCTAATCTGATCGGGGCTCAAGATAGAAGAACTTAATCACACAGGTAGCTGCACCAAGAGGTTCGCATTCAGCTCTGATGGGTTGCCACCATATACTGCTAGGTGTCACTGGTGGATTTTGGGAGCAATTAGAATGATTTAGATGATCGATCATTCTAGCTGTTCGAATCAGAAGAGTTCTGATCCATCGAAAGGAGTTTCGATGATGTCGATGATAGAGATCATGACATATCCCATTACCATACAGAACTGAACCTAACTGGGTCACACAAACAAGGGTTTGAATCTGGTGATCATCAATTGAACTGATCTAGTTCAATTGATCTGAATGAGATTCAATTAGGTTCAAGGAAAATCGTGCTAGCACTCGATTGAACCTAACGTTCTTCTTTTACTATCATAAATAAGTTGTCCTGACTGAGCCAAAGGAGTTTGTGCTCAATCAGAGGCCTTCATATGGTCTGACTGGAGGTTGTCCAAGTCAGAAAAGGTTGTCTTATTTTGTAAGACATTACCTGCCATTTTTGGTCACCTGCCATTTCTTGTTCTTTGACTTTGGTCAAAAGTCTACCTTTGACTGGTCAAACGTTGACCATTGACACTTTGACTTTTGACCACATGTCATGCACCTATTGGAGAGCTGGTGGGGGCCTGTCCCCCTGCCAGAACCTGGCAAGGAGAAGGGCGCACGCCACCCAGGGTGGGCGTGTGCCCAAGTTGGAGGCGCCTAGGAGTCCTTGTTGGACAAGGACTCCATCTCCCTTTTTGGATTCCAATTAGAGTTCTTCTAAGAACCAACTTTGACTGGTCTTAGGCACCCTCTAAGGAGGAATCCAGGGGACTCTATTCCCACCAATCAGATTTAGATCTGATTTCACAAAGGGTTGTGATTGGTTGGGAAGGAAGAGGAGTTGGATCACAAGAGTCTATAAATAAGACCCTGCGCCCAACTCAATTGAAGTGAATTCAATTCAGACCATGCCCCAAGGCTGCCTCTCCCCTCCTTCCTCCATGCCATAGTCTCTTCTCCCCTTGCTCTCCACGTCCAAAAGGAGTTTTGGACTTGGTTGGTGCGATTCAGATCAAGGAAAGGCGATCAAAAGCAAGAAGGCTGCGCTGCTGCAAAAGGACGACTGCTGATCTTCAAAAGAGTTTTGAAGATCCTCCAGATCAGATCCAGATCTGATTTTTGGAGGTGTGATAGAGAAGAAGAGGATCTCCAGATCCAACCCGAGTGGATACCGGTAGAGGCCAGGCGCTTGCGTGGCTAAGATCCAGAACCTTCCGCTGCAATCAGGATCATCAACAGGGTAATAGGATTACCCAAATCAGGTAAATTAAATTTGATTTAATTTATCTTATTTTATTTTATTTATTAAAATAATAAGAATCAGATCTGAAATATATCAAGATCTGATTGAGATCAAGAGAAAAATTTTTGAAATATATCTCTTGATCTGATCAGATCTGAACGAACCTGGACCGGAAAATCAGGATTTCCCTTCACCTTTCTCATAGGGCGAAAGCTTAAAAATTCTTCTCCGTAGAGTTAATCATATCTCCCCTGAATTCTCTCTTACTCTTCTCTCGAGGATCAAGTCCTCGTCTGAAAACCTCCTCTTCTCCCCTTAATGCCTTTCGAAGGCGATCAGCTTCCGCAGTTTGTTCCTTCGAGGCCATCTTCAAATGTTTGACCTCGGTCTGAACCCATTCTATCTCCATCTGAGCGTCATGGAGGGACTTGGAGAACTCAACTTGATGGAGATCGACCATCTTCGAATCAACAAACAAGTAATGCCCCAGCTGTAGGACAAAAAAAAATTAAGTCAGAGCTCTAGGAGTGCATCCCACATTCGATCAAGTTTGAAGGTATTAATTACCTCAAGAAAAGTAGCGAAGGACTCATCAAACCTTTCGGCATCTTCCTTCCCAACCATTTAATCTACAATATGCGGTAGGATGCTGCCCTTCATCAGGGATTGGATGACCTCCTAGTCATCCAAAGAAGCTCGCTCCTGACCGGAGCCCTCACTACTTGAGTTTTTGGTCATCCTCCTTATCCTTTTTCTGACAGCATCCTTTTTCTTCTTCTTCTTCTCGATGGCCTCGCACTGTTCGGGAGGTGCGGGGGCTGCGTTCGCTTGGAGAAGGATCGAAATTGGTGCCACCACATCAGCCTCCGGGATGGGCACTGCCTGGATCGGCATGATCGAGATCGGCTCATCAGTGCAAGCCTTTTTTGATGTTTTTTCGGTAGAGCTATCCTTCCTCTTGAAGGATTTAATTCCCACAATCAAGCAATTTTGTTCCTTAAGAGTCATTTCTGTAGAAGAAAAAAATCTAAGTCAAAAAAAAAACAAGAAGACCGTACATAATTGGCAGGCCCTAAAGAACTACTTGCCGAGTTAGAGGACTAAGACCGAAGTTGAATAAGATCTGATAATCTAGCAGCCTAAAGATTGGAGGAGCTCGATAGTTCTTTGGCTTATCGATCGAATCTTGATCCTCTTTCTCAAGTCTGAGAGCTCAACAGATGGAATTCCTAATGTCAGCCCAGAAAGAAAGTCCTAGCTCTAAAGAAGGACACGAGATAAAGAAGAACTTCTCCTTCCAATTGTGAATGGAAGAAGGAGCACCCTTGAGTAACCCCTTCTTGCTGAATTGGAGAGATACATACCACCAATTTTTGATGGTCGGGTGATGCTTGAAGATAAAGAAATTATGGAATAAGGAGATGAAAGGTCGGACATCGACCATAGTACATAAGAAAAGAAATCCTATGATAAACCTAAAGAAGTTTGGTGCCATAGCGGTGAAGAAAATATTTAAGAACTTGAACAAGTTGATTATAAAAGAAGATATTAGTAATCGAAGTCCTGCCCGAAGGATTTCAATATATAAACAAGTCCGGCCAAGAGGAGGAGAATAGGTTCGGTCATTTGGACTAGGAAATTTAAGTTCGTAATCGAAAGAAATTCCAAATTGGATCCTAATTAGTGAAAGATCTTTAGACCGAAGTTTGGAGGAAATGGTATTAGGGACAAAGGATGGCCGAGATACTTCTACAAATTCAGGATCCTTATGAGAAAGATCCATTAAAGCCAAATGAGCCGAACTTCTAGAACCAGTCAATCAGGATTCTTCAGAGGATATGAGAATCAAACCAATGTAAAGAAAATATCTAAAAAATCAAAGAAAATAAAATCTAAGACTTTCTCAAAGAAACTGAACAAGTAGAGATGCTAAAAGACACAAGTAATCAAAAAGAGGGATTCATAAACTGATCTAAATCGATGGAGAATAACAAAGAGATGGCAAGCTCGATGAAAAATGAAGGAGAGAACCCCCAGGAATTGAAGAAAATGATGGAAGGTACTAGTGCTCTGGAATAGAAGGAAGAAGAAGACCAGAGGGAAAGAGAGGAGACCTGAGCGAGATGAAACCCTTAAGGAAGAAGACGAGCTTAAATAGTCGCATGAGTCTAAGATGGTTATGATTGCAGATCTCTATTGATCAACCTCGGGCCGACGCATGTCTCACTCGTCATAGCGGCAGACTAGCAACAGGTAAAACTTTTATTCCACCATACCTAGAGCAATGCTTCGATGGAAATTTCAAGAATTTATCTTTTCAGGTCACATCATATTTAAGAAGTTTCGGCACCAGTGCAGGAAAAGTCGGGACTAGTTGCTCTATTGGCACGAGAAAAGAAAAAGAACTTCGGCACTTATATTACTTTACTCCCTTCATTCAAATTTCGAACTCATGAGTAAGAGACTTGTGTTGGGTGTATACCCTTTCCTATCAAAGTCCAATAGGATGTCGAGCCTTGAGGTGACTTCATCCGGTGAAGATGACCACATCTAACTCTAACGATTGAAGAGTTTTTGCTTAGGCACCAAGACTGCAGTCCTCCAACTTAAACTTATCGATCGATCTTCTTCACTCTGATTTCTAGCTCCTTTGGATAGTTTCAGAACATATAGGGCATTGTAAATTTCGTCCAAATGAGTTTGAACGGTGATGGTAGCCCTCAGATAGCTGAGTAAAGAGCCTTATAATGGTCTGGTCCAGCCAACCTCGATGCTACTTGAACCTCCTCCCGACTAAAAATCTATCATAGCTATTTGACATTAAATCATTGTCGAATCAACAAAACTTCTCACCAGACAAACTCTTGCAATCTATGAAGAGTAGTGGGCCTCTGAATTCCTACACTAAGGACTTTGAATACGTAAGCAAAAGGACCTTGCCTCCTTTTATTAGCCTTTGGATGCCCTTGAAAGCAGCCGAGCTTCAAAGCAACGAATAGGTTATGAGAGTTTGCAGGTCATCCGCCCATGACAACCTTCCATCAGATTATCACTGGCCGATCTCCCCTCAATCGCTAGGCAGGTTCTCTCTAAGCAAACCTCCTTCCACTCCATCTAGATAAGATTCTCCAATCGACCTCCTTCCGATCAATCTTTTCCCAGATGCCAAATAAGCTTCCTTCAGTCGACCTTCTTCCAGTCGATCTTCTTCCGAAAGTCGGTTGATTTTCTTCTTGTCAACCCCTATCCACCTGAACTTCTCACATCAGTTGGGGAGGATTTCATCGTTTATGTATACTCCTCCAATAGACCTCCATCAGATTCCTCTAGAAAATCTATTATCAGATTCCTTCAGCAATCTAGCTCCTTCCGAACTCTCCCAGCTACCAAACTCTCCCATAATCAGGCTTCTTCAGGGCTCTCTTTAGTTGTCAAGAAGAATTTTCTTCGGCCAAACTTTTTGAAGTTACCAAGAAGCACTCCTTCCGGTGGAATTTCTTATAGTTATTTGGAAAGACCTCATCATCTATGCAAGTTCAGCTCCCAACCTACGCACTAACGATCTTAAAGGAGTTCAAACTCCCCTGGAATCAACGAAGCCTAAAGCCCTTAGCCACCAGCACCTACTTCCTTCGAACTTCAGCTATCAAATCCCAGTAGACTGGCGTGTCACGATAATGAACACCACTCTCTCTAACAAACTCCACATGGCCCCAAGTGATCCACTACCAGATGGTTACGGTAGTCACTTTCAATTTGTTCTAGGCTACGTCTATAAAAAGGATCCGTAAGATACGTTTTCTCTAGGCTCTCTTCTCCTTCTCGATACTCTACTATTTTTTTTCTAAGCACTTCATTTCTATTGGCTGAAAGAGCTGACTTGATCATCGGAGGATCTTGTTAGAGCCACCACCTCCGACTCTAGATGAGACTTATTTTGTAGGTCATCAGTGGCGATCTCATCTTCTTTGACTTCAGTCTTGATTCCGATGACAACCAGATGTCGCACCAACACCAAGAGTTGGATAAGTTTTGGTTGTTATCTTGAATTTTGAATTCAAGATGATTGGTTAGTGGTTAAAACCTCTCTAATCTCTCTCCCTTATCCATTTCCCATGCCATCCATGTGTTTTGTCATATGATTTTTTAGTTTCTCAAAGTGTGGGTGCGTAGAAGGAGGGTCCTTCTACATGTCACACACTTGGTGTAGGCATTGGAAGTGGATAGGACTTCCATTTGAATTTGAATTCAAATGGGAGATTCCACTCCCACATGCATTTTCCATCGAATAGTCAACCATTTAAATGAGATTTTTCTGAGGCATGCATGAGTGCAAGAGAAGTCTTCTGGAGAGAGAAAATAAGAGTGGGGCCCACCACTTTCTAGGCATGAGAAAGGTCAAACAGTGAGAGTGTCTGTGCCATACGTCCTAGCTTTGTTTTTCTCATGCAATTTCAAATGGTTTGAAATTGTGTGTGACCTTTTTTTGTGAAGGAGTTTCATAGAAAAATAGAGTACTGGGCATGGGGTTTTCTGGGTGAGTATTCTAAGTGTCAGAAAATCCTGAGAGTGGAGACTCCAAGGTTTTCAGGTGTAGGTTTTGGACCTAGGATTCAGGTGGAGAGTTTGAGTGCTGTGAGCATAGGATCACCACCAAAATTTTCACACCATTTTCTCATCCTTCAAATTATGCCCTCTAATCTTTTGGAGTGTCCAGGAGATCGAAAGAAATTGGTCAATCGAGATCAACCAAGATCGACCATCGAAGGCTCCGGTGAGAAGCTAACACTCTGATGGAGCTAATCGGGATCAGGAGCTCCATGTGGACCATTCGTAGAGGTCGGACAACCATACAACTACATCATGATGCGAGGAGCTTCT
This sequence comes from Cocos nucifera, assembly GCA_006176705.1. Lineage (NCBI taxonomy): Eukaryota > Viridiplantae > Streptophyta > Magnoliopsida > Arecales > Arecaceae > Cocos > Cocos nucifera. Next base: position 442,734 of record QRFJ01000449.1, read on the forward strand.
TTCCTATATTTTTAAATTATAGAGATCATTTATCCGTGCTTAGGTATCATGTTCTGAACATGAGTTAGTCAGCAAATATAATTTGCTGGTCCAATGCATTCATTTTTCTCTTACATATATACATGTCTAGATTCTAGTATAGGATTTTTATGATTAGATCATAGCATGCATAGATTAATGTTAGATTAATCTTAATATTTTGCTATAAATTAATTCAAAAAAGTTTTGAAAAGCATGCCTAGAACCCTGCACATTTCCTTCACCAACCTCAAACCGAATTCCTTCTTTCTTAGCAAAATCTGCCTTCTCCAGCAAATCTCTCACAAAGATTCCATCTTTCCCCTCTTTTCATTCCTTGTCTTATTTCCCTCACCTGTGCTCGACAATGTCTCCTTAGGTGAAGCTTCCTCAATGGCACAAGTCCACCTACGGTCTAAAAGAAAAGCAAAGAAGGAAGAAAGCTACTCCAGCACCTGCTCCGCACTGGCTCTGACTCCCTCCTCTTCCCCTGTGACTCCAAGTAAGAAATCCCTTTTTAGAAGAAAAATCTCACTGGCAGAAACATAGATTTCCATTTTCTTGAAAAGGATGGTTTTTCATTTGGAGAGAAAACTAAAGCACTGGAATGGGGTTCATTCTGTACAATGACGGAAACAACTATATTGACTTGGTCAGGGAGTTTTACTAGAATTTTTTGTATTCTGATGGGAGGGTGAGATCCTTGGTAAAAGGAATAAAGATTGAGTTCGATGCATAGCAACTAGGATTTCTTTATTTATTCACCTATCTTGTGAAGGATCGACCTCTGATAGACTGCTGAATAAGGAGGATGGGTTAAAATCTATATTGCAGAGAGAATTAGCGGAATTGATAAGTTAGAGGCCAACAAAGATCTTAGTGTGGAGATAAGAGCGCTTCACCATATTGTATGCACTATATTTTTTTTCAGAGCTGGCAGGTTTGACTTTGTATCTAGTAGGAATGTTTGTATAATGCATCTAGTGTGTGAGATCCCTATCAATTTGCCTACCTTAATGATTGAAGCCATGAGAGAGGCTGTGAATAGAGTGAAAGCACCATTATTCTATGGCATGTCTCTTACTAGAATATTCAGAAGCCTTGGGATAGACTTTAAGGGAGAGGCTGCTACTTACCTTATGCAGACCGACACCTACAATGCCAATTCTTTGCATCGTATGGGTTATACCAAGATAGGTGATCATTGGACCAAGGGTACTGATGCAGCAAAGAAGGAGGATAGAGCTAAGAAGAAAGGACCGTCTTCACCACCCCATGACCATAGAGCTTCACCTGATATATAGTTTATTTCTGATCATGACGCTGGTCCTTCAGAGGTAGTTGAAGGCACTTCTTCTAAGCCATGGTTTGAGCATCGATATCATCATTCTACTATCAAACTTGTTGATGATCAGCTCCAGATGATTTCTCAGTAGATTGCCATCATTTTGCTTCCTAGTAAGGGCACTTCGAGCTTTGCTCAGGAGGAGAGTTCTCAAGTGGGCCCCTTATCTAACCAGTCCATGATTCCTCATATCACTATAGTTTTTTAGATGTTTACAACCATGACTACTCGCTTTGAGGAGCTTGAGGGTTCAATTTTGAGATTGACTGGCAGAGTTCTGGATTTGCAAAGACAAGTATTAGCTTTAGGACATCCCCAGTCGAGAGAAGACATTACTTCGATTTTAGTTTTATCTGCTAAGGGTGACAATCTTCATCATGCTCTAGAGGCAGGGATTAAGTCCTTAAGAGACGAGATCAGAGGATCCAGCAATATCATTTCTACTGGTATTACTTCTCTCATGCAATCATTGTCGAGAGCTTTGGGATAGTTTGGCTCCATTAGACTTATACTTTTGTCCTAGCCTTCTTCTTCTCTAGCTACTAGGCCTTCTCATCCATCTACTCGTGCCAGTTCTTCTACTTGGGGTCGAGGCAGACATGGTCGGAGTCCTCGTGGCCTTGCTCCTGATACTTCACACCACATCACTAATTCTAATTCTGATACTGATACTGATTCCGGATCTGGCCCATTCCATCTCTAGTCCTTGATTAGTTGGCCTTATGTACTTAGGATATGACTTGTGATTTATGTATCTTGGTTGTCTATGACTTATGTATTTTGATGGCTTATGACTTACTTTGGTACTTATGGATGATATATTTTGGTTAAATATACTTATAACTCCTTAGTCGCATTTTGGATATATAATTTGTTATGGCTTATGAAAACTCAATCACTTTGGCTTATTTTTGTACGAAAGTCTATGAATTATAAATCATATCTTTTATGACATCTTCTATCCTATATCACTTATGATTGTTGTTTGAAAATGTAATATCTAATGTGTCCTTATTTTCTTTTGACTGTATATCACAACTTTTTCACTCATGCAGTTTCTACAAGCTTAAAACCTATAGAGGGAGTATTGTCTTAAATTTAAATATTTGCCTTCCTCTTCCCTCCTTGATGATGTTAAAAAGGAAAAGTGGTATAACATATTCTACATGCAATGGTACAAGCAATAGTCAAAGTCACAAATTTTTAAAAGAAAAATATTGCTAAAGTTTCATGCACGTTCTATGCTTAAATGAGTTTCATACTTAAATACTAAAATTTCATGCTAAAATGTTAAAGGTTTATACTTAATTGCTAAAATTTTCATACTTAAATGATATATGTTCAAATTGCAAAATTTTCTATAAAAAATGCCAATTTGGTGGATATTATATGCAAAAACTCTCTAAACTATATGCATAAAACATAATCAAAAGTGAATACCATAACAAGATGCATTGAAATAATCACTTACATATAATTGTATTAAGCTCCTTCATTTCCAATGGCATCTCCCTATTAAATATTAAATTTACTTCATTTTTGCTTATATTCAATTATTTTGTTATCATCAAAAAGAAGGAGATTATTATCCCTAGGTTTGATTTTGATGAGCATAAAATAATTGAGAGGGGTACTAATGATTTTTATCTTTAAAGATGTTTTAAAAAATTATTTCAAAAATTTTTAAAAATTTTATATTGAAAGAAATGGTTAGAGATTGTCAAAATAGCAATTTCTTAAGTTGGAGGTAAAATTAAAATTTTTTGAAGCCTCAAGAACTTTCAAGATGACATCGATTCATTTGGAGGCATTCTCAAACTTTTTGAAAGCTTAAAAATGAAGAAATGATAGTTTAAACAAAAAGCCAAAGTGGCACCCAAGGCTAGGAGTGGCACACTGAAAGGGGCGACTCTTGGATTGTCCCATGGAAAAGGGGCGACCGATTGATCATCCCCTACAGGTCCTATGCATAGAACAGAAAGTAGATTTTTCTTGTCTATTGGAAAAGGGGCGATCCTTTTTTAGGGGTCAACCCAAGGGTCATCCCCTGCAACGAAAAATCCTATAACTACTATTTTTTTCTCCATTTTGGTGCATTTAATGCTATCCAAATTATATCCAATAGCTACAAAATGGCTACTGTTCATTCTTCAGTATTGATTAAAGATTTAAAAGCATTCAAAAAAAAATATATAAGAAAATCAAGAGAATGTTCAGCTCAAAAAGAATCTCAATCTTAAGCAATAGAAGCATTGATTTCAAGCTCAACCACTTCTCCAACGCTCATTCAAGTCTTCAATCCTTTTGAAGAGGATTCTAAAAGCTTCTTGTAAAGAGTTTTTAAAGTTTTATTGTGCTTATTAAGGAGCTAACTATGTCGAACTTGTTTTTTTTAATATCCTGTTCACTATTTTAGGGCTCAAGTTTTGGAGAGTTTCAAAGCTTGGGAAGGTTGATCCAAACCTTGAATCAGAGTATTTTGGGTTGGGTTATATCCAAAAAATAAGTATCTAGCTTGAGATAGGTAGGGTCGGGGCATCCGACGTTGTATTCGATTTGAATACGGATAGTGAACTGAAATTTCCAAGTAGAAGTTTGGAAAGTGGATATAGATGCAAGATTGGCATTGATCCATTATAAATTTTCTTATTTATGTTGTTTACTTTCCTTTTATTTGCTCTATTGTGTTGACCTTTTTCTTTTCAAATTAATTTTTCGAACATTACTAGCTTCGCTCACTCCACTTCACTTAAAATATCAAACATATATCTTGCAATTCTATTTTTCACTTAAAATTTTTTAAAGAAATCCAATTCACACCCCCCCCCCCCCGGGTTGCATAGATGGGTAACACAAACTCCTTTATAAAGACATGGAGTCTTTGTCCATCAATACGGTGCTCTTGAGTCCTAAACTAGGTGAAGAACAACCATATCATGATCAAGTTAGCCTAGGAAGACTTGTCCAACTAAAACAAGTTCCCTTTCTCACTTAGTGCTACATTTCATCACATGATTGGTAGGTCATATTTGGGCCACATCACGCTTGATGGTAGCTAGATGGTGCCACATCTATGATATTACTATTTTCCTTGCAAAGTTAAGAAGATTTTGGGAAGGTTCTAGTTTATGCAGTTACCGTGTTTAAAGTCTCCAATATGGTACTGGAGGGGGGCTTTAGGATGGTGAGCACTTAGATATTGGAGGTCTCTACTCTCCATGATGTTTCGCATCTTATTTTGGCAATTTGAGAAAATTAATTTCTACATCACAATCATAGGGTCAGCACTTTGGAATGTTGCCACATTGGTCCATCGCCACTATGTGACTTAAATTTTTTGTTGTGTAAATGGAGCTAATTATGAGTTGGGCTTGAGCATAGAGAATATCAAATTTTAAATAGGACTTGCCCAAACTCTAGCTAAAAATGAAATATAGTTTGGGCCTAAGAGCCAACCCATAACTAGTATTAGTATAAAAGGGTAGTGTAAGCATACTATGCAACTATAAGATTCTCTTTTTCTTACACTTATATGATGCTTTCCTGTATCCACAAAAAAAAAAGAACTAAGAGGTCTGTGGGATCAATCCTAGTGCGTGCACTTTTGGGGATATTCCCTTGTGAGCTCTTTATGCAAAATCTAAAAAAAGATTAATTATGTTTCTAGTCCTCAAACTAACATGGATTTTTTTAAAAAATCCTTGAAATTCAAAAACCTAAGGTTCAGTCTCTCTAGTTTGTGGACCATTTTGATATATCATTAGATAGGTTTACTTTCTTTCATCGAAAATCCTATATGGCAACCTTAGGTGCATATGTATTGCAAACTTTGCATTGATGGTGAAACTGGTGCTTAAGTAGTATTAAAATTTAAAAATATATAAAAAAATGGATGATGTAGAATCTTCCCTTTCTTCAATTCTGGAGATCCTTTCTCCACCAACCATTGGAGAAGCTGTCACCACAAGCCAACAAAAGCAATACTCTCTCCTCTCTTTATGGCCCCATCCCTCTCCCTCCGTAGCCCCATCCCCCCAATCTTTCTTTTTTATCTCTCATGATTCCATCTCACTAAACTCTCTCCATCCATCCCCTCCCCAGATCTCCCATCTTCCATCTCTCTTCTTCTCATCCCCTAAAACCTCAATGGAAAAGAAAGAGAAAGAAGGAAAGCCCCTTTCTCTCCATGGCCCTATCCTTCTCATCCTTCCCTCCCAACTCTTTCTTTATCTCTTGTCACTCAATCTCATTAAACTCTCTCACCCACACCTCCTCCTTAGATCTCCCATCTCTCTTCTTCTCATCCTTTAAAACTCCAATAGAAAAATAAAAGAAAGAAGGAAAGCTCACTTCCCTCCATAACCTCATCCTCCTTTACCCATCCTCCATCCTTTCTTTTTAATCTCTCATCTCTCTATCCCACTGAACTTTTCTATGCATCCCCTTCCCAAATCCCCTTTCTCTTTTTTTTTTCATTTCTCAAAAGCTCTATGAAAAAAAAAAGGAAAAGAAGAAAGCAGAAGTTATAGGAGATCTGAATCTTCTTGAAGTGAAGCATCATCTCTCCATTGTTGTTATAATGGAATGATACTGTAAATTAAGATTAGAAGTAGATGTTGAAAGGATAGTGATAAAATGTCTAGAGATATTTTTCCTTCTTCACCTCCTCTCTTCTCCCCTTTTATCCCTTTTTAGTAGGGAAAAAAAGATCTAAGACCACATTGGTCTTATGCCTTAACTCCAACTCTACTTGATTTTTCTCCTCTACTCCTCTTCCATCACCTTCTCCCAATGCCCCCCACCATGTCAGTATTATCTTTGCTATCTTCTCCTCTCATTCCAACCCTCGTATTTTTAAATAATGATTTCTTTTAGCAAGAAGAAGAAAAAATAAAGATAGAAGGTAAATAGAAAAAAAAGTAAGATTGAAAAATGGCAAACTAGTGAAAAGTCCTCACTTCTAGTTTAAAATTAAAAGTAGCTCCCCACTTAAGTTTCAGTTAAAAGTAGGTACCCAATTTGAAACATAAATTAAAAGCAACTCTCCATTTTGACTGAAATAACCAAATTATCCTTGCAGTTATAAAATAATACTATACTATTATAAAATAATACTGCACTATGATAAAATAATACTATACTAAACTATTATAAAGTAATACTGCACTATGATAAAATAATACTATACTATAATAAAGTAATACCGTACTATGATAAAATAATACTGCACTATGATAAAACAATACTGCACTACACTATTATAAAGCAACACTATATTATGATAAAATAATACTGCACTATAATAAAGCAACACTATTGTTGGTGCAGAAAATGGATGGACATCGGAGTTTGCTGGAGCTGGAGAAGACGAGGTTGCCAGCAAGACTTGCAAGGTAAAGTCCTAGCCAAAATTGGCTCCGACAGGATCCTCCGACGGTCAAATTAGTTCTCTGACCAACAAGAATGGAGTACTCGAAAGAAATTAGAGCAAAGATGAGAGCTTAGAGAGGAGAAATATATCTGAAGAATCCCTTATATAGGCAAAGCCTGTAACAAAATAATGATGACATCATAATAGAATGTCAGAAGGCCATTCGGGCCACTTGAAGTTTATTATGGAAAGTGGACTATCATTTTATCGTGATTTGCTGACAGTTGAATTTCATTTATTGGAGGTCGAATTAACCAAGCTTTGAAGGTCAGCCTTTGCATTGATGATGGTGAGTTCGCAAACTGGTTCTGGACCTGGATCTTGTTAGTGCTGCCTTTGACAGCTTTTAGAAACTTGGTCGCCTTCAAGGTTGGCCAAGAGCGGGTGTGGACATTCAGACTGGAGGCCAAAGATGGGATGGTAGGCTCTTTAAGGAGGACTGCGGCTAGGTTAAAGGAGTTCGGCTAGGATAGCGGAGATTTGAGATTGACTTGAAGCTAGAATGAGTGAATACTAAAATTCGTTGCTTCTTAAGTGACCATTGCTTACTCTGGATTGAAGATTGGACTTATGTTGTTAGCAAAGTTCTCTTGTTGACTTGAATTCATCCATCCAAAGTTCTTGGTGTAGAGCTATCAGGATCTGCAATCTAGAAGGTGGAGTAGAAAAATTTGGCTAGATAGAAATTCGGCTGAAGAGGAATTCATTGGCCAGGATCTCTGATGTGAGATTGGGGGATCTACCATTTGTAATGAAGAAATTTAGCTGCCTTCAAGGTCGGCCACTAGACAAGATCGGGCTGTGCTGAGATTTGATACTTGATGGAGACCTGCTATCTATCTTGAGCCAGGGATCAGAATGGGCGACTCCTTCCACTACTCAACTTCATCTGGCTGAAGTTCATAGTGCGATTATGGCAAGGTCTATCACTATCAAGAAGGAGCTGAGAGGATTTCTATTGAGGAGATCGGCCTGCACATTGGGTCGAGCATTCATGAGTTATTCTTGAATGAAGCTCTGAACCTAGCGATCCTTGGAGTCCAATCTTTAAGGATTCATCAAGACTAAAGGTTAGCTTGGTTGAAGTTTGAGTTCGATCGTTACAACTCCAGTCAATATTATATCAAGATCGAACATCCCACTAGACTTCGGCAAGAGCTATTTTATCCCCAATAGTTGTTCCTCTACTCCTGAGTTCGAAGTTTGGATGAAGAAAATACCAAAAATCTATGATTGCTAAAGTCCTTCCTGACTTCTCACTTTCAAAAAATAAAAAATTTTGGTTTTTTCACATTGGCACCGAAGCTTCTTTTAATACTGAATGATCCGAAATGACTTCGGTGTTTGAAAATCCCCTCCAGATTAATTAAAATCAAGCCCACGCCTGCTCCAGATGCATTAGATGAACCATCAATATACAAGATCCAGAAGTCTTCAGAGAGGTCTTCTTTCTCTTCAAAGAAGCTCGGTTGTGAACTAAAAATGCCGATCTCTCATTGTTCAGGTTCGGCTTCATCTGAGATGGTGCATTCTACTACAAAGTTGATAGTATCTGAGCTTTAATAGACGGCCGTGGTTGAAACTTGATGTCAAACTCTATTAAATCAATTGCTCACTTTGCTATTCTTCAGAAGTATCTAGTTGGTGAAGAACAGCTTTTATTGGTTGATTTGTGAGGAGTATCACTATATGTCCTTAGAAGTAGGGTCGGAGCTTCCTTGCTATAATCAATAAAGCATAAGTTAGCTTTTTCAATTTAGTATATTTTATTTCTACATCCCTCAAAACCTAGCTTATATAGTAGATCGGGTTCTGAATTTTTGCCTCTTCCCTGATTAGAATGGCACCAATGGCTGTGGGAGATACCGCCAAGTATAGAAACAACTCTTCTCCAGGCTCGGGCTTGGCAAGGAGGGGGAGAGCTGAGGTAGTTCTTTAACTCTTCGAATGTCAGAGGGGGAGAGCTGAGGCAGTTCTTTAACTCTTCGAATGCTTGCTAACATTCAGGGATCTAGTAGAAGTTCTTTGGTTGCTTAAGCACTTGGAAGAAGGGCATGCAATGTTTTGCCAACCATGAAACAAAGCGATTTAAAGCCACAATCTCCCTCATTAGGTGCTGGACTTCTTTTATGATCTTTGGGGTTGTCATTTCTTAGATGGCCCAAATCTTTTTAGGATTTGCCTCGATGCCATGCCTCAACACTACGAATCCCAAGAACTTTTTCGAAGTTATTCTAAAAGCGCATTTGGTTGGATTTAGTTTCATTTTGTACTTATAGAGAGTATTGAATATCTTCTCAAGGTCGGCAATATGATTTATTAAAGATCAGCTCTTGACAAGCATGTCATCTACATAAACCTCCATGTTACGGTCAATCTGCTCCTTGAAGATCTTGTTCATCAGGTACTGGTATGTTCAACCTGTATTCTTGAGTCTAAAGAGTATGATCCTGTAACAATAAAGACCACGGTCAGTAATAAAAGTAGTTTTCTTCTCATCCTCTAATGCCATCCAAATTTGGTTATAATCGAAGAAGGCATCCATGAAAGTGAGCAGTTCATGAACCGAGGTTGCGTCCACCAGTTGATCAATTATGGATAGAGGATAGCTATCCTTTGGACAAACTTTGTATAAATCTATGAAGTCTATGCACATCCTGCACTTACCGTTCGTCTTCTTGACGAGAACCACATTCGCAATCCAATCTGCATAAGAAACCTCCTGGATGAACTTGGCATTGAAGAGCTTATCAACCTTGTCCATAATCACCTTTGGTCGCTCGGGTGCAAAGTTGTGCTTCTTCTATTTTACAGGTCAGCATTTGAGATCTACACCCAAGCAATGTTCCATGACTTTTGCATCAATCGCAGGCATATCTACGAGGACCCAAACAAAGACATTTGCATTCCTCCATAGAATGGTGATGAGCTATTTTTTGACGTCTTCCCCCAAATTCGAGCCAATCTGAACAATATGATTTTCATTTCCATCATTTAAAAAGACTGCAATAAGGTCACCAATGGGTTCCCCATGTTCTTCTATCAGGTCATCACCAGCATCGAGTCTATCTACTGGACAAAGTTCTGGCTGCTTTCCTCCTTGCAAAATGATTATGTAACAATAGCACATCAGAGCCTGATCTCCTCTGACCTCTTCGACTCCATATTCTATCGAAAACTTTATCTTCAAATAATAAGTTGATACTATAGCTCAGAGTGCATTCAACCCAGGTCGGCCGAGAATCGTATTGTAGGCAGAAGGAGCCTTTATCATTAGAAAATCAATTAGAGCCCTAGATTGCTTGGGGTACCGACTTGCCATAACTAGTAAAGTAATTATTCTTTCAATTGGTATAGTATCACCGGTGAATCCTACCTATGGAGAGTTCATAGGTTGCAAGCGATTATCAGGTATAGATATTTTAGAGAAAATATCAAAAAATAAAATATCAGTAGAGCTTCCATTATCAATCAAAATATGATGTACATTATAATCAGCAATATTCAAAATGACTACAACCACATCATTATGCAAAAACTGAACCCCTTATGCATCTTCTTCAATAAAAGCAATTCGTTTCTCTGCTTCTTTGCTCCTTTTGCTGATCTGTTGGTCTCCCCCTATCGATGTCCCCCAGCGATTATGTTGATGATTCCCAATGGGAGCCGATCTCCCTACAATTCATCTCTCTAAGATTGTTCAGGTTATGGCAGGACTCTTAGCTGATCTTCCCTTCTTTCTAGATGATGTAATAAACATATAAAATATATTTATAAAAATATTAATTTATTAATTAATTTATCCTTATTTCTTAAGAATTGATACTTTTATTTTATCTTTTATAGAAAAGAAGACCATGGATGAAAAGAGCTTAATTTATGGGTCACAACAAAATAAATTTCACTCAAATCGAAGTTAAAAATAAAAAAGTTATGAAGCCCAAAAGTTTTAAATAAAAAAAAATAGTCTAGTGCATGATAGATCGGTCGGCCAGTCCATAGATCCTGTGCAGACCTGCCAGCTCAGTAGGCTCGGCGAATTAGTGAGCGCCGCATGGCAGACGTAGACCTTTAAGGGGTTTACTAAAAATACATCATGGCTTACAGGGTTGTTTTGGTAATTTTGTGAAGCATGGTGTGCAGCGATTGGCCGAGGCATTCAGTGTGCCCGATCCATAGCTACGGTGCTAGGTGCAATCGGACGATCTACGTTTGATCTTGTGGAGATTCGATGGTCCACGTCGATTCCTGCTTTGATTCGAATAGTACCTAGCTGATATTGCGTGATCGGATGGCTAGGAAGCAAGTCGGTCAAGATCCAATGGCCAGAATTCATCTCCAACTTGATTAAGGAAGATCCAGCACCATCCAACGGTCCAAATTTAATCTTAAGCTTGATCGAATGGCTGAAAATTAATCTGACCCCTATTTAAGCTATAGAAGTCTGATTTTAGTTAAATCTGGACCATTGAGATCCAATCTAATGGCAAAAAATTATTCCAAGGAGTAGAATCCGATCCAGACTTGATTTCTTTAGTTTTTCTTCAATTTTAACCCAATTTCTCTTCTTTTATTTCTATAAAAACCTCCCTAAAGCCAAACCAACGAGACATAACCCTCCCCCTTGGGGGAATAATTCTTCTAAGCCCTTCCAAACCGATCTAAATCTCTTCAAAGCATCTCTTTCCTCACCTAAACAACCAGTAAGCTCTCTTTCTCTAATTCTCTCTCTCAAGCTCTTCTTTCTTCCTTCTATCTTCTTTCTTTCTTCAATAGACCACCAGCATCTTCACTAAAGTTCCTCTCTACTTTGGATTCTTGCAATCAGTTGCTACTCGGGTTCTTCAGCAAGGTTCTAGGATGAAGTTTTCAGTGAGAAGCTTTTCGATATCTGGCTGATCCTCACTTTCTTAGGTGATCATTGTGATCTTATTTTGATGGTATTTTCTATTTTTCATCTTTTATATTTCTTTTTAATTTACAATAAATATTATTTTTAATTATAATATTTTTATGTCTTTATTTTCTTATAATTAATCTGGAATAGTTTATTATCTTTGGGATGAGCCATGATCTACGGATATGGTTCGTGCTCTTGGGATAGATTATATTTAAATTAATTTTTGGTATTATATCTAAATTAATTTAGACTAGCCTATAACTTTAAGAGATGGACTGTGATCTAAGGTTACAGGCCATGCTCTCTAAGATAGATTATATCTTTATTGATTAGATATCAATTAAAGCATATTAAAAAGAATACCAACTATCAAATAAGTAATCAATTGAGATCTTGAGAATCTATCTCCATACCTACAACTCTTCTTTAATTAATTTGCTATTTAATTTGCTTTCTTAATTAATTTAAATAGCCTTTTTAATTAATCCTAGTCACTTTTAATTTATAATTTAAATTTAATTAACATTATCTCTATGGATTCGACCCTGATTCACCCTATCCATATAGTTTAAGTTAGGTTTTATTTTTGACCGTCCATGACAGTGATCAAATTCTAGCGCCATTACTGGAGATTGTGATTTAGTTGCTTTAAATAAAAAAATAAAAATTTAAAAAAATAAATTAAAAAAATAAAAATTTTAAAAAATAATAAAAAAATTAAAAAAATTAAAAAAATTTATTGACACTACATAAGCTATTTAGGGTTTAGAGACATAATCATAAAATCTAACAAGTAAACCTAATTAATTTAAATTTGCTTGTTTCACTTCACTTGGACATCTTGACTTTTTACATTTCATCTTCATAAGACACTTTAAGGGTGCTAAATCCAATTAAACAAGATAAGATGGGGATTTAATTATCCTTTCTTGGCCCAAAAATCACAAACCTACATATTGCATTATCCTAAATTCTAATTCTTAAAATCAATTAGACATTGGCCCCTAAGAACATTCGAGCTTATTAGGATAAGAAATCCTAAAAGTTGGATCGGATTAGGGTTAGTCGATTCAATTGGTGTCTAAGGCAAGTGGTCCAGGGATCACGTTCCGAAGGAAGATGGTTACTTAATTGGTTCCGTTAGCTTACCTGATCAAGCATAATTGGTGTCTAAGGCAAGCAACGAGAGACTCCCACCAACCTTATACTTATTTGACTAGTTGATTGGCTGATTCTTTACTTGGAGGGCTTGAAGGAGACCTTGGCAGTTAGAAGCTATCTAGATCTAAGGTAATCCTTAGCTAGGATTGATTGCATAACTCGATTGCTAACCCATAAACATCAAACCTAATTAACCTCTTCACATCTATTTCTTAGATTTAGGACTTTCTAGGCTCTCATCTTTAGAATTTCTTTCATCTCTTTTAACCTTATTTTTAAAAAAATTCTATTACAAAAAAAAATCTATAAAAAATTTAAATTGTATTTGCTCTAAGGAATAACTATGGGGTATTTACTTGGGCATTGTTCATTACAACCTAAAATTTAAATCCTAAATCCTGAAATCGAACGAACCCTTAGAGCTAATAAACCTAGAATTATGGCTGCATCCTTTCGCCAATTAGAGGAATACATTTTCCCTTCTTCTTATACCTATGGCCCCTATACACTCATGTATGAATCTAATAGTGGTAGAATCTATGAGGTTGAAAACTCCATAGATATCCGCAATAAGGTAAGTGAGCTATCCCAGAAACTTGATCGTCTATTGAATATGAGTCACTCTCCTACCTCACTCTTGCATTTGTGTGACATATGTTCGAGTCCCAATCACCTAGTTAGTGAATGTCCAGCTGCATATCGATCTTGAAAATTTGTACATGAACAGACTTATCCAACCTCAACTTGGACCAATTATTATAATCCTTACTCCAATACCTATGGTCTAGGTTGGAAAAACTATTAAATTTTTATGAGACATCACAACCAGCAACTATTTATGAACCTGATTATCCGGAGGAAACTTATACGGCGTACCAATATCAAAATGTTCAACAGTCCTCTTCAAGTGCCGATAGTTCAACATTTAAAGAGAATATTTTATATATGTTAGAAACTCATACTCAATCTATAGCCAAGATAGAAATACAACTTAGTCAGCTTACTACTGCATTCAATAGTTGGGAGGAGAAAGAATTATCTGGTCAGCCCATAAAGCAATATATAACTGAGAGCTCCAATGTGCATGAAATCCTAATAGAACAGCCTAATATACAAACTAAAAACTATTTTGAGGTGGATGTACCTAAGGATGAAATAGAGCTATTCCTAAAATTATTTCTCAAAACCCAGTGTATACATGTTTAGATCCTTTTGGGGTAGACGATTTTAATATAGATGAGTGTGCTGAAAATATGAATGCATTATTAGAACCACCCAATTTTAGCACCACTATCCTAGGGCTTGAGAAATATGAAATAATATCGGCTCCAATAGCTTTTTCTCTAGAATCACCACCTCCTTCAAAACTGAATCCTCCCTTGGTTACATCTATGTATGCATGTTCAGAACCAATTGACTGAAGGAACCAGATCTAGGATTTCATGGATAGATCTTAAATTTTTTTCAGGATTAGGCAGTGGAAGACTTAAAAAAATTAAATATTTATTTAAATAAATAAGTAAATACCTAGATATCAGATCTATTACATAATCAAGGCATGATATTAAATCAGAAATTAAAAATACAAAAGAGAAGGAAAGGTTGATCGCATCAATCTAGATCTACACTACATCTAATGCAGGTATGAAATCAATAGATTAGATCTATTACCCATGTAAGTTAGATGATCTAACTTGCTGATCTAGGCTTGAGGATGAAGTCATAAGCCGCACACGATCCAGCCTTTAGGAGTCATCCACATGAGCCTACGAACTCTGATCTGAAGTCCGATGCAGGAATTCAGCACAGCATGCTAGTACCATGCTGATCCTTCTTCGACGATCGATCTGATGGTTTCTTCTTCAAAACTTGGACTCTCCAAAATATGAGAAGGAAGAGGAGAGTTTTCTAATCTGAGACACTCTTAGAAAAAACTTAAAAGAAGGAGGAGAGATAAAGAATAAAATAGCCCTAGAAGAAGATCCTCTTCTTCTACTCTTCTCTCACCTAGACACTTAGTTTGGTGCCTATGGAACCCCCACGCCCAAGGATCCTCTTTCTCTAATTTTTGCACACCCCAAACCTCACCCAAAGCTCTATATTTTATGAAACAATTAGACCAAAATTTATCCAAAATTTATAGAAAAAGAAGAGTCCTTGTCTAGGTCAAAAACTAGATAAGGAATGACTAGATTTGGCAAGTGGTTGGGGTGCCCAACTCTTGGGCGCCCCCACCTTTTTTTCTACCATGGACCAGCAAGGGGGTGCACAAAAAATCTCACTTTTACCATGGAAATCAGAGGAAATAAAGAAGGATGGGCCGGCACACTATGGGAAGAGTTTTGAGTTGTTAGGATTCTATCATATATAATTCAAACTCAAAACAACTTTCCATCAAAAAGGATATGTCCATAAATTATTCCAAATAAGTGGAAGAGGGAGAGAAAGAAGGGGCATGAGATGCCCCAGGCATGAAGAATTTTCATGTAAAAAAATAAAATAAAAGGGCATGGGGTGTGAGGATTAAGTGGCGCAAGTGATAGGGAGTCCTAGTCACACTAGGACTCCTATTTTGACTTGGTCAAACAAGATCTTTTAACCAAATAAAATCAAGAGCAAACCAACCCAATTAAATTAGGCCCTAATCCATTTAAGAACTTAATTAAATTAGATTTAATTTAGATTTAATTTTCTAATCAAATTAAAAAATTGGGTTGATCCAAGTCCTAGTTGAACTAGGACTAGTTTTTTCTTGCACTTGGCTTATCCCATAAACCAATTGAACTTGATCCAATCAAGCCCAAACCAAATCTAATTAAATAATATTTAATTAGACTTAATCTCAATCCTTTGGCTTAATCAAATTAAGCTAATTAGCAATCTAATTGCTAATCGATCCTCCTGTAATACTTGCACTAGGTTAAACACCAATCGTATTGATTGTTTAATCCTAAAATGATTATTAATCATTGATCAACCATCCGATCAGATCATGAGCTCTAATATGTATGACCTCATATCTCTAAACCTAAGTCGGTAGTATAGAAATAGATTTCTATATCAATTGAAGTGACCATCTAGCAATGGTATCCGACGATCGGATAGGTCGAATGTGTAGAACAACATCCTTAGAACCCATGCGGATATAGTTTTCATATAATTCATCTCCTTGACCAAAATGCTCATAGGATTCAGGAACTATCCTTCAGAGTCAGTATTTTAAATCAATCAAGCCCCAAGATGTAGGAAATGGAACACCTCTCCTCTTAATTACACTTGATCATCTATTCATATGTAGATATATGTGCCCTAGAAGCCAGAATTGGCTGACACTTGTAATACACTTCTAGGGGCAAAATTATAATTTTGACTAAAATCAATAAATGGGTTATTTTCTATCACATATGTGTATTTAGTGTCTGTGATACATCCTTTGAGTTAATGGTAATGATAATTCATATTTTCAAGAGTTGAAAATTTAAGACATGAATAATCATTATTAACTCATAAAATGCTCCCGACCATAGGATCATCACGAGGATGGTGATTGATCCGGAAGGTTGGTGTACAATCGCTTCTCTTTAGTAGATGAGTCTTGAGTCTACGGTGTGGAGACACCGGAGCGAGAGTACAGGTACTCGTTAGAGAACGAGGGCACTGAGCGTGACCACCTCGAGTAGTCATTAGGGAGTCTACCTTCTCGTCAATGACTGACTCGATGCTGCAGTAGTGTGTCTGGTTCTTTGACCTGAGATGCATCGGCAGTTCACCTTGAGGGTGTTATAGTTTGACTACACCATTACTCGGTCTCCTAGCCATATGGAACCCTGAGGTGTATGTTGGCTATAGCATGTTCATTGTAGGAACTGGATTGCATCAAGATGGAATCTATCTACCTCGGTGGTAGAGGAGCAGCCCTATGATGATCATGAGAATCAAGTCCAGAAGTCCATGGCCATGGCAGAGTGAAATAATAGAAAGAGTTTCTATTTAGATTTTCACATTGGACTCGAATCGAATGATTACATCATATGACAGAGACTAGGGTTTGACGAGTTCACCTTAACCCTAATCTGATCGGGGCTCAAGATAGAAGAACTTAATCACACAGGTAGCTGCACCAAGAGGTTCGCATTCAGCTCTGATGGGTTGCCACCATATACTGCTAGGTGTCACTGGTGGATTTTGGGAGCAATTAGAATGATTTAGATGATCGATCATTCTAGCTGTTCGAATCAGAAGAGTTCTGATCCATCGAAAGGAGTTTCGATGATGTCGATGATAGAGATCATGACATATCCCATTACCATACAGAACTGAACCTAACTGGGTCACACAAACAAGGGTTTGAATCTGGTGATCATCAATTGAACTGATCTAGTTCAATTGATCTGAATGAGATTCAATTAGGTTCAAGGAAATCGTGCTAGCACTCGATTGAACCTAACGTTCTTCTTTTACTATCATAAATAAGTTGTCCTGACTGAGCCAAAGGAGTTTGTGCTCAATCAGAGGCCTTCATATGGTCTGACTGGAGGTTGTCCAAGTCAGAAAAGGTTGTCTTATTTTGTAAGACATTACCTGCCATTTTTGGTCACCTGCCATTTCTTGTTCTTTGACTTTGGTCAAAAGTCTACCTTTGACTGGTCAAATGTTGACCATTGACACTTTGACTTTTGACCACATGTCATGCACCTATTGGAGAGCTGGTGGGGGCCTGTCCCCCTGCCAGAACCTGGCAAGGAGAAGGGCGCACGCCACCCTAGGCGTGTGCCCAAGTTGGAGGCGCCTAGGAGTCCTTGTTGGACAAGGACTCCATCTCCTTTTTGGATTCCAATTAGAGTTCTTCCTAAGAACCAACTTTGACTGGTCTTAGGCACCTCTAAGGAGGAATCCAGGGGACTCTATTCCCACCAATCAGATTTAGATCTGATTTCACAAAGGGTTGTGATTGGTTGGGAAGAAGAGGAGTTGGATCACAGCTTAGTCTATAAATAAGACCCTGCGCCCAACTCAGATTGTAAGATGAATTCAATTGAGAATTCCCCATGCCCCAAGGCTGCCTCTCCCCTCCTTCCTCCATGCCAAACTCTTCTCCCCTTGCCTCTCCACGTCCAAAAGGAGTTTTGGACCTTGGTTGGTGCGATTCCAGATCAAAGAAAGGCGATCAAAAGCTAAGAAGGCTGCGCTGCTGCAAAGGACGACTGCTGATCTTCAAAAGGAGTTTTGAAGATCCTCCAGATCAGATCCAGATCTAATTTTTGGAGATGTGATAGAGAAGAAGAGGATCTCCAGATCCAACCTGAGTGGATACCGGTAGAGGCCAGGCGCTTGCGTGGCTAGATCCAGAACCTTCCGCTGCAAACAGGATCATCAACAGGGTAATAGGATTACCCAGATCAGGTAAATTAAATTTGATTTAATTTATCTTTTAATTTTATTTTATTAAAATAATAAGAATTAGATCTAAAACATATCAAGATCTGATTGAGATCAAGAGAAAAATTTTTGAAATATATCTCTTGATCTGATCAGATCTGAACGAACCTGGACCGGGAAAATCAGGATTTCCCTTCAACTGGTATCAGAGCCATGGTTCTAAAATTATTTAGATCTAATTTTAAATTTATTTTAATTAAAAAATAATTGATTTTAGATGTCACATGAGATGTGATCAGATCTGAAATCAGAAAAAATTAAAATTAAATGAATTTGGATCTAAGATTAGAAGATATGCATGACTAGTTCTAGAATAGAATAGTTCTATAGAATAGTCTTGCATGTTTTTGATTTAATCTGATTAAATCATATTTTAGATCTTTTATTTACTATTTTTTGATATTATAAGTGTTATAATAACATCTAAAAAATAGCAAATAAAAATTATTTAATTTTTGAATATCATATGAGATATGATTGATGCATGTCTAGACTAGTTGTAGAATAGTTCTACATAATTGTCTAGATTAGAATTTATTTTGATTAGATCAATTTAAATCTAATTTTTTAGATTATTATGAGATAATTTAGATCTGAAAAATATGCATGATTTGATACATGAGATGTATGCAAAATATGCCATGATTAGATCTACTTTGTATATGAGATATATGATATAGATCTGATATTGTTTTGTAGTATTGAATGTTCCTGATTAAGGCGTTCCTCTTGGCCGTCCGGTCATAAGAACGAAGAAGGGTTTAAAGGCCCTCTCTTCCCATTCGATGGGGTGTTCTTATGATGTGTAGGGGTGCTGCGTGTTCGTCCTTAATCAGAAACCCAAAACTTACTTTCTGCAAAACCCTAGATCCTGAAACCCTAGGATTTATTGTGCATATTTTGTTTATGAACCCACTTAATTAAGAATTAAGTTTATGGAATATTAATTAGGTCTAAAATTGAGAATTTCAGATCTAAGACATATTCATAATACTGGGTTCGGGCTTGGGTAGCTCAATTAGGTCTAAGCGGTTGATCAAACCGAATCAAGAGTTGGTTAGATGGGATCAACAATGCTTAAATTGACCAGCCTAATAGGATTAAGTCTGGGTCAAGATCGAGTCACGATCAAGCAAGACCTAATTAGGCTCAGAGGTTAGAGTCTGGATTGTAGGCTAACCCAATTGGTTCTGACTCAACAATTTGGTGTCTAAGGTAAGTTTGGCACATACGACCGACTGGTTTTTAATTGGAAGCTACTCGACCTGAATGCGTTCTTGTACGAGTTAATGGCATATTCCTTCCACCGGTCTCACTTACCTGGCCATATCTGTTGACACAGTTCTGATCTGAGGTGGTCAATAATCCGAGCTAACCCATGCCACTAGGTTAGTCATAATTGTTATGACTAAGCCAAGTCTAGTTTAATGAGACCTGAATCAATTCTCCCTAAGAAAAGATTAAGTCTGAGGTCTTCCACCATTGTAGATGTGCGGGCCCTTCCCGGGGTTGATTGTTCTCGGCTGGATACAGTGGCTCAGTTGCACCGGGAAGATGCAACCATGTCTATTAGGCATTGGATGCTATGGGCTGGAGGATGAGTTGGGCTCAATATTTCGGATACGGTGAGAGACTCAATTAGGAACCCAGTCTATGCAAATGGTGGGTCTGACTTAACTAAGGAGTGGATCAATATTTCGGATACGGTGAGATTCATGAATTAGAGACCAAGTTTGGGTGCACCATGATTAGAGAATCATTGAACAAGAGTTGTTCACTCATTGGCTAACCCATCACCAATAACTGTTAGGTGAGGTGATGAGTCAGTTGGTGAGACCGCACCACCCACTAGAAATCATTAATCGTGGAGATTTTCGCATCTCTACAGAGGGAGTGTAGGGATCCGAGAAAATAGTGGGAGCTAATTTGTTTAAAAATAAAATTCCTAAATAAATTGGTCAAGTCAAAATTACAGTATCTAACTAGAATCTTTGACTCTCTACAGGAAAATGTCTGCGTCCAACCCATTGGCACGTATCCTGGACACACATAGACTGACTGGACCCAATTATAAAGATTGGCTCAGGAACTACAAAATTATTTTGGGTTCCGAGAAGTTAACCCATGTTTTGGACCAGGACCCTCCCACCTTACCAGCCCGTCCATCTGTTGAACAGAGAGCGTCTCTGGAAAAATGGATTGACGAAGATAATAAGGCCAGATATTACATGTTGGGCTCGATGTCTGATGAGCTCCAGCGCCAACATGAGGATATCGGGACTGCTCGCCAAATGTTGGCTCACCTGCAGGAGATGTTTGGTGAACAGAGTCGCGCAGCCAAATATCAAGTCACGAAAATGACTTTTTAAGGCTAAGATGCGTGATGGGCAGTCAGTCCAAGATCACTGTCTGACAATGATCAAGGACATGGAAGAGCTTGAGAAGCTCGGTGTGAAGTTGGACTTGGACCTGCAGAACGATATTATTCTGCAATCCTTGACTGATGCATATGGGCAATTCATCATGAATTACCACATGCATAAACTTCAGAAATTCCTTGGCCGAATTAATGAATATGCTGGTTACCGCTGAGCTTTCTATGAAAGGTTCTAAAGGCTCAGTTCTTGCTATGGAACGGACTTCTTCCAAAAGAAAGTCTTATGGAAAGAAAAAGAAGTCTGTGAAAAAGCAAAAGGTGGAAGGATCAAAGAAGAAGAAGGCAGAATCCGAAGAAAAAGGCCGATGGCAAAGGAAAGTGTTTCCATTGCAACAGCGACGGCCATTGGAAGCGGAACTGCCCTACTTACCTGGCCACCCTGAAGAACAAGAAGGAAGGTCCTTCTGGAGGTATGCTCGTTATTGAGTCTAACCTTACGGTTTCTTCTGCATCCAGTTGGGTGCTTGACTCTGGTTCTAGTGCTCATCTGTGCACTTCTATGCAGGGTCTTGAGGATAGCAGGAGGCTGAGGGATGGAGACATGATCCTACGCATCGGTAATGGAGCAAGAGTTGCTGCAGTAGCCGTGGGAACATACCCTCTTCGATTACCATCTGGTTTAGACTTAGTTTTGAAAGACTGTTATTTTGTGCCTGCAGCTAGCAGGAATTTGATTTCTGTTTCATGCTTAGCACAAGAAGGTTATGTGATCACCTTCTTTAAGGACCATTGTAACATTCTTTATGAAAGAAATAAAATTGCAAATGGTTTCCTTATTAATGGTCTTTATCAGCTACATATTGATGTACCTGTTCTAACTATCGAGCAAAACGTGAATGCCAAACGACCTAGGGATAGTCCAAACGACAGATATCTATGGCACCTGAGATTAGGTCATATAGCAGAAGATAGGATCAACAAATTGGAGAAAAATGGGCTATTGAGTCCATTGACTTTCCGAGTCATATCCAACTTGTGAATCCTTGTCTTCAAGGCAAAATGACTAAACTCCCTTTTGTTGGACATGGGGAGAGGGCCACAGATCTCCTTGCCCTAGTACATACTGATGTGTGCGGCCCATTTGATGTGCCGGCTAGAGGCAATTTTGTCTACTTCATTACCTTTACCGATGATCTGTCTAGGTATGGGTATGTGTATCTTATGAGACACAAGTCTGAAGCCTTTTGAAAAGTTCAAAGAATTCAGACATGAAGTAGAAAAACAAACTGAAAAACCCATTAAGGTTCTTCGATCAGATCGAGGAGGTGAATACCTTAGCCGGAATTCCTAGACTATCTCAAGGAAAATGGCATAGTCTCTCAATGGACTCCACCAGGAACACCTCAACTCAACGGGGTTTCAGAATGGAGAAATCGGACTCTATTAGGATATGGTTCGATCCATGATGAGCTTCACAGACCTCCCTGATTTTCTTTGGGGACACTCATTGTTAACTTCAATCTATCTACTGAATAGGGTTCCCTCTAAAACCGTTCCTACCACACCGTATGAGATATGGCACGGTAAGAAACCAAGTCTGAGTCATCTCAGAATTTGGGGTTGTCCGGCTCATGTCAAAAGACAACAAGCGGACAAGTTAGAGTTTAGGTCCTTTAGAGCTCGATTCATAGGATATCCTAAAGAGTCATTAGGATACTATTTCTACATTCCAGAAGACCACAATGTGATTGTGAGTCGACATGCCATCTTTCTTGAAAAATAGTTTATTCAAGATAGCGGCATTGGAAAGCAGATCAAGCTTGATGAGAAAGTCTCACAAGCAGAACGAGCTAAGGACCAAGTGGAACCAAATCAGGTTGAGCCAATAAGAACACTACCTCCTCCACCTCGTAGATCGGAAAGAGTTTCCCGTCCCCCTGAAAGATACTTAGGTATTATTTCAGAGGATGTAGAGGAAATGTTCCTCGTAGGTAATGGTGCTCATGGTGATGATCCCAAAACCTACAACGAGGCGATATCAGATATCGACTCCGAGAAATGGCTAGAGGCAATGCAGTCAGAAATTGACTCGATGCACTCAAACCAAGTCTGGACCTTGGTAGATCCACCAGAAGGTATAGTACCTATTGGATGTAAATGGATCTTCAAGAGAAAGATTGGTGCAGATGGGAATGTGGAGACATTCAAGGCTAGACTGGTGGCAAAAGGTTATAGTCAACGTGAAGGCATAGACTATCAGGATACCTTTTCCCCAGTAGCTATGCTAAAATCCATCCGCACATTGCTTGCTGTTGCAGCCTATTTCGATTATGAAATATGGCAAATGGACGTGAAAACGGCATTCCTAAATGGATATCTTGAGGAAGATATCTATATGGAACAGCCGCTAGGTTTCACATCCAGTGATACTGATCACAAGGTTTGCAAGCTGCAAAGGTCCATATATGGACTTAAGCAAGCATCTCGAAGCTGGAACACTTGTTTCAATGATGTGATCAAAAAGTTTGGTTTCATCAAAAATGAAGAGGAACCATGTGTTTTCAAAAGGGTCAGTGGGAGCGCTGTTGTCTTCCTCGTATTGTACGTGGATGACATCCTCCTTATTGGGAATGATATTCCCATGTTGACATCAGTCAAGATGTGGTTGTCCAAGGAATTCTCCATGAAAGACCTAGGTGAAGCATCCTTTATTCTAGGAATTAAGGTCTATAGGGATAGACCGAATAGGATGCTAGGACTTTCACAGAAGATGTACATAGAGAAAGTACTAAAGAGGTTTAGTATGGAAAACTCTAAGAGGGGATTAATACCCTTCAGACATGGTATTCATCTTTCCAAGAAGATGTGCCCCAGCACACCTGAGGAAATAGAACGCATGAGCAAGATCCCTTATGCTTCTGCAATAGGGAGCCTCATGTATGCCATGCTATGTACACGACCTGATATAGCCCATGCTGTGAGTGTCACAAGCAGATATCAGTCAAATCCAGGTGAAGAACACTGGACTTCTGTGAAATGTATCCTTAAGTACTTGAGAAGAACTAAGGATATGATGTTGGTCTTTGGTAACGGAGAACTCCAAGTCCAGGGATACACAGACTCGGACTTCATGTCCGATATAGATGATCGAAAGTCGACATCTGGCAGACTGTTTGTGTGCAATGGTGGTGCTGTCAGCTGGAAGAGTTCCAAGCAAACGGTGATACCACCATCCGCGATTACCTTGAGAAAGGGTTACGTCGAGGTCAAGAGAGTCAACTCCGCAGATAATGTGGCAGACCCACTTACAAAGCCGTTGGGCCAGCAGAAGATCGAAGCCCACCTTGAGAAGATGGGACTTAGACTTGTAGCCAATTGGCTTTAGGACAAGTGGGAGATTGTTAGATATATGTGCCCTAGAAGCCAGAATTGGCTGACACTTGTAATACACTTCTAGGGGCAAAATTATAATTTTGACTAAAATCAATAAATGGGTTATTTTCTATCACATATGTGTATTTAGTGTCTGTGATACATCCTTTGAGTTAATGGTAATGATAATTCATATTTTCAAGAGTTGAAAATTTAAGACATGAATAATCATTATTAACTCATAAATTGCTCCCGACCATAGGATCATCACGAGGATGGTGATTGATCCGGAAGGTTGGTGTACAATCGCTTCTCTTTAGTAGATGAGTCTTGAGTCTACGGTGTGGAGACACCGGAGCGAGAGTACAGGTACTCGTTAGAGAACGAGGGCACTGAGCGTGACCACCTCGAGTAGTCATTAGGGAGTCTACCTTCTCGTCAATGACTGACTCGATGCTGCAGTAGTGTGTCTGGTTCTTTGACCTGAGATGCATCGGCAGTTCACCTTGAGGGTGTTATAGTTTGACTACACCATTACTCGGTCTCCTAGCCATATGGAACCCTGAGGTGTATGTTGGCTATGACATGTTCATTGTAGGAACTGGATTGCATCAAGATGGAATCTATCTACCTCGGTGGTAGAGGAGTAGCCCTATGATGATCATGAGAATCAAGTCCAGAAATCCATGGCCATGGTAGAGTGAAATAATAGAAAGAGTTTCTATTTAGATTTTCACATTGGACTCGAATCGAATGATTACATCATATGACAGAGACTAGGGTTTGACGAGTTCACCTTAACCCTAATCTGATCGGGGCTCAAGATAGAAGAACTGAATCACACAGGTAGCTGCACCAAGAGGTTCGCATTCAGCTCTGATGGGTTGCCACCATATACTGCTAGGTGTCACTGGTGGATTTTGGGAGCAATTAGAATGATTTAGATGATCGATCATTCTAGCTGTTCGAATCAGAAGAGTTCTGATCCATCGAAAGGAGTTTCGATGATGTCGATGATAGAGATCATGACATATCCCATTACCATACAGAACTGAACCTAACTGGGTCACACAAACAAGGGTTTGAATCTGGTGATCATCAATTGAACTGATCTAGTTCAATTGATCTGAATGAGATTCAATTAGGTTCAAGGAAATCGTGCTAGCACTCGATTGAACCTAACGTTCTTCTTTTGCTATCATAAATAAGTTGTCCTGTCTGAGCCAAAGGAGTTTGTGCTCAATCAGAGGCCTTCATATGGTCTGACTGGAGGTTGTCCAAGTCAGAAAAGGTTGTCTTATTTGTAAGACATTACCTGCCATTTTTGGTCACCTGCCATTTCTTGTTCTTTGACTTTGGTCAAAAGTCTACCTTTGACTGGTCAAACGTTGACCATTGACACTTTGACTTTTGACCACATGTCATGCACCTATTGGAGAGCTGGTGGGGGCCTGTCCCCCTGCCAGAACCTGGCAAGGAGAAGGGCGCACGCCACCCTAGGCGTGTGCCCAAGTTGGAGGCGCCTAGGAGTCCTTGTTGGACAAGGACTCCATCTCCTTTTTGGATTCCAATTAGAGTTCTTCTAAGAACCAACTTTGACTGGTCTTAGGCACCCTCTAAGGAGGAATCCAGGGGACTCTATTCCCACCAATCAGATTTAGATCTGATTTCACAAAGGGTTGTGATTGGTTGGGAAGGAAGAGGAGTTGGATCACAGCTTAGTCTATAAATAAGACCCTGCGCCCAACTCAGATTCTAAGATGAATTCAATTGAGAAACCCCATGCCCCAAGGCTGCCTCTCCCCTCCTTCTCCATGCCATAGTCTCTTCTCCCCTTGCTCTCCACGTCCAAAAGGAGTTTTGGACCTTGGTTGGTGCGATTCAGATCAAAGAAAGGCGATCAAAAGTAAGAAGGCTGCGCTGCTGCAAAGGACGACTGCTCATCTTCAAAAGAGTTTTGAAGATCCTCCAGATCAGATCCAGATCTGATTTTTGGAGGTGTGATAGAGAAGAAGAGGATCTCCAGATCCAACCCGAGTGGATACCGGTAGAGGCCAGGCGCTTGCGTGGCTAAGATCCAGAACCTTCCGCTGCAAACAGGATCATCAACAGGGTAATAGGATTACCCAGATCAGGTAAATTAAATTTGATTTAATTTATCTTTTAATTTTATTTTATTAAAATAATAAGAATCAGATCTGAAACATATCAAGATCTGATTGGGATCAAGAGAAAAATTTTTGAATATACTCTTATACTGGATCAGATCGACGAATCTGGGATCGGAAAATCAGGATTTTCTCACATAAGTGACTGACTGTGCCTTAAAAATGCTTTCATTATTGAATTAAAAATTCATTAGTCCGATACCAAAGTACGTGAGTTGCTTGCAAGCACTGGAGATGATCTCTGATCAAAGGACACTTATACCTATATCCCATCAGAATATTCTCCGACAGCGCGAATGCTCTGAGATGGTCATGTTCAAAAACCTTTGAATGTACTATGCATCTCATCTGAAGCCATTACCAGTGTCTCCATTACTCCATTCGGTTAAGAGGACAACAACCTATTATGGGCAAACAGTGATCTATGCTCGATAAGATTGCATAATCAGTCGCTTCCATTAACACCTCTACATTTGGTGTGATATACAAAATTAAGGACTAATTGATAAATCTCTCTTTATGCGAAAGCTAAATTAGTCCTCAAGGAACTCATCACAATAATAGAGTCGACTTAGAAGATGATATACTGTTGGGGATTAAAATTCACCGCTCCTGCCGAAGCCCGGCCCGACGCTCAGCCACATGTAACCGATACCGCTGAAAGGCTTCAGCGCCAAGGCCGCCAGGCCGAGCCCCTAACACTAGACCGAACTTGTCTTAGTGGCCGAACTCCCCTGCACACCAAGGTCCGCGGCCGATACTGCCTAGAGCCGAACTCCCCTGCCGCCAAGTCCGGCGCCGAACTTCACCTAGCTTGTCCGAAACTCACTCCCAGCGCCAGGTCTCCTG
Organism: Cocos nucifera; assembly: GCA_006176705.1. Taxonomy (NCBI): domain Eukaryota; kingdom Viridiplantae; phylum Streptophyta; class Magnoliopsida; order Arecales; family Arecaceae; genus Cocos; species Cocos nucifera. The sequence continues at coordinate 469,794 of QRFJ01000449.1, forward strand.
GCGGCCGAACTTGCCCACCGCCGAGTCCGAACTTCCCTGACGCCTGTAGCTCTTGGGACTCCAAGGATCCTTCGGCAGACTTCTTCGCGGAGACGGACTCTCCCAGACGCCCGTTCGCACCCCGAATCCTCCCGGTTTTCCTTTCGGACCGACCCGAGCGAGGCCCAAGCGGCCGAACCCCTTCGGCACCGACTGCCAGGCGAGCCCAAGCGGCCCGAAACCCTTCGGAGCCGATCCAGGCGGTACGAACTCCTCAGTAATCGTCCCTTCGGCCGAACTCTACAGATGCGCGACCCTTCAGCCACCGACTCCTCCCTGTTCCCCTTTCGGCGGATACTCTGTTACAAGTCGTCAACTCCTCCGGACGAGACTGTCGCCTAGCGAAGACCGTGACGGCGCCTCCTCTTCCGATACCGGACTCCATGCGGCCCACGAGTTCGTGCCTAGTTATGGCTCCCACGAATCCACCAGACGAACGCCGATCCTCTCCGTACCGGACTCGCATGCGGCCACGACTCGCCAGTATGGCTCCCACCGATCCATCCAACGACGGCCGTCCTCTCCCGTACCCAGAGACTCCATGCCGGCCCACGACTCGCCAGTATGCTTCCCACGATCCACCGGACGACGCCTTCTCTCCGTACCCGAACTCCATGCGCCCGATGACTCTCTGCCAGACGCCACAGCCGTCACCACCAACATAAAGCTCCGCCGTATAAAAGAAGGACCCCTTCCGACATTAACTAAGGCCTTAACTCTACTGAACTCGTCGACTCTCTAAGCTCTCCTCCTCATCTCCAAGCCGAACTCTATTCGAGCACTCCGATTACTGTGGCCAAAAACTGACTTGAGCGATCTCGGTGGTACCTACCGGAGCCACCCCCCCACCGATTCCCGACGGACTCGTTTTGCAGTCCCCCCGTCTCGGGCGATCCTCGTCGGCCCTCGACTCCACGCGACTCCGAGTGGATGTGATTCCTGCACCAACAGTATTGGCGTAGAAGAGGGCCTGAACCTTTCGAGTTCCCTTGTTCTTAAAGGACGATGCCGGCGACGAATTCCCTCTCCCCTGCTCCGGATCTCCTTCTCCCTCTTCAGTATTCCTTTTTCTGGGAGAGAAGAAACAGATGCCCCCCAGAAGGCAGCCTCACCCGGAGGTCGCAGCCTCCTCGGCCCATTCCCCGTTCGGGTCCGTTCCGCTCCACTCCGGGCCCACGGCAACACGGGCACCGCTCGCGTACTCGCGGTTAGATGCGGAGCGGTTCGACCTGCTGCCCAGCAGGTCCGCAGATCTTATGGAGGCGCGCGTGCAGGCAGTGCAGGCCACGCATTCGCGAGGTCCGCGCCCACTCGACCGGCGCGGGTGTTCCCCGGAGCCCGGGAACCCAGTCCAAGGAGCTACCGATGGGCTACCAGAGCCTCCGACCCTCGGGAGAAAAGGGCAGCGGCAGAAGAGCCCCTGTCGGACCCGCGCTCGACCCAGGAGAGGCTTCACACCTATTCCGCGAGAAAGACCTTGGGATTAAGCGATTGCGAAGATTCCTGGGATCAAAGGCGTCTTGGAGATGGACGACGCATTAGAAGAACTTCGTCATACTCCTTCCTCCCGCCTGCCGAACGATATTTGCACTGATCCGTCCCTTCTCACAAAAATGTAGCGGGAACAGGTACCGGGCCTGAAACTTCAAGCTCCCGCATTTTGAAAGCTACGATGGGACCACCGACCCGGTCGACCATTTGGAGGCCTTCAGGACGACGATGTTACTCCATGGCGCGCCTGATGCCATTTTGTGTCGGGCTTTCCCTTCTACCCTCAAGGGAGCGGCTAGGAATTGGTACTCGGCGCTTAAGCCGGGCACCATCCTGTCGTTTGACCAAATGAGTCAACAATTCGCGGCCCACTTCGTCAGCAGCAAACGGCCGCGCAGAGGCTCGGATTCCTTGTTGGCCATCAGGCAAAAAGAGGGGGAACCCATCCGGGCTTACGTCACCCGGTTCAACGCTGCCGCGCTGGAAGTCCGGAACCTGGACCAATCAGTTGCTATGGCCGCCCTCAAGGGCGGCCTTCAGAAGAACGACCTGCTGTTTTCCCTGGAAAAGAAATATCCCAGGGACTTCGCTGACATGCTAGCTCGGGCCGAAAGCTATGCCCGGGCAGAAGAGGCTTTCGAGGCCAAGGATAATGAAGCTCGCGACAAGCGACGAGTAGGCAGAGCGGGAAGGCCTGCCGAGGAAAGAAAGCGCACCGAAGCCTTGGCCGCGCTTCCCGAACTCCCCCTGGTCGCGGGCGTGCCCGGACTCCACCTCAGGCTCGGGGGCGGGAAGCCACCGACGGAAGGGCGCGCCGAAGTTCCCCTCGGCACCGAAGTCCCCCCCGACGCCGAAGTTCCCCCCGGCGCCGAGGTTCTCCCCCGCGACGAGGTTCCCTCTCCCGCGCCAAGGTTCTCCCCTCCGACGGCGTTTTCACAGCTACGCCCCCCTCAACGCCCCGAAGGCTCAAGTGCTGCTGGAGATCAAGGGACGACTTCCGGAGCCGGAGAGGATGCGTTCCCATCCCAGAAAACGCAACCCCAACAAGTTCTGCCTTTACCACCGTGACCACGGTCACGATACCGAGGAGTGCATCCAGCTCCAGGACGAAATCGAGGAGCTGGTCCGGCGGGGCAGGCTTGGCCGATTCCTGCGAAAGACGAACCTAAAGAGCAGGAAGATCGGCCGAGAATGTTGCCGCCGAATTGGGGAAGATCGGCAGGAGGATCCGGCCGTCTCTTGGCGTCATTAACACCATCTCGGGAGGACCGCAGCAGGGAAAGACCGACGAATCCGAGGGATCGGCGAAAGAGGCAGAGGACCTCGGAGCCCGTGACCTTCACCGAGGCAGACGCCCAGGGGATCCGATTTCCGCATAACGACGCGGTTGTAATCTCTTTAAACGTCGCTGATTATGATGTACGCCGCGTTTTGGTGGATAATGGAAGTTCGGCGGACATATTGTTTTACGATGCCTTCTTAAAAATGTCCCTACCTGACACCCGCTTAGGACCTGTAAATTCCCCCCTGGTGGGATTTGCCGGACACGCCGTTCCGGTCGAAGGCATGGTGACTTTGGCGGTGACGGCGGGCCAATCCCCAAAATTGGCCAAGGCGCGGATCGACTTTTTTGTCGTGAAGGACCCCGTCCGCCTATAATGCAATCCTTGGGCGACCAGGCCTTAAACGCGCTACGGGCGGTAGTGTCAACCTACTACTTAAAGATGAAATTCCCGACGAGCCATGGAGTCGGCGAAGTCAGAGGAGACCAAGCCCTGGCAAAGTACTGCTACTCAATCGCCCTGCGCGAGGGAGACCGGCCCGACCCTTGCCTTGTTGATGGACTGGACGTCCGCGACGACCTCACTGAAGAACGGGGCGAACCTGCGGAAGACCTCGTCCCTGTGTCCTTACGCGATGGAGACCCGGGGCATGAGGTGCGGATCGGCTCCAACTTAGCGGCCGAGGTCAGGGGACAGCTCGTCGCTTTCCTCAGAAGGAATGCGGACGTCTTCGCCTGGGCCCCAGCGGATGTACCAGGGATCGACGCCGATGTCATAGAACATCGGCTGGCCATCGACCCAAGGCACCGACCCGTCAGAGAAAAATTACGCCGCCAAGCCCCAGAAAGACAGAAGGCGGTAGCCGAAGAAGTGGATAAGCTCCTTGAAGCTGGACTCATCCGGGAGGTCAACTATCCGACCTGGGTCTCGAACGTGGTCCTCGTCAAAAAAGCAAACAACAAATGGAGGATGTGCGTCGACTTCAAGAAGCTGAACAAAGCCTGCCCAAAGGACAGCTACCCCCTGCCGAGGATCGATCAGCTGGTGGACGCAACCTCGGGCCACGAGCTCCTCACTTTTATGGACGCATTTTCTGGTTATAACCAGATACGCATGGCGCCCGAGGATGAAGAAAAGACCACCTTTATTACTGACCGAGGTCTCTATTGTTACAGGGTCATGCCTTTCGGACTCAAGAATGCAGGAGCCACCTACCAGCGCTTGGTCAACAAGGTCTTCAAGGGGCAGATCGGCCGCAACATGGAGGTGTACGTGGACGACATGCTGGTCAAAAGCCGAGCCTCGACAGACCACCTCGCCGACCTTGAAGAAACTTTCGGTGCGCTTAGGAGGCACAAGATGAAGTTGAACCCGACCAAATGCGCCTTCGGCGTGACCTCCGGAAAATTTTTAGGATTCATGGTGTCGAGACGCGGAATCGAGGCAAATCCCGAGAAAATCCGAGCCATCCAGGAGATGACTGCCCCGAAAACAATTAAGGAAGTTCAGCGCCTGGCTGGGAAGGTGGCGTCCCTTGAACCGCTTTGTCTCGAAGGTCGGCCGAGCGGTGCCTGCCTTTCTTCCAGGTCCTCAGGCGACCGAAAGATTTTTGCTGGACAGCGGAGTGCAAACAGGCATTCGAGGAGCTTAAAAACTACCTCGGCGCGCCCCCACTGCTGGCAAAGCCCGAACCTGGAGAAGGGCTGCTCCTATACCTAGCTGTCTCTCCAATGGCCCTGGCGGCTGTCCTGGTCAGGGAAGATGCGAAGGCGCAACAACCAGTCTACTACGTGAGCCGAGCCTTGAGGGACGCGGAGAACCAGGTACTCCAAGTTAGAAAAACTAATTTACTGTCTTCTGATCGCAGCCAGGAAGGCTCCGACCTTACTTTCAGGAGCATACCATCACGGTCCTCACGGACCAACCAATTAAGAGCCGTCCTCCACCGAGCAGACGCTTCAGGAAGAATCGCCAAATGGGCGATCGAGCTCACGGAGTTCGACATCAATTACCGGCCCAGGCCATCGATCAAGGCTCAGATACTGGCGGACTTCGTGCTGGAATGCACCGCACCAGTTGAAGCCGAGCTTGAATCAAGCGAGACTATCATCGGAGGGAGACCAGGCCCCAACGAAGCCGAGCTGTGGCGGTCGAGCTTCCCTGAAGAAAGGGCCGACCTTCTTGAAGGCGCCTGGGTTCTGCATGTGGATGGCTCATCCAACTCTAGCGGGGCCGGCGCAGGGCTGGTCCTGGTTAGCCCCGAGGGGATCGTCACCGAGTACGCATTGCGCTTCGAGTTTCCCACAACCAACAATGGGGCCGAGTATGAAGCGCTGATAGCCGGGCTGCAGATAGCCAGGGAATTGAAGGTGGGTCGGCTTCAAGTCTATAGCGATTCCCAGTTGGTGGTCGGTCAGGTCGGCGGCAGCTACGAGGCGCGGGAGGAAAGCATGGTGATGTACCTCGGGAAGGTGAAGAACTTAATACCAGCCTTCGACAGCTTCGACATTCGGCACATCCCAAGGACCGGGAATACAAGGGCCGACCTCCTCTCCAAGTTGGCCACCTCTGCCCCGGCCGAACTACCAAAAGAAGGTGTTTCTGGAAACTCTGAAGTGCCCGACCACCGAAGGAACCTCAGGCCGTCCTGCGGACGGACTTCGAGCCCAGCTGGATCGATCCGCTGATCGCCTACCTCGAAGAAGGGGTCCTCCCCACGACCGGAGAGAAGCTCGGAAGCTCAGGAGTCAAGCCTCCCGCTACGTCTTGTACGAGGGCAGGTTATATAAAAGGTCGTACTCCCTCCCGTTGCTGAGGTGCCTCCGACCCTCTGAGGCCTGCATCGCGCTACAGGATGTCCACGAAGGACTCTGCGGAAGTCACGCGGGAGCCAGATCCCTATCGCAAAGACTACTTCGGCAAGGGTACTACTGGCCAACCCTACTTCGTGATTCCACGGAATACGTGAAGAGGTGTGACCGCTGCCAGAAGAACGCCAGCGTGCAAAGGCAGCCGGCATCCGAACTCACTCCGCTCACTGCACCCTGGCCCTTCGCGCAGTGGGGGATGGACATCCTCGGCCCCTTCCCAACAGCGTCCGGACAACGGAAGTTCCTCCTGGTCGCGATCGACTACTTTACCAAGTGGGTCGAGGCGGAACCACTAGCGAAGATCACCGAGGCCAAGGTGCAGGACTTCGTCTGGAAGACGCTGATCTGCCGGTTCGGTCTGCCCCGAGCCCTCATAACCGATAATGGGCGACAGTTCGCTGGAGCCCGGTTTGCCGAGTTCTGCGAAGGACTAAACGTCTCCCACCACTTCACATCGGTGGCTCATCCGCAAGCCAATGGGGAAGCCGAAGTGACCAATCGGACCCTGCTGCAAGGCCTCAAGACGAGGCTCGACAGGGCAAAAGGGGCCTGGGTAGACGAACTCTACCACGTCCTCTGGGCATACCGAACAACGCAGAGGGTACCGACCGGCGAGACACCCTTCGCCTTGGCCTTCGGCACCGAGGCAGTCATCCCGATCGAGCTCAAACTCCCGTCTGCTCGAATCGTGGGCTTCAACGAGCAACTCAACCCCCAGGACCTCAGAACCAACCTCGACCTTCTAGGAAGAAAAGGAGGGAGGCAGCCCGCATCCGAATGGCCGCCTACCAACGGAAGGTGGCTCGGTATTACAATTCCAGAGTCAAAAGCAAGGCGTTCAGAGTTGGGGACTTAGTGCTCCGACGAGCAGCCGTCTCTCCAGCCCCAGAGTCAAGGGAAGCTCGTCCCAAATTGGGAAGGTCCGTACGAAGTGGTAGAGGTCATCCGACCTGGAACCTATCGCCTAAAGGAGCTCGGAGGACTAGCGCTTCCCCGACCTTGGAACTCAGAAAACCTGAGAATGTACTACCAGTAGTTTCCCTCAATAAAACCTTGTTGCTCGACACTATCGTTTCAGGGTCACTGGGAAAAAAGCGAGCGGAAATGTCCCGCTAGGAACAGGAGGAGAACCTCGTCCTAGCACGAGCAAAGTCAAAGGCCCCGTTCCACAAAGGACGGGATGGGGGGAGAAGCGAGGACGACGGTCCTCATGTGCCCCCACAGCCGGCTAGGAACAGGAGGAGAACCTCGTCCTAGCGTGAGCAAAGTCAAAGGCCCCGTTCCACAAAGGACGGGATGGGGGGAGAAGCGAGGACGACGGTCCTCATGTGCCCCCACAGCCGGCTAGGAACAGGAGGAGAACCTCGTCCTAGCGTGAGCAAAGTCGAAGGCCCCGTCCACAAAGGACGGGATGGGGGGAGAAGCGAGGACGACGGTCCTCATGTGCCCCCACAGCCGGCTAGGAACAGGAGGAGAACCTCGTCCTAGCGTGAGCAAAGTCGAAGGCCCCGTCCACAAAGGACGGGATGGGGGGAGAAGCGAGGACGACGGTCCTCATGTGCCCCCACAGCCGGCTAGGAACAGGAGGAGAACCTCGTCCTAGCGTGAGCAAAGTCGAAGGCCCCGTCCACCAAGGACGGGATGGGGGGAGAGGCGAGGACGACGGTCCCCATGTGCCCCCACAGCCGGCTAGGAACAGGAGGAGAACCTCGTCCTAGCGTGAGCAAAGTCGAAGACCCCGTTCACGAAGGACGGGATGGGGGGAGAAGCTCGGACGACGGTCCGGATGTGCCCCCACAGCCCGTTAGGAACAAGAGGAGAACCTCGTCCTAACGTGAGCAAGGTCCAAGGCCGAGCCCCAGAGTCTACGGCAAGCTTCACTGCAGAAGACGAGGTCTCCTTCGGACCTCAGCTTCAACTTCGGTGTCAGCATCAGCGGGAGACGGGATCTCCCCCAAGCGATCATAACCTTGACTGCAAAAGAGGAGGTCTCCCCCGAATCGACTTCGGTTGATGAAGGCAATGTCAACTCCGACCCTGACCACGGGGGGCGACATTGACTCCGGCCTCAACGTCGGCTTCACCAATTTTGGCTGGAAACGAGTCCCACTTCAACTCCAAACATCGACTGGGGATGAGACCTCCCCCAAGCCTCAGCTTCAACTTCAGCGTCAATATTGGCTGGAGATGAGACCTCCCCCGAGCTTCAGCTGCAACCAAATGCGGAGCCTGGAAGAAGACTTCGGCAGTCGCCTGTTTTGGTACTCCCTTCCTTCAATTTTTGAACTCGGGAGTGGGGGGGCTACTGTTGGGGATAAATCCCGCTCCTGCCGAAGCCCGGCCCGACGCTCAGCCCAATGTAACCAGTAGCCGCTGAAGAGCTTCAGCGCCAGGCGCCAGGCCGAGCCCCTAACACGGCCGAACTGCTTAGAGGCCGAACTCCCCTGCACCAAGGTCCGGGCCGAACTGCCTAGAGGCCGAACTCCCCTGCGCCAAGGTCCGGGCCGAACTACCTAGCTGCCGAACTCCCCAGCGCCAGGCTCCGGGCCGAACTCCCACCGCCAGCCGAACTTCCTGACGGCCGAGCTCCTTGGACTCCAAGCGGCTGGACTTCTTCGGGAGACGGACTCCTCCCAGACGCCCGTTCGGCCATCCCGAGCTCCTCCCGGGTTTTCCTTTCGGACCGACCCCAGGCGAGCCCAAGCGGCCGAACTCCTTCGGACCGACTCCAGGCGAGCCCAAGCGGCCGAACCCCTTCGGACCGACTCCAGGCGGGCCGAACTCCTCAGGCCAATCGTCCCTCGGCCGAACTCTACAGATGGCCGACCCTTCAGCCAGACGAACTCCCCCAGCTTCCCCTTCGGCCGAACTCTGTTACAAGTCCGAACTCCGTTGGACGAACTGTCGCCTGCAGCAAGACCGGACGGCGCCTTCCTCTCCGTACCGGACTCCATGCGGCCCACGACTCGCCGGTATGGCTCCCACGATCCTACCGGACGACGCCTTCCTCTCCGTACCGGACTCCATGCGGCCCACGACTCGCCGGTATGGCTCCCACGATCCTACCGGACGACGCCTTCCTCTCCGTACCGGACTCCATGCGGCCCACGACTCGCCGGTATGGCTCCCACGATCTACCGGACGACGCCTTCCTCTCCGTACCGAAACTCCATGCTGCCCGACGACTCTCTGCCAGACGGCACAGCCGTCACCATCAACTAAGCTCCGCTATAAAAGGACCCCTCCCGACATACTAAGGCTAAGCTCTCTGAACTCTCGACTCTCTAAGCTCTCCTCCACATCTCTAAGCTCCGGAACTCATTCCGAGCACTCCATTACTGTTGGCCGGAAACTAACTTGACCGTCGGAGGGTCCTGCCGGAGCCACCACCCCACCGGTTCCGGACGGGACTTCGTTTTGCAGGTCCCCGGCGGCGCCCAGCGGCCTCGATTGCGGCGACCTCCGGCGGCGACGGATTTCTGCACCAACAAAATAAAAAAAAAAAATATTAAATAATTAGCATAGGGAATGTTCTTTTCATTCTTTCAGTACCCTACATCCATTTTGACTGTGGTGCAATCCTTTAGTGGCTTATAAGGAAAGTCTCTTTTGTCGATTCTAGCGACATCACCTCAATCCATGATCTTCCAGACCAGATGAAAGTGGCACAGAATGTGCTTCGTCCATTGGTGTGCCTTCGATTCTTTCGTCTGAGCAATGGCACCGGTGCTGTCACAGTAGAGCAGGACCGGACCATCAAGGAAGGATGCTACTCCAAGCTCGGTGATAAACTTCTTCAGCCACATAGCTTTCTTTGTAGCATCTGATGCTGCCATGTACTCTACTTCGCAAATAGAGTCTACCACAGTATGCTGCTTGGAACTCTTTCAGTAGATGGCTCCACCATTCAAAGTAAAGATATATCCTGACATGCTTCTGCTGTCATCATGGTCAGATCAAAAGCTGGAGTCTGTAAATCTCACAAGTTTCAAATCTAACTCGCCATAAACCAACCATTGGTCCTTAGTATTTCTTAAATACTTAAGTATGGCTTTAACCACTTTCCAGTGATTTTCTCCAAGGTCAGACTGGTATCTACTCACTACTCGTGAGTATGCCATATTTGGTCTCGTACATGTCATGGCGTACATGATAGATCCTACTATCGAAGCATATGGAACTCTACTCATATGCTTTTTCTCTTCAGGAGTTGTCGAATAATACTTCTTAGAGAGAGAAATTCCATGGCCTATCGAATGATAGCCTTTTTTGAAATTTTTCATATTGAACCTCTTCAGCACAGTATCTATGTACATGAACTAGGATAATCCAAGCATCCTTTTAGATCTATCCCTATAGATCTTCATCCCTAGGACATAGGATGCTTCACCCAAGTCCTTCATGGAGAACTATAATGACAATCAGACTTTTATTTCCTACAGTATGGAGATGTCATTCTTGATTAAGAGAATGTCATCCACGTACAAAATAAGAAATACCACTATTGGACCATTTGTCCATTTGTAAATGCAGGGTTCTACTCCATTCTTAACGAAGCCATACGTTTTGATCACTTTATCAAAATGCATGTTCCAACTCCGAGATGCCTACTTTAGTCTATAAATGGATCTATGAAGTCTGCACACCTGAAACTCATCTATGGATCCAAACCCCTCAGGTTGTATCATATAAACCTCTTAAGTCAACTCTCCATTCAGGAAAGCTGTCTTCACATCCATCTACCAGATCTCATAGTCTAGATGGACAGCAATTGCAAGCATAATCTGAATGGACTTGAGCATTGCCTTAGGAGAGAACGTCTCATCATAGTCAATACCATAACGTTGACGATACCCCTTGGCAACCAGATGGACTTTATAGGTCTCCACCTTTTCATCTGCGCCCCTCTTTCTTTTCAAGACCCATTTACACCCAATGAACTTAACCCCTTCAGGTGGATCAATCAATGTCCACACATTGTTGACCTTCATGGACTCTATTTCAGATTTCATGGCCTCAAGCCATTTCTTGGAATTAGGTCTCTGCATAGCATCCATATAGGTGATCGGATCATCATCATTTTTATCGAGTTCGATGGGATCACCATTCTAGATCAAGAAATCATAGTATCTATCTAACTGATGCAGTACTCTATCAGAACGCCTTAATGCTATAGGTACATTGAGCTCTGAATTTGATCTAATTGAATTCGGTTCTGATTCAGCTATAGGTGTCGATTTTTTTACCTATTGAACTTCATTAAGATCAACCTTAGAGGCAATAGTTCCTTCACCAAGAATTTTTTTTTCCAAAAAGGTTGTCCTAAGGCTGATGAACACCTTTTGTTCATCAGCATGGTAGAAATAGTATCCTTTTATCTTTTTGGGTACCCTACAAATGTGCACTTATCAGATCTAGATCCAAATTTATCTGTAACTAACCATTTAACATAAGTCGGGCACCCCTGAGCCCTAAGGTGTGAAAGTGCTGGCTTACGCTCTGTCCATATCTCATATGAAGTCTTAACTACAAACTTACTTGGAATCATATTTAACAGTTAACAAGCTGATTCAAGTGCATATCTCCGGAAGGATATCGGCAAGCTGGCAAAACCCATCATGGATCAGACCATATCTAATAGAGTCCAATTCCTCCTTTCAGACACACCATTATGCTATGGTATTCCTGGAGGAGTCCATTGGAAAAGAATCACATTCTCTCCTAGATATGTGAGAAACTTATCGAAAAGGTATTTCCCTCCTTAGTCAGATCAAAGATTTTTAATAATCTTTTCAGTTTATTTTTCTACTTCACTTCGAAATCATTTGAACATTTCAAAAGAATCCGACTTATATTTCATCAGATAGACATATCCATCTTTGGCACTTGCGCTCATTGGTCTACATACATCAGATGTACTAGACCTAAGAGCTCCGTGGCTCTTTCATCTTTTTCAGTAAAAGATGACTTGGTCATTTTACCAAGAATACAGGATTCACAAGTTGGAAGTGATTCACAATCACTGACTTTGAGGATTTCCTCTTGAGTTAACCTATCTATCCAGTTCTTGTTTATGTGACCTAACCTACAATGTCATAAGTAGATATCTGACACACTATCTAATCTAAGGTGCTTGTCGATTGAATAGACTATGTTAACAGGTTGTGATAGCATATACACACCATTATTCAAATGTCCATAAAAAATAGTAACACCATTCATAATGATATTACAAACTTATTTTTTTATTAAAATTTCATAATCATTTTTGGCTAGAAGGCCTACAAAAATTATATTTAAAAAGAAATTAGGACAGAAGTGATAATCACTAAGAACAACAGTATGGGATTCAAATACAAGTTTCAAAATTTCTAAAGCTAGAATAAGAACTGGTCTTCCATCTTCAATGTTCAGAAATCTTTCACCTTGCTCGAATCTCCTACTGGCTTGCAACCTCTGTAATGAATTGCAAATATGGTAAGGGCTATCGGTATCCAATACTCAGTCAGTAATATCACAAATAGAAAAATTGTAAGGAGATATCATATAAATACCTTGCCCAGCAACTGAAGAAAAATCCAGATTTTTCAAATCAGGTTCGTTCAGATCTGATCAGATCAAGAGATATATTTTAAAAAAAAAAATTTAATCCTAATTAGATTTGAGATATTTCAAATCTGAACCTTATTATTTTAATAATAAAAATAAAATCTAAATAAATTTAATTTAATTTAATTTACCTTGATGTAGGGTAATCCTATTATCCATTAATGATCCTGTAAGCAGCGGAAGGTTCTAGATCTAGCCACGCAAGTGCCTGACCTCTACCAGTATCCACTCAGACTGGATCTAGAGATCCTCTTCTTTTCTATCACATCTCCAAAAATTAGATCTAGATCTGATCTGGAGGATCTTCAAAATGCCTTTCGAAGATCAGCAGTTGTCCTTTGCAGTAGCGCAGCCTTCTAGCTTTCAGTCGCCTTTCTCTCATCTGGATTGCACCAACCAAGAATCCAAAACACTTTTGGATGTGGAGAGGAGAGGGAGAAGATGCTTTAGCATGGAGGAGGAGAGGAGAGGCAGCCTTGGGGCATGGAAATCTCAATTGCACTTTGAGTTGGGCGTAGGGTCTTATTTATAGACTAAGCGTGATCCAACTCCTCTTCTTCCCAACCAATCACAATCCTTTATGAAATCAGATCTAAATCTGATTGATGGAAATAAAATCCCTTGGATTCCTCCTTAGATGGCACCTAAGATCAGTCAAACTTGATTCTTAGGAGAATTCTAATCGAAATCCAAAAAGACAGGGACTCCTAGGCACCTCCAGCTTGGGCTCACTCCAAGGGTTGCATGTGCCCTCCTCCTTGTCAAGTTCTGATAGGAGGACAGACCCCCACCAGCTCTCCAATAGGTGCGTGACATGTGGACAGAAGTTAAAGTGTCAATGGTCAACGTTTGACCAGTCAAAGGTCAACTTTTGACCAAAGTCAAAGGACGAGAAATGGCAGGTAACCAAAAATGGTAGGTATTGTCTTACAAAATAAGACAACCCTTTTCTGACCTGAACAGGCTCCAATCAGACCAAATGAAGGCCTCTAAATGAGTACAAACTCCTTTGGCTCAATCAGGATAACTATTTATAATAGTAAAAGAAGAACGTTAGGTTCAATCGAGTGCTAGCATGATTTCCTTAAACCTAATTAAATCTCATTCAGATCAATTGAATTGGATTAGTTCAATTGATGATCACCAAATTCAAATCCTTATTTGTGTGACCTAGTTAGGTTCAGTTCTGTATGGTAATGGGATATGTCATGATCTCTATCATCGACATCATCGAAACTCCTTTCGATGGATCAGAACTCCTTTCAAGGAGCGCCGCATGGCAGACGTAGACCCTTAAGGGGTTTATCAAAAATCCATCGCGGCTTACAGTGGTGTTTTGTAATTCTATGAAGCATAGCGCGCAGCGATTGGCCAAGGCGTTCAGTGTGCCCGATTCGCGCGGTCCACAACTAGGTGCCAGGCACAATCGGACGGTCTACGTTCGATCCGATGGAGATCCAATGATCTATGTCGATTCCTACTTTGATTCGAACAGTATCTAGCTGATATTGCATGATCGGATGGCTAGGAAGTGAGCCGGTCAAGATCTAACGGCTAGAATTCATCTCCGACTTGATTAAGGAAGATCCAATGCTATCCAACAGTCCAAATTCAATCTTAAGCTTGATCGAATGACTGAAAATTAATCTGAGCCCTATTTAAATTATAGAAGTTCAATTTTGGTCAAATCTAGACCATTGAGATCCGATCTAATGGCAAAAAATTATTTCAGAGAACAGAATCTGATCCATACTCAATTTCTTTAGTTTTTCTCTAATTTTAACTCAATTTCTCTCATTTTCTCTCTATAAAAACCTCCCTAAATCCAAACCAACGAGACATAACCCTCCCCCTTGGGGGAATAAGTCTTCTAAGCCCTTCCAAACCCCTTTAAAGCTCTTCAAAGCCTTTCTTTTCTCACCTAAACAACCAGCAAGCTCTCTTTCTCTAATTCTCTCTCTCAAGCTCTTCTTTCTTCCTTCTTTCTTCTTTCTTTCTTTAACAAACCATCAAAGCCTGCATCTTCACCAAAGTTCCTCTCTACTTCGGATTCTTGCAACTAGCGACTGCTCGGGTTCTTCAGCAAGGTTCCAGGATGAAGATTTCAGCAAGAAGCTTTCCGATGTCTGGCTGATCCTCTCTTTCTTAAGAGATCATTATGATGTTATTTTGATGATTTTTTCTATTTTTCATCTTTTATATTTTTTTAAATTTGCAATAAAGACTATTTTTAGTTATAATATTTTTATATCTTTATTTTCTTATAATTAATCTGGAATAGTTTATTAAACTTGGGATGAGCCGTGATCTATGGGTATGGTTCGTACTCTTGAGATAGATTATATTCAAATTAATTTTTGGTATTATGTCTAAATTAATTTAGACTAGCCTATAACTTTAAGAGATGGACTGTGATCTAAGGGTACAGACCATATTCTCTAAGATAGATTATATCTTTATTGATTAGATATCAATTAAAGCATATTAAAAAAAATACCAACTATCAAATAAGTAACCAATTGAGATCCTAAGAATCCATCTCCATACCTGCAACTTCTCTTTAATTAATTTGCTATTTAATTTACTTTCTTAATTAATTTAACTATCCTTTTTTAATTAATTAATTTTTAATTAATCCTAATCACTTTTAATTTATAATTTAAATACAATTAACACGATCTCTGTGGATTCGATCCTGATTCATCCTATTTATATAGTTTGAGTTAGTTTTTATTTTTGACCGTCCATGACAGCGATCAAATTTTGGCACCATTATCGAAGATTATGATTTAGTTGCTTTAAATAAAAAAATTAAATTAAAAAATAAACTTTTTAAAAAAATAATAAAAATTAAAAAAAAATCATTAACACCGCATCAGCTATTTAGGGTTTAGAGACTTAATCATAAAATCTAACAAGTAAACTTAATTAATTTAAATTTGTTTGTTTCACTTTACTTCGACATCTTAACTTTTTGCATCTCATCTTCATAAGATACTTTAAGGGTGCTAAACCCAATTAAACAAGATAAGATGAGGATTTGATCATCCTTTCTTAGCCCAAAAATTATAAACCTATATATTGCATTATCCCAAATTCTAGTTCTTAAAATCAATTAGACGTTGGCCCCTAAGAACATCTAAGATCATTAGGATAAAAAATCCTAAAAGTTGAATCGGATTAAGATTAGTCGATTCAATTGGTGTCTAAGGCAAGTGGTTTAGGAATCACGTCCCGAAGGAAGGTGGTTACTTAATTAGTTCTGTTAGCTTACCTTGCCAAGCACAATTAGTCTAAGGCAAGCAACGGGGAGACTCCCACCAATCTTATACTTATCTGGCTAGTTGATTAGCTGATTCTTTACTTGGAGGGCTTGAAGGAGACCTTGGCAGTTAAGAGCTGTCTAGATCTAAGGTAACTCTTAGCTAGGATTGATTGCATAGCTCGATTGCTAACCCACAAAGATCAAACCTAATTAATCTCTTTACATCTATTTCTTAGATTTAGGACTCTCTAGGTTCTCATCTTTAGAATTTCTTTCATCTCTTTTTACCTTATTAAAAAAATTTCTATTATAAAAAAAAATCTATAAAAACTTAAAATTGTATTTGCTCTAAGGCATAATTATGGGGTATTTACTTGGGCATTGTTCATTACAACCTAAAATTTCAACCCTAAATCCTGAAATCGAACGAACCCTTAGAGCTAATAAACCTAGAATTATGACTGCATCCTTTCACCAATTGGAGGAATACTTTACCCCTTCTTCTTATACCTATGACACCTATACACATGTATGAACCTAATAATGGTGGAATCTATGAGGTTGAAAACTCCATAGATATCCACAATAAGGTGGGTGAGCTATCCCAAAAACTTGACCGTCTATTGAATATGAGACACTCTCCTACCTTACCCTTGCATGTGTGTGACATATGTTCGAGTTCAATCTTGAAAATTTGTACATGAGCAGACTTACTCAACCCTAATTCAGATCAATTATTATAATCCTTACTCCAACACCTACAGTCTAGATTGAAAAAACTATTCAAATTTTTATAAGACATCACAATCAGCAACTATTTATGAACCTGGTTATCCGAAGAAAACTTATACAATGTACCAATATCAAAATATTCAACAACCCTCTTCAAGTGCCTATAGTTCAACATTTAAAGAGAATATTTTACACATGTTAGAAATTTATACTCAATCTATAGTCAAGATAGAAACCCAACTTAGTCAGCTTACTACTGCATTCAATAGTTGGGAGGAGGAAGAATTATCTGGTCAGCCCATAAAGCAATATATAATTGAGAGCTCCAATGTGCATGAAATCCTAATAGAACAGCCTAATATACAAACTAAAAACTATTTTGAGGTGGATGTACCTAAAGATGAAATAAAGGAAGCTATCTCTAGAATTATTTCTTAAAATCCAGTGCATACATGTTTAGATCCTTTTGGGGTAGACGATTTTAATATCGATGAGTGTGCTGAAAATATGAATGCATTATTAGAGCCACCCAATTTTAGCACCACTATCCTAGGGATTGAGAAATGTGAAAAAATATTGGCTCTAATAGCTTTTTCTCTAGAATCACCACCTCCTTTAGAACTGAATCCTCCCTTGATCACATCTAAGTATGCATGATCAGAACCAATTGACATCCTTTTAGTACCCATTACATCGACCGCAATCCTTACCCCAACAATTCAATTTGTGAGCATATTAGAAAAATAAATAAAAGAAATTTTCAATAAATAAGGGTCTGTAAATGGGTTCATAAATTATTTTCTTAAAATTAGAAAAATAAAACTGACTAAGAATGGGGCTGTGAGTTACTTTTTAAAGATTGGTGAGAAATTACTGAAATTCATAGATAATGGGATCGCAAGCCATCTTCCTAAGATTGGCAATCCAAAATCATTAGAATTTATCAATCCAATTTTTGACACTGAATAGGCAGAGTCGCCTGATCTGGCTGAAGACCTTAAACTTAGCGCTTGTTGGAAGGCAACCCATCATTTTATTTTTTAGATTTTGAGTTTTCTAATTTTATCCTTTTGTAGGAAATCAATAAAGATGATCGATTTAAGTTGGGAGGAGCACATCAAACATCTTGTATTAACTTAATGGAATATTATAAAGGATCTGCAAATAATAAATCAGGTGGTATCCCTCCTTGATAAATATTTTTATTTTTTTTCTCTTCTTCCATTGAGGATAATGAAAATTAAGTTGGGGGGAGGATAACTAATTTTTAAAATTTGTAGGTCCTCAAGTATGATTTAAAATAATTAGTTTTATATATCCAAACTTTATTTTGATTAAAAGTTAATTAGGCATCCTAATCAGTGAATGATTAACGGTCTAGATAATTTTAGAGATACTGAGGAATAAAGTACTAAGAAAACCCAATAAATGAAAGGATTTAAATCAGACCAAATTTTAAGAGTGATTCTAGAATTCTCTTCTTACTGATCTCAATAAAAAATCTACTTCATGAGAGTTGGGTGGAAAGGTCAAACTATGCAAAAGTATCCCTTACAATCTATTTATAAAAAGAAAAAAATAACAACAAACACTGATTTTTTACTGCGTAACCAGGCCTCTCACCTAAGTAAGCATTGTGGTTCACGTAAAAAAGATGGACAATGTGAATTAAAAAGAGGTTTAGCATTATCTCACTGAGTAATTGATCCTCTTCGTCTAAGTAAGTATTATGGTTCGCGTAAAAAGATGGGGATGCAAGAATCTGAAAAAAAAAAAAAAGAAGAAGAAGAAAAGTGGATAAAAGGGGGACTAAATTGTAAGAAAGATAATAAAACCCAGTTCACATCAAGTTAGAGGATTTAGAAAGTAAAGTAGAAAGTTGGTGAAACAAGATCTCTAAAAATTTTGATGGCTAAGACTCAACCATTAATTGGATCGAGTTAGTAATCTAACGATGTACCTCTTTAATGGTCTGGTTAGGTATCAGCTGCCTTTAGGAGTGTCTAAACCTAATTTTTAATTCAAGACTAAGTCGGTATATATTATTAATTTATCTACTTTACTTAAGGACAAGCAAAGTTCAAGTTGGAGGGTGTGATAAACATATAAAATATATTTATAAAAGTATTAATTTATTAATTAGTTTATCCTTATTTCTTAAAAATTAATATTTTTATTTTATTTTTTATAGAAAAGAAGATTATAGTAAAAGAGCTTGATTTATGGATCGCAACGAAATAAATTTCACTCAAATTGGAGTTAAAATGAAAAAGTTATGAAGCTCAAAAGTTTTAAATAAAAAAATAAAAAAATAGTTTGGTGCACGGTAGACCGGTTGGTCGGTCTACAGATCCTGCATAGACCAGCCAACTCAACAGGCATGGCGAATCAAGGAGTGCCGCATGGCAGACGTAGACCCTTTGAGGGGTTTACCAAAAATCCATTGCAGCTTACAGCGTGTTTTGGTAATTCTGTGAAGCGTGGCGCACAGCAATTGGTCGAGGCATTTGGTATGCCCGATTTGCACAGTCCACGGCTACGGTGCTAGGCAGGATCAGATGATCTGCGTTCAATCCGATGGTCCACATCGATTAATACTTTGATTCGAACAGTATCCAGCTGATATTGCATGATTGGACGGCCATGAAGCTAGTCGGTTAAGATCCAACGGCCAGAATTCATCTCAAACTTGATTAAGAAAGATCCAGCGCCATCCAATGGTCTAAATTCAATCTTAAACTCGATCAAATGGCTGAAAATTAATTTGAGCCCTATTTAAGTTACAGAAGTCTGATTTTGGTCAAATCTGGACCATTGAGATCCGATCTGATGAAAAAAAATTATTTCAGGGAGCAGAATCTGATCCAGACTCAATTTCTTTAATTTTTCTCTGATTTTAACCCAATTTCTTGTTAGATATATGTGCCCTAGAAGCCAGAATTGGCTGACACTTGTAATACACTTCTAGGGGCAAAATTGTAATTTTGACTATAATTAATGAAATGGGTTATTTTCTATCACACCTGTGTATTTAGTGTCTGTGATACATCCTTTGAGTTAATGGGAATGATAATTCATATTTTCAAGAGTTGAAAATTTAAGACATGAATAATCATTATTAACTCATAAACAGCTCCCGACCATAGGATCATCACGAGGATGGTGATTGATCCAGAAGGTTGGTGTACGATCGCTTCTCTTTAGTAGATGAGTCTTGAGTCTACGGTGTGGAGACACCGGAGCGAGAGTACAGGTACTCGTTAGAGAACGAGGGCACTGAGCGTGACCACCTCGAGTAGTCATTAGGAAGTCTACCTTCTCGTCAATGACTGACTCGATGCTGCAGTAGTGTGTCTGGTTCTTTGACCTGAGATGCATCGGCAGTTCACCTTGAGGGTGTTATAGTTTGACTACACCATTACTCGGTCTCCTAGCCATATGGAACCCTGAGGTGTATGTTGGCTATAGCATGTTCATTGTAGGAACTGGATTGCATCAAGATGGGAATCTATCTACCTCGGTGGTAGAGGAGTAGCCCTATGATGATCATGAGAATCAAGTCCAGAAATCCATGGCCATGGTAGAGTGAAATAATAGAAAGAGTTTCTATTTAGATTTTCACATTGGACTCGAATCGAATGATTACATCATATGACAGAGACTAGGGTTTGACGAGTTCACCTTAACCCTAATCTGATCGGGGCTCAAGATAGAAGAACTTAATCACACAGGTAGCTGCACCAAGAGGTTCGCATTCAGCTCTGTTGGGTTGCCACCATATACTGCTAGGTGTCACTGGTGGATTTTGGGAGCAATTAGAATGATTTAGATGATCGATCATTCTAGCTGTTCGAATCAGAAGAGTTCTGATCCATCGAAAGGAGTTTCGATGATGTCGATGATAGAGATCATGACATATCCCATTACCATACAGAACTGAACCTAACTGGGTCACACAAACAAGGGTTTGAATCTGGTGATCATCAATTGAACTGATCTAGTTCAATTGATCTGAATGAGATTCAATTAGGTTCAAGGAAAATCGTGCTAGCACTCGATTGAACCTAACGTTCTTCTTTTACTATCATAAATAAGTTGTCCTGACTGAGCCAAAGGAGTTTGTGCTCAATCAGAGGCCTTCATATGGTCTGACTGGAGGTTGTCCAAGTCAGAATAGGTTGTCTTATTTGTAAGACATTACCTGCCATTTTTGGTCACCTGCCATTTCTTGTTCTTTGACTTTGGTCAAAAGTCTACCTTTGACTGGTCAAACGTTGACCATTGACCCTTTGACTTTTGACCACATGTCATGCACCTATTGGAGAGCTGGTGGGGGCCTGTCCCCCTGCCAGAACCTGGCAAGGAGAAGGGCGCACGCCAAGGGTGGCGTGAGCCCAAGTAGGAGGCGCCTAGGAGTCCTTGTTGGACAAGGACTCCACCTCCCTTTTTGGATTCCAATCAGAGTTCTACTAAGAATCCAACTTTGACTGGTCTTAGGCACCCTCTAAGGAGGAATCCAGGGGTCTCTATTCCAACCAATCAGATTTAGATCTGATTTCACAAAGGGTTGTGATTGGTTGAGAGGAAGAGGAGTTGGATCACAAGAGGTCTATAAATAAGACCCTGCGCCCAACCCTAATTCTAATGAGATTTCCCACGCCCCAAGGCTGCCTCTCCCCTCCTTCTCCCATGCCATAGTCTCTTCTCCCCTTGCTCTCCACGTCCAAAAGTGTTTTGGATTTGGTTGGTGCGATTCAGATCAAGGAAAGGCGATCAAAAGCAAGAAGGCTGCGCTGCTGCAAAAGGACGACTGCAGATCTTCAAAAGAGTTTTGAAGATCCTCCAGATCAGATCCAGATCTGATTTTTGGAGGTGTGATAGAGAAGAAGAGGATCTCCAGATCCAACCCGAGTGGATACCGGTAGAGGCCAGGCGCTTGCGTGGCTAAGATCCAGAACCTTCCGCTGCAATCAGGATCATCTACAGGGTAATAGGATTACCCAAATCAGGTAAATTAAATTTGATTTAATTTATCTTGTTTTTATTTTATTTATTAAAATAATAAGAATCAGATCTGAAACATATCAAGATCTGATTAAGGATCAAGAGAAAATTTTTGAAATATATCTCTTGATCTAATCAGATCTGGACGAACCTGGACCGGGAAATCAGGATTTCCCTTCAACTGGTATCAGAGCCATGGTTCTAAATTATTTAGATCTGATTTTAATTTTATTTTAATTAGAAAATAAAGTGATTTTAGATGTCACATGAGATGTGATCAGATCTGAAATCAGAAAAAATTAAAATTAAATGATTTGGATCTAAGAACATGAAGATATGCATGACTAGTTCTAGAATAGAATAGTTCTATAGCATGTCTTTGATTTAATCTGATTAAATCATATTTTAGATCTTCTTATTTACTATTTTCTGATATTATAAGTGTTATAATAACATCTGATAAACAGCAAATAAAAATTATTTAATTTTAAATATCATATGAGATATGATAGATGCATGACTAGACTAGTTGTAGAATAGTTCTACATAATTATCTAGATTAGAATTTATTTTGATTAGATCAATTTAAATCTAATTTTTTAGATTATTATGAGATAATTTAGATCTGAAAACATGCATGATTGATACATGAGATGTATGCAAAATATGCCTTGATTAGATCTAAATTTGTATATGAGATATATGATATAGATCTATAACTGTTTTGTAGATTTACATGTTCCTGATTAAGGCGTTCCTCTTGGCCGTCCGGTCATAAGAACGAAGAAGGGTTTAAAGGCCCTCTCTTCCCATTCGATGGGGTGTTCTTATGACGTGTAGGGGTGCTGCGTGTTCGTCCTTAATCAGAAACCCAAAACTTACTTTCTGCAAAACCCTAGATCCTGAAACCCTAGGATTTATTGTGCATATTTTGTTTATGAACCCAACTTAATTAAGAATTAAGTTTATGGAATATTAATTAGGTCTAAAATTGAGAATTTCAGATCTAAGACATATTCATAATACTGGGTTCGGGCTTGGGTAGCTCAATTAGGTCTAAGCGGTTGATCAAACCGAATCAAGAGTTGGTTAGATGGGATCAACAATGCTTAAATTGACCAGCCTAATAGGATTAAGTCTGGGTCAAGATCGAGTCACGATCAAGCAAGACCTAATTAGGCTCAGAGGTTAGAGTCTGGATTGTAGGCTAACCCAATTGGTTCTGACTCAACAATTTGGTGTCTAAGGTAAGTTTGGCACAGACGACCGACTGGTTTTTAATTGGAAGCTACTCGACCTGAATGCGTTCTTGTACGAGTTAACGGCATATTCCTTCCACCGGTCTCACTTACCTGGCCATATCTGTTGACACAGTTCTGATCTGAGGTGGTCAATAATCCGAGCTGAACCCATGCCACTAGGTTAGTCATAATTGTTATGACTAAGCCAAGTCTAGTTTAATGAGACCTGAATCAATTCTCCCTAAGAAAAGATTAAGTCTGAGGTCTTCCACCATTGTAGACGTGCGGGCCCTTCCCGGGGTTGATTGTTCTCGGCTGGATACAGTGGCTCAGTTGCACCGGAAAGATGCAACCATGTCTATTAGGCATTGGATGCTATGGGCTGGAGGATGAGTTGGGCTCAATATTTCGGATACGGTGAGAGACCCAATTAGGAACCCAGTCTATGCAAATGGTGGGTCTGACTTAACTAAGGAGTGGATCAATATTTCCGGATACGGTGAGATTCATGAATTAGAGACCAAGTTTGGGTGCACCATGATTAGAGAATCATTGAACAAGAGTTGTTCACTCATTGGCTAACCCATCACCAATAACTGTTAGGTGAGGTGATGAGTCAGTTGGTGAGACCGCACCACCCACTAGAAATCATCAATCATGGAGAGATTTTCGCATCTCTACAGAGGGAGTGTAGGGATCCGAGAAAATAGTGGGAGCTAATTTGTTTAAAAATAAAATCCCTAAACAAATTGGTCAAGTCAAAATTACAGTATCTAACTAGAATCTTTGACTCTCTACAGGAAAAATGTCTGCGTCCAACCCACTTGGCACGTATCCTAGACACACATAGACTGACTGGACCCAATTATAAAGATTGGCTCAGGAACTACAAAATTGTTTTGGGTTCAGAGAAGTTAACACATGTTTTGGACCAGGACCCTCCCACCTTACCAGCTCGTCCATCCACTGAACAGAGAGCGTCTCTGGAAAAAATGGATTGACGAAGATAATAAGGCCAGATACTTACATGTTGGGCTCGATGTCTGATGAGCTCCAGCGCCAACATGAAGATATCGGGACTGCTCGCCAAATGTTGGCTCACCTACAGGAGATGTTTGGTGAACAGAGTCGCGCAGCCAAATATCAAGTCACGAAATGACTTTTTAAGGCTAAGATGCGTGATGGGCAGTCAGTCCAAGATCACTGTCTGACAATGATCAAGGACATGGAAGAGCTTGAGAAGCTCGGTGTGAAGTTGGACTTGGATTTGCAGAACGATATTATTCTGCAATCCTTGACTGATGCATATGGGCAATTCATCATGAATTACCACATGCATAAACTTCAAAATTCCTTGGCCGAGTTGAATGAATATGCTGGTTACCGCTGAGCTTTCTATGAAAGGTTCTAAAGGCTCAGTTCTTGCTATGGAACGGACTTCTTCCAAAAGAAAGTCTTATGGAAAGAAAAAGAAGTCTGTGAAAAAGCAAAAGGTAGGAAGGATCAAAGAAGAAGAAGGCAGAACCGAAGAAAAAGGTCGATGGCAAAGGAAAGTGTTTCCATTGCAACAGCGACGGCCATTGGAAGCGGAACTGCCCTACTTACCTGGCCACCCTGAAGAACAAGAAGGAAGGTCCTTCTGGAGGTATGCTCGTTATTGAGTCTAACCTTACGGTTTCTTCTGCATCCAGTTGGGTGCTTGACTCTGGTTCTAGTGCTCATCTGTGCACTTCTATGCAGGGTCTTGAGGATAGCAGGAGGCTGAGGGATGGAGACATGATCCTACGCATCGGTAATGGAGCAAGAGTTGCTGCAGTAGCCGTGGGAACATACCCTCTTCGATTACCATCTGGTTTAGACTTAGTTTTAAAAGACTGTTATTAGTGCCTGCAGCTAGCAGGAATTTGATTTCTGTTTCATGCTTAGCACAAGAAGGTTATGTGATTACCTTCTTTAAGGACCATTGTAACATTCTTTATGAAAGAAATAAAATTGCAAATGGTTTCCTTATTAATGGTCTTTATCAGCTACATATTGATGTACCTGTTTTAACTATCGAGCAAAACGTGAATGCCAAACGACCTAGGGATAGTCCAAACGACAGATATCTATGGCACCTGAGATTAGGTCATATAGCAGAAGATAGGATTAACAAATTGGAGAAAAATGGGCTATTGAGTCCATTGACTTTTGAGTCATATCCAACTTGTGAATCTTGTCTTCAAGGCAAAATGACTAAACTCCCTTTTGTTGGACATGGGGAGAGGGCCACAGATCTCCTTGCCCTAGTACATACTGATGTGTGCGGCCCATTTGATGTGCCGGCTAGAGGCAATTTTGTCTACTTCATTACCTTTACCGATGATCTGTCTAGGTATGGGTATGTGTATCTTATGAGACACAAGTCTGAAGCTTTTGAAAAGTTCAAAGAATTCAGACATGAAGTAGAAAAACAAACTGGAAAACCCATTAAGGTTCTTCGATCAGATCGAGGAGGTGAATACCTTAGCCGGGAATTCCTAGACTATCTTAAGGAAAAATGGCATAGTCTCTCAATGGACTCCACCAGGAACACCTCAACTCAACGGGGTTTCAGAACGGAGAAATCGGACTCTATTGGATATGGTTCGATCCATGATGAGCTTCACAGACCTCCCTGATTTTCTTTGGGGACATTCATTGTTAACTTCAATCTTATCTACTGAATAGGGTTTCCCTCTAAAACCGTTCCTACCACACCGTATGAGATATGGCACGGTAAGAAACCAAGTCTGAGTCATCTCAGAATTTGGGGTTGTCCGGCTCATGTCAAAAGACAACAAGCGGACAAGTTAGAGTTTAGGTCCTTTAGAGCTCGATTCATAGGATATCCTAAAGAGTCATTAGGATACTATTTCTACATTCCAGAAGACCACAATGTGATTGTGAGTCGACATGCCATATTTCTTGAAAAATAGTTTATTCAAGATAGCGGCATTGGAAAGCAGATTAAGCTTGATGAGAAAGTCTCACAAGCAGAACGAGCTAAGGACCAAGTTGGAACCAAATCAGGTTGAGCCAATAAGAACACTACCTCCTCCACCTCGTAGATCGGAAAGAGTTTCCCGTCCCCCTGAAAGATACTTAGGTATTATTTCAGAGGATAGTAGAGGAAAATGTTCCTCATAGGTAATGGTGCTCATGGTGATGATCCCAAAACCTACAACGAGGCGATATCAGATATCGACTCCGAGAAATGGCTAGAGGCAATGAAGTCAGAAATTGACTCGATGCACTCAAACCAAGTCTGGACCTTGGTAGATCCACCAGAAGGTATAGTACCTATTGGGTGTAAATGGATCTTCAAGAGAAAGATTGGTGCAGATGGGAATGTGGAGACATTCAAGGCTAGACTAGGTGGCAAAAGGTTATAGTCAACGCGAAGGCATTGACTATCAGGATACCTTTTCCCCGGTAGGCTATGCTAAAATCCATCCGCACATTGCTTGCTGTTGCAGCCTATTTCGATTATGAAATATGGCAAATGGACGTGAAAACGGCATTCCTAAATGGATATCTTGAGGAAGATATCTATATGGAACAGCCGCTAGGTTTCACATCCAGTGATACTGATCACAAGGTTTGCAAGCTGCAAAGGTCCATATATGGACTTAAGCAAGCATCTCGGAGCTGGAACACTCGTTTCAATGATGTGATCAAAAAGTTTGGTTTCATCAAAAATGAAGAGGAACCATGTGTTTTCAAAAGGGTCAGTGGGAGCGCTGTTGTCTTCCTCGTATTGTACGTGGATGACATCCTCCTTATTGGGAATGATATTCCCATGTTGACATCAGTCAAGATGTGGTTGTCCAAGGAATTCTCCATGAAAGACCTAGGTGAAGCATCCTTTATTCTAGGAATTAAGGTCTATAGGGATAGACCGAATAGGATGCTAGGACTTTCACAGAAGATGTACATAGAGGAAGTACTAAAGAGGTTTAGTATGGAAAACTCTAAGAGGGGATTAATACCCTTCAGACATGGTATTCATCTTTCCAAGAAGATGTGCCCCAGCACACCTGAGGAAATAGAACGCATGAGCAAGATCCCTTATGCTTCTGCAATAGGGAGCCTCATGTATGCCATGCTATGTACACGACCTGATATAGCCCATGCTGTGAGTGTCACAAGCAGATATCAGTCAAATCCAGGTGAAGAACACTGGACTTCTGTGAAATGTATCCTTAAGTACTTGAGAAGAACTAAGGATATGATGTTGGTCTTTGGTAATGGAGAACTCCAAGTTCCAGGGATACACAGACTCGGACTTTCATGTCCGATATAGATGATCGAAAGTCGACATCTGGAAGTCTGTTTGTGTGCAATGGTGGTGCTGTCAGCTGGAAGAGTTCCAAGCAAACTGTGATAGCAGATTCCACCATGGAAGCAGAATATATCGCTGCATCAGAGGCTGCGAAAGGAAGCATTCTGGTACAAGAAGTTTGCTGCAGAAATTGGAGTAATGCCATCAGATGCCATTCCTCTATACTGCGACAACAATGGCGCCATAGCCCTTGCTAAGGAGCCGAGGTCTCACCAGAAATCCAAGCACATTGAGCGGCGATACCACCTCATCCGTGATTACCTTGAGAAAGGGTTACGTCGAGGTCAAGAGAGTCAACTCCGCAGATAATGTGGCAGACCCACTTACAAAGCCGTTGGGCCAGCAGAAGATCGAAGCCCACCTTGAGAAGATGGGACTTAGACTTGTAGCCAATTGGCTTTAGGACAAGTGGGAGATTGTTAGATATATGTGCCCTAGAAGCCAGAATTGGCTGACACTTGTAATACACTTCTAGGGGCAAAATTATAATTTTGACTATAATTAATAAATGGGTTATTTTCTATCACATATGTGTATTTAGTGTCTGTGATACATCCTTTGAGTTAATGGTAATGATAATTCATATTTTCAAGAGTTGAAAATTTAAGACATGAATAATCATTATTAACTCATAAACAGCTCCCGACCATAGGATCATCACGAGGATGGTGATTGATCCGGAAGGTTGGTGTACGAATCGCTTCTCTTTAGTAGATGAGTCTTGAGTCTACGGTGTGGAGACACCGGAGCGAGAGTACAGGTACTCGTTAGAGAACGAGGGCACTGAGCGTGACCACCTCGAGTAGTCATTAGGGAAGTCTACCTTCTCGTCAATGACTGACTCGATGCTGCAGTAGTGTGTCTGGTTCTTTGACCTGAGATGCATCGGCAGTTCACCTTGAGGGTGTTATAGTTTGACTACACCATTACTCGGTCTCCTAGCCATATGGAACCCTGAGGTGTATGTTGGCTATAGCATGTTCATTGTAGGAACTGGATTGCATCAAGATGGAATCTATCTACCTCGGTGGTAGAGGAGCAGCCCTATGATGATCATGAGAATCAAGTCCAGAAATCCATGGCCATGGTAGAGTGAAATAATAGAAAGAGTTTCTATTTAGATTTTCACATTGGACTCGAATCGAATGATTACATCATATGACAGAGACTAGGGTTTGACGAGTTCACCTTAACCCTAATCTGATCGGGGCTCAAGATAGAAGAACTTAATCACACAGGTAGCTGCACCAAGAGGTTCGCATTCAGCTCTGATTGGTTGCCACCATATACTGCTAGGTGTCACTGGTGGATTTTGGGAGCAATTAGAATGATTTAGATGATCGATCATTCTAGCTGTTCGAATCAGAAGAGTTCTGATCCATCGAAAGGAGTTTCGATGATGTCGATGATAGAGATCATGACATATCCCATTACCATACAGAACTGAACCTAACTGGGTCACACAAACAAGGGTTTGAATCTGGTGATCATCAATTGAACTGATCTAGTTCAATTGATCTGAATGAGATTCAATTAGGTTCAAGGAAATCGTGCTAGCACTCGATTGAACCTAACGTTCTTCTTTTACTATCATAAATAAGTTGTCCTGACTGAGCCAAAGGAGTTTGTGCTCAATCAGAGGCCTTCATATGGTCTGACTGGAGGTTGTCCAAGTCAGAAAAGGTTGTCTTATTTTGTAAGACATTACCTGCCATTTTTGGTCACCTGCCATTTCTTGTTCTTTGACTTTGGTCAAAAGTCTACCTTTGACTGGTCAAACGTTGACCATTGACACTTTGACTTTTGACCACATGTCATGCACCTATTGGAGAGCTGGTGGGGGCCTGTCCCCCTGCCAGAACCTGGCAAGGAGAAGGGCGCACGCCAAGGGTGGCGTGAGCCCAAGTAGGAGGCGCCTAGGAGTCCTTGTTGGACAAGGACTCCACCTCCCTTTTGGATTCCAATCAGAGTTCTACTAAGAATCCAGTTTGACTGGTCTTAGGCACCCTCTAAGGAGGAATCCAGGGGTCTCTATTCCAACCAATCAGATTTAGATCTGATTTCACAAAGGGTTGTGATTGGTTGAGGAGGAAGAGGAGTTGGATCACAAGAGGTCTATAAATAAGACCCTGCGCCCAACCCTAATTCTAATGAGATTTCCCACGCCCCAAGGCTGCCTCTCCCCTCCTTCTCCATGCCATAGTCTCTTCTCCCCTTGCTCTCCACGTCCAAAAGTGTTTTGGATTTAGTTTGGTGCGATTCAGATCAAGGAAAGGCGATCAAAAGCAAGAAGGCTGCGCTGCTGCAAAAGGACGACTGCAGATCTTCAAAAGAGTTTTGAAGATCCTCCAGATCAGATCCAGATCTGATTTTTGGAGGTGTGATAGAGAAGAAGAGGTTCTCCAGATCCAACCCGAGTGGATACCGGTAGAGGCCAGGCGCTTGCGTGGCTAAGATCCAGAACCTTCCGCTGCAATCAGGATCATCTACAGGGTAATAGGATTACCCAAATCAGGTAAATTGAATTTGATTTAATTTATCTTGTTTTATTTTATTTATTAAAATAATAAGAATCAGATCTGAAATATATCAAGATCTGATTAAGGTCAAGAGAAAATTTTTGAAATATATCTCTTGATCTAATCAGATCTGGACGAACCTGGACCGAAAAATCAGGATTTCCCTTCATTTCTCTCATTTTCTCTCTATAAAAATCTTCCTAAAGCTAAACCAACAAGACATAACCCTCCCCGTTAGGAGAATAAGTCTTCTAAGCCCTTCCAAACCCCTCTAAAGCTCTTCAAAGCCTCTCTTTCCTCACCTAAACAACTAGCAAGCTCTCTTTCTCTAATTCTCTCTCTCAAGCTTTTCTTTCTTCTTTCTTTCTTCAACAGACCACCAAAGCCTGCATCTTCACCAAAGTTCCTCTCTACTTCAAATTCTTGCAACCAGTTGCTGCTCGGGTTCTTCAACAAGATTCCAGGATGAAGATTTCAGCGAGAAGCTCCTCTATATCTGGCTGATACTCTTTTCTCAGGAGATCATTATGATCTTATTTTGATGATATTTTCTATTTTTCATCTTTTATATTTTTTTAATATAAAATAAAAACTATTTTTAGTTATAATATTTTTATGTCTTTATTTTCTTATAATTAATCTAGAATAGTTTATTACCCCTGGGATGAGCTATGATCTATGGGTATGGTTCATGCTCTCGGGATAGATTATATTTAAATTAATTCTTGATATTATATCTAAATCAATTTAGACTAGTCTATAACTTTAAGAAACAAGCTGTGATTTAAGAGTACAGGCCATGCTCTCTAAGATAGATTATATCTTTATTGATTAGATATCAATTAAAGTATATTAAAACGAATACCAACTATTAAATAAATGATAAATTGAGATCCTAAGAATCCATCTCCATATCTGCAACTCCTCTTTAATTAATTTGCTACTTAATTAATTTTTTAAATTAATTTAAGTAGCCTTTTTAATTAATCAACTTTTAATTAATTTTAATTATTTTTAATTTATAATTTAAATATAATTAACACGATCTCTATGAATTCGATCTTGATTCATCCTATCTATATAATTTAAGTTAGGTTTTATTTTTGATCTCCCATGACAGCGATCAAATTTTGGCATTGCTGCTAAGGATCATGATTTAATAGCTTTAAATAAATAAATAAAATTTTAAAAAAAATAAATTAAAAAAATAATTTTTTTAAAAAAAATAATAAAAAATAAAAAAAAATTTAAAAAAAATTCATCGACACCGCATAAGCTGTTTAGGATTTAGAGACTTAATCATAAAATCTAACAAGTAAACTAATTAATTTAAATTTATTTATTTCACTTTACTTGAACATCTTGACTTTTTGCATCTCATCTTCATAAGATACTTTAAGGGTGCTAAACTCAATTAAATAAGATAAGATGGGGATTTGATCATCCTTTCTTGGTCCAAAAATCATAAATCTACATATTGCATTATCCCAAATCCTAATTCTTAAAATCAATTAGATGTTAGCCCCTAAGGACATCCAAGCTCATTACGACAAAAAACTCTAAAAGTTGAATCGGATTAGGGTTAGTCAATTCAATTGGTGTCTAAGGCAAGTGGTTCAGAGATCATGTCCTGAAGAAAGATGGTTACTTAATTAATTTCGTTAGCTTACCTAGTCAAGCACAATTGGTGTCCAAGGCAAGCAAAAGGGAGGCTCCCACCAACCTTACACTTACCTGGTTAGTTAATTGGCTAATTCTTTGCTTAGAGGGCTTGAAGGAGACCTTGGCAGTTAAGAGCTGTCTAGATATAAAGTAACCCTTAGCTAGGATTGATTGCATAACTCGATTGCTAACCCACAAATATCAAATCTAATTAACTTCTTCACATCTATTTCTTAGATTTAGGACTCTCTAGGCTCTCATCTTTAGAATTTCTTTCGTCTCTTTTTATCTTATTAAAAAAAAAATTCTATTACAAAAAAATCTATAAAACCTTAAAATTGTATTTGCTTTAAGACATAATTATGGGGTATTTACTTGGGCATTGTTCATTACAATCTGAAATTTAAATCCTAAATCCTGAAATTGAATTAATCCTTAGAGCTAATAAACCTAGAATTATGGCTGCATCCTTTCGCCAATTAGAGGAATGCTTTATCCCTTATTCTTATACCTATGATCCCTATACATCCATGTATGAACCTAATAGTGGTAGAATCTATGAGGTTGAAAACTCCATAGATATCCACAATAAGGTAAGTGAGCTATCCCAGAAACTTGACCGTCTATTAAATATGAGACACTCTCCTACATCATCCTTGCATGCATGTGACATATGTTCGAGTTCCAACCACCTGGTTAGTGAATGTCCAGCTACATATTGATCTTAAAAATTTGTACATGAGCAGACTTACCCAACCCCAACTCAGACCAATTATTATAATCCTTACTCCAACACCTACAGTCTAGGTTGGAAAAACTATTCAATTATTATAATCCTTCCTTCTATTTGATATTGATGAGGGAGTCTGAGCCTCATCTCTAATGTCGACTGCTGATGAAATGAGCGCAACTGGTGGCTCAGCTGATCAAAAGAGTGGATGGTACTCAATTTGAGGTTCGAGTACTAGTTTCTTACTGCTTCCTTCAGAGTTGAAGGAAAGGCTTGGCATAGAATAGCGTCAGGCATGCCATAAAGCAGCATTATAGTCCTGAAGGCTTTGAGGTGATTGACTGGGTCCGAGATCTCATCATAACTCTCAAATTGGGAGAGTTTGAAGTTTGACGGGATGGACTCCTGCATGATCTGGATAGAGAATGGAGGATCGATGTAGATATTATCATTGCAGCTGGGGCGGCATGATGGAGCTCTTCGATCTGCTGATTCATCTTCTAAAGCTTATGATCAAGAATATCATCTCAATCATGAATCTCAAAGGATAGCCAGTCGAATGGAGGCAGAGATCTTTCTAGGATAGAATCATGGTTGGAACAGGGGCTCTCTGCTTTCCTCTTCCAGGATTCATAGGTAGACTAGCCCAAGTGGGCCTTTCTTATGCCAGATTTTGATGCTCCGATGATGGTCTCTCCGATGGTGTTGGTGTCGGAGCTCGTTGTATGGCCTGCACTGCTTCTATGAGGCTCCTACCTACTGCATCAGCAGGTTGAACTGCTCTAGATCCATCGCTATTGTCGATGGAGGAGGCTGAGGTGCAGGTGATGAAGTCGGGATGGATTGGTTCGTCGATTCTGGGTTGGATCTGGTGGCAGAGAGAATGGATCGATGGGAAGGAGCCTTCCTAGGAGGCATCTTGCTAGAGAAAAAGAATAATCAGTGGAAAAGGAATGGAAGGAGAAGGGAAGAAGATCTGAGTACTCCTTTTAAAATAAGGGCTCAAAGGCCCTTTCTCTAGCACCAATCCTATTGGTGCCGAAAATGGATGGACACCGAAGTTTGCTGGAGCTGGAGAAGATAAGCTTGCTGATGAGACCTGCAAGATGAAGTTCTAGCTAGAGTTGGCTCCGGTAGGATCCTCCGACGATCAAGTTAGTTCTCTAGCTAATAAGAATGGGGTACTCGGAAGAAATTAGAACAGAGAGAAGTGCTTAGAGAGGAGAAACGTATCTGAAGGATCTCTTATATAGGCAGAGCCTGTAACAGAATGATGGTGACAGCCATAACAAAATATCAGAAGGTCATTCGGGCTACTTGAAGTTTGTTATGGAGAGTGGACTATCATTTTATCATGATTTACTGGTGATTGGATTTCATTTATTAGAGGTCGGATTGTCCGAGTTTTGAAGGTCGACCTTTGCATTAATGGAGAGTTTGCAATCGGATTCTGGACTTAGATCTTGTTGGTGCTGCCTTTGACAACTTTTAGAAACTCAATTGCCTTCAAGATCAATCGAGAGCGGGTATGGATATTCAGACTGAAGGCCAGAGAGGGGATGCTAGGCTCTTTAAGGAGGAGTGTGGCTAGGTTAAAGGAGTTTGATCGGGGTAGCGGGAGATCTAAGATTGACTTAAAGCTAGAATGAGTGAATACCGAAATTCGTTGCTTCTTAAGTGACCATTACTTACTCTAGGTTGAAGATCAGACTTATATTATTCGTGAAGTCCTCTTGCTGACTCGAATTCGTTCATCCGAAGTCTTTGGTGCAGAGTTATCAGGATTTGCAACCCAGAAGGTGGAGTAAAGAAATTCGACTGAAGAGGAATTTGGCTGGCCAGGGTTCCTGATGTGAGATTGGAGAGATCTGCCATTTATAATGAAGGAACTTGGCCGCCTTCAAGGTCGACCACTAGATAAGGTCGAACTGTGCTAGGATTCGATACTTAATGGAGGCTGCTGTCTATCTTAAGCCAGGGATCAAAATCAGTTGAAGGGCACTCTTTCCATTACTCAAGTTCGTCTGGTTGAAGTTTGTAGTGTGATTATGGCAAAATCTGTCGCTGTCAAGAAGGAGCTGAGAGGACTTCCATTGAGGAGATCCGGGGTCGGGCATTCATGAGTTATTCTTGAATGAAGCTCTGAACCTATTGATCCTTGGAGTCCAATCTTCAAGGATTCATCAAGACTAAAAGGTCGGCTTGGTTGAAGTTTGGGTTTGATCGTCACAACTCCAATCAACACTATAACAAGGTCGGATATTCCATTAGACTTCAGCAGAAGCTATTTTACCCCTAATAATTGCATTATTATAAAATAATACTGTACTACGATAAAACAACACTATATTATACTATTATAAGGCAATACTGTACTATAATAAAATAATACTATACTATTATAAAATAATACTGCACTATAAAGCAATACTATATTATTATAAATTAATACTGTACTATGATAATGTAATACTTTCTTATCATAAAATAATATTATACTATAATAATATAGTATCATACTATTTTAAAGAGTATAGGAATATAATGATCATTTTAGTCAAAATGAGAGATTACTTTTAATTTATATTTTAAATAAATATCTATTTTTATCTGAAGGAATTACTTTTAATTTTAAATTCACATAGGAAGTTTGCATTAATTTACCTAAAAAATATAGGAAAGATTTTCAATATTATTATTTTTACTAAATTAATTATATTTTTAAATTTTAATTTCATATAAATGCTACGTATGTGTACGAGATTATCGGATAGGATTTGTGGTGTGAGAAAATTATTGGGAGTAAATCTTAGATTTTTGAATGTCAGGATCTTCAGAAAAAGATGCCCATCAGCGCACCACGTGTCGAACTCTGGGCTATCCACGCTGTTTTTTTTTTTTCCAAGCTGTAGCAGCGCCGGTTTTTGTTCTCTCTCTTTTGCCCTCGAACCGTTCCCGAGCCCTCGCGGACGCCCACCTCCTCCCCGCTCTCCGCGCCGCCACCTCCCGCCGGTCTCTGCCGCCCATCATCACCGGCGTCGGCCTTCCCCCTCCAATCTCCCTCAAGTGCTTTCCTTCCCACAGAACTCCGAAAAAAAGAGGCGCCGACCTCCTCCCTGCTCTCCTCGCCGCC
Source organism: Cocos nucifera (assembly GCA_006176705.1). Lineage (NCBI taxonomy): Eukaryota > Viridiplantae > Streptophyta > Magnoliopsida > Arecales > Arecaceae > Cocos > Cocos nucifera. The sequence continues at coordinate 504,735 of QRFJ01000449.1, forward strand.
ACCTCCCACCGGTCTCCGCCGTCGCCTTCCTCCCCATCGTCACCGGTGTCGGCCTTCTCCTCCGATCTCCCTCAGGTGCTTTGGCTTCCCACGGATCTCCGAAAGAGAGAAAGAAATAAAAAGAAAAAGAGGAGGAGGGGAAAAAAATTGATCAATCTATGCGGGAAAAGGTCTTGCCTTTTAATTTTTCCTCCTTTCCTCGTTGATTTTTCTTTTTGCCCGGTTTTTCTTCTGCTTTTTCCATTCTTAGGATTCTCAATCGGATGGGAGAAGGAAGTTTAGATCCGTTCTGAATAGAAAGTATAACTTGTAATTAATTAAAGCTCTGACTTTTATAACTTATGCTCATGCGCTAGTATTCAAAGAAATCGAATGTTGTGAGAAGCATAACTTACATGATTCTTTAGACATAAATTAATCAATTTATTTTTTTTTAAAAGTAAAAATTATGAATTTAAGGACAAAGATACGTGGCAATGAAATATTGGAGAAAATTTAAAAAATTGATATGTAAGAACTTATAGTTTAAATCACCAAATGTTTTATTAGTTATCTCTTTGTTTGCTATATAATCATTATATATATATGTGTGTACATATACATGTAGATGTATATATGTGTACATATACATCTATATATATGTATATGTATATCCATCTATATATATGTATATGTATATCCATCTATATAGATGTAGATGTATATATATATAGATATAGATATACATATGTAGATGTATATAGATATAGATATACATATGTAGATGTATATAGATATAGATATTACATATGTAGATGTATATAGATATAGATATACATATGTAGATGTATATAGATATAGATATACATATGTAGATGTATATAGATATAGATATACATATGTATATGTATATACATATACATATATACGTATATACATATACCTATATATCTGTGTGTGTATACATATATACACACACACATATAAATATACATATATATCTATATATCTATATACATATGTGTGTGTGTGTATGTATAGATATATACATATATATATATATATATATATATATATATATACATATATATAGATACATACATACATATATATACATATATATAGATACATACATACATATATATATATATATACACACACACACACACATATATATCTACATGTATACATGTACATATATATGTACATGTAATATATGTACATGTACATATATATGTACATGTATACATGTAGATATATATGTGTACATATATCTACATGTATATATACATGTATATATATGTACATACATATATACATAGATACATACATATATGCATGCATGCATGCATGCATATATATGTATGTAATATATATATATATGTATATATGTATGTATATATATATATATGTATATATGTATGTATCTATCTATCTATATATATGTGTGTGTGTGTATATATATATATAATATATACACACACACACATATATATAGATAGATAGATACATACATATATACATATATATATATATATATATACATATATATATATATATATATATATATATATATAATATATATATATACATATATATATATATATATAATATAGATACATATCTATACATATATATATGTGTGTGCGTGCGTGCGTGCGTGCGTGTGTGTGTATATATATATGTGTGTGTGTGTGTATACATATCTATACATATATATATGTGTATATATATATATATGTGTGTGTGTGTGTGTGTGTATGTACACACACACATATACATATATATGTATATGTATATATATATATACATACACACACACATATATATAATATGCATATTATTACATTAAACTATCATAAATAGGTTAATAGGTTGTAATGCTTCAATAGAACCATAGTTTATCCTCATCTTTCTTCTAGCTAACTTTCTATTTTCTCGAAACTTTGTTCTTTTCTCCGATCCTAAACAGCAATGATGCGTAGTTGTTCGATTGATTGAAGGGAAGGAGATGTCAAAGATACTCTCCAAGTTATGGGGTTTCTGCAGCTCCCGTACAATGGTGGGCATTGACAAGTTCGGCAATCGCTACTTCACTCGGAAGGAGGAGATTGATGGAGCTCGTAAGCATCTTCTCTTTGTCCTTTCCTTCTCTCATGTTTTTTTGGATTCTTTAGTTGGCCACCATTTGCACAACTCCGTCAAAAGACGAGATTTTTGTATGTTTAGTGATTTTCTCCCACAAAATTTGGATGTGTGATGCGTGCAAATCTATCACTATGGCAAGTACACCAGTCGATCAAGTAATATAGTGTATGAGTAGAGTATTGTCCCTTGAGGATTGAAAAATAAGTACTGAAAAATTCTTTTCTAAACTTTATTTAGAAAATCAATTTATAAGGAATAAGAAAAATAAAAATAAATAAATAAATAATTAAGAAATTGCAAGGAAATAAAGAGGATGTAATTATTAGAGTTGAATTCAAGAGTAATAGAATACTAAGGCAATCAGTTCACCAACTCAATCAATACAATATTCAAGTAATCATGCAAATTATATCAATTTTGTTTCATGTGACGGCAGAGTCTCCTAAGATATTTACTATCCTTTGGTCCAGGCGTAGCAAAACTATCAATATTTATTAACTATCCTTTGGTCTAGGCGTAATTTAAATAAATATTGATGCATTAAGTTTTATGAAACCCTCTAAATTAAAATACGCTACGTCCAAAGCGTACTAAAATTACTGCATACATAAGAACCTTAATCCGATTCAGACACAAGGTATATAAATCAAGAAGCATTGATATAGACGTACTTGGTCCGTATCATCTATGTCCATCAAAATAATTAGAAAATGATCATTAATTTAAAAGCATTAAAAATAGATTTATAGACTCCTCATGAATAAAATTTAAATATAAAATTCAATCATACTGAATATTGTATTAAAAGAGTGGCTATATCTTAGCCTTAGTAAAAAAAATTTAGTTCATGATAAAAAAAACAAAAATAGCAAATAAAATAAAAAGCATAAGAAAATCCAAACAGTAGACTGCTTGTTGCTGAATTTTATCGATCGTTGCTCTTGGCATGGACAAGTTGATGAAGAAGAGCTGTTGCTTGATGTACTGGATGTGGAAGATGAATAAAGGAGAAAGAAAGAAGGAAGCAAAAGGCTGTCTCTTTGATCAAACTCTCCCTCTTTGATTCAAAATCCTTACTTTTCTCTCAGATCCTCCCTCCTTTATTTCTATTCTTTCCAAAAAAAAAAAAAAACTATTCCATGCTCTGCTCTACAGCTCTGCTATGCTATTCCTTTATATGTCACTCCTCTGTTTGACAGTAGGGGTTTAAATAGCCTGAACATGGTCTACGATGAGAAATCCTGAAGGGATCAGGATTAAAACTCCTGGAACAAGTTGAATTGAAGCCCTGGATCACCACAGCCTTTAGATCAGCATCTAACGGCTCAAAAATTACTTAAAAACCCAATTTAAATTTCTATATCCAGTCGGATTTGATTACAACTGTTCGATCGAAGCTGATGATCAAGTTTGAACCGTCGGATGGCGCTTCAGAAGACCTGGGTGGCTTAATCAAAACAGGAAACAACGTCCACCGTTGGATTTTGACTGCCTCCTCCCTTAGTTGTCCGATCGTGCCTAAATCCCAGTCGTCTGTCTTGTAGACCAATCGTGCACCAGGCGCTGCATAGACTCCGTCGAATCAAAAAGTGCCATGCCATGCAAAATTACATTAATATCCCGTGCGCTGCGTTTTTTGGGCATGGACCCGTTAAGGGTCCACCGTACTCCATTTACTATTCTGGTCCATGCTGGACCGGAATGGGCTGACGGGTGTGGGCTGGTCTGCGTGCACACCGGTTTGCATTGGGCCAGATCACTTTTCTGAGCTGGCCGGCTGCTCTTTTTTTATTTATTTTTTTCTTTTCTTTTGAATATTGATTCTGGGGTCAATTGAACTCCGATCTACTTCAAATTTTTTTCTTTTGAACCAGAAAATTGAGCTCTTCTCATTGGTGGACTTCTTTCCTATATAAGATTAATAAAAGTATTAATTTCTTAAAAATAAGATAATTTATTTTATAATTTAATACTTTTATTAGTGTATTTATAGCACTTATCAATGTGGATATTTGATTTTATTTCTTGAATCTTTTGGGAAGAAAAGTTAGTTGATTTTGGTTGCTCATTGTTGTTGGCATGTAAATTCTGATGGTTTTAGACACAATGGTGGTATTTGAAATTTTCGATCGTGAGTCTTTATCTGGCTTTGATTGTTGATTCTATTAATTAGAGCATTGAATAAAATTTGGAAGGCTTGAAATAATGTTACGGTCCTGTTGTTGCTGATTCTTCTTGGATTCTTTAGTTCGCCATGTATTTGTATTAATGCTACATGCCTTGCTTATAATTTGAATTGACGAGCTCTAGAGGTGCAATTTTTGAGTATTTAGTGATTTCTTTTATAATTTGGATATTTTTATTTGGTTCTATTTCTTGAGTCTTATGGGAAAAAAGTTGGATGATTTTGGTTGCTATATTGCTTATGTAAATTTTGATGGTTTCCATCACAATGGTAGTGTTTGAAATTTTGGACCATGAATCTTTGTCTAGAGCATTGGATAAAATTTGGATTTTTCTTTATGTTTCTTCCAATGCTCTCAGGGTTGATGGTAGTATTTGGTAGGCTTGGAAAACAATGGATGTATATATTGGTATCATCTTAGTACTTGAAGTTGTGTGTGAAGTGTTGCTAACAGGTATCAAGCCCTGAAACATTCAAAATGTGATCACTTTTTGTATGTAATGGATGCCATTTTTAACAATTCTGCGGGTGTCTTAGATACAGTTTGGCTAACTTATCTGCATGTTATTTCCATTGATATCTGTTTTGTGGGTAACTTATCCCTATTTCCATGTCATTTCCACTGAATCTGTTTTCTTCTACTTGTGTCACTGGCATTTACCTCTCTATGGTGTGGTTGACTTTGACTACTCAACCGTGCTTGGGTCATTGTTCATAGTCTACAATCTTATTCTATACAATGGAATGCAACACTGTCATGAAAGGCATGCAGCTTGATGGTGCGAGATTCAAAAATGTAAATATACATATAGATAATAATGAATACATGGTTCTAATATCTAATGATAAATTATCAATTCATGAGCACAAATACAAAGTGAAATCTTTAAAATTTAAAATTATACACATGCGAAAATATGGCATGTCAAATATAAAATTTCAAATATAATGATACAAAGAGTAGAAGAAGAACGAAAGAGGTGTTGTGTTCTGTGTTCATTTGAACAGAAATGGATTGAAGTTAATTTATAAGTTTGCTTGATGTGAAGTCAAGAAAATTTGGATGATGTGGGACCTGAATGAGATAGAAGGTGACAAATGTCTTTGATTTAGTTTCTTCTTTATGAATGCATTTTGTAAACATGTGCTGATGGTATTGTGATAAAAATTATGTGGATTTGCCTTTTTTAGACACATTGACACTGAAAGACAATAAATAGAAGATGAACCAGCCAACCAACTTAGAATAACATTTTGCAAAGTTTTATGCATGGGGTTAGAAGCATTTTGATAAAATATTGAGTATTTTATTAGATGATGTTCATGGCTTTAATTTGATGATGGCTTGCAGTAAAGTTACTTTAAAGTAATTTTGTAATATAAATGATGATATTTCTCAACTAACAATATCATAAATATTTCGATATTGTCGGGGATAAATCCCGCTCCCACCGAAGTCTAGCCTGGTATTTAGCTTAATGCAGCTAATAATCATGGAAGAGTTTCGATCGAAAATTCTCTCTCCAACGGCCGAACCCCATCCGATCTCCTCCAGTGGTCGAACTCATCCAGTGGCCGAACTCCTCCAGCCGGATTCCGAATCCAATCGAACTTCCCCAGCAGTCGAACTCTTTTTGGATTCCTCCTTTAGTCGGGCTTCTATGGAAGCCGAACTCCTTCCGGATTCCTTCTTCAGTCGGACTTCTACGGGAGTCGAACCCTTTTCGGACTCCAGCAGTCGGGCTTCTACGGGAGCCAAACTCTTTCTGGATTCCTTCCTCAGTCGAGCTTCTACGGGAGCCGAACTCTTCTGGATTCCTCCAGCAGTCGGGCTTTTATGGGAGCCGAACTCTTTCCGGATTCCTCATTCAGTCGGGCTTCTACGGGAGCCGAACTCCTTCCGGATTCCTCCAGCATCGGACTTCTACGGAAGCCGAACTCTTTTCGATTCTTATTCAGTCGGGCTTCTATGCGAGTCGAACTTCTTCCGGATTCCTCCTTCAGTTCGGCTTCTACGGAAGCCGAACTCCTTCCGAAAGAAGCCGAACTCCTTTCGGACTTCTCCTTCAATCAGACTTCTATAGGAACCAAACTCCTTCCGGATTCCTCCTTCAGTTGGGCTTCTACGAGAGCCGAATCCCTTCCGGACTCCTCCAGCAGTCGGGCTTCTACGGAAGCCGAACTCTTCCAGCAGTCGGGCATCTACGGAAGCTGAACTCCTTCTGGATTTCTTTTTCAGTCGGGCTTCTACGAGAGTCAAATTTCTTTCAGATTCCTCCTTCAGTCGGGCCTTCCGGATTCCTCCTTCAGTTCGGCTTCTACGGAAGTCGAACTCCTTCAGGAGTCGGGCTTCTACGGAAGCCGAACTTCTTTCGAACTCCTCTAGGAGTCGGGCTTCTATGGGAGCTGAACTTCTTTCGAACTCCTTCAGGAGTCGGGCTTCTATGGGAGCCGAACTCCTTCCGGATTTCTCCTTCAGTTGGGCCTTCCGGATTCCTTCCAGTCCGGCTTCTACGGAAGCCGAACTCCTTCCGGACTCCTCCAGCAGTCGGACTTCTACGGGAGCCGAACTTCTTTCGGATTTCTCCTTCAGTCGGGCTTCTATGGGAGGCGAAACTCATTCCGAATTTCTCCTTCAATTGGGCCTTCCGGATTCCTCCTTCAGTCCGACTTCTACGGGGGCCGAACTCCTTCCGGACTTCTCCAGCAGTTAGACTTTTACGGGAGCCGAACTCCTAGATTCCTCCTTCAGTCGGACTTTTACGGAAGCCGAACTTCTTCCGGACTCCTCCAGCAGTCGGGCTTCTACGGGAGCTGAACTCCTTTTGGACTTCTTCAGCAGTCGGATTCTTTCAGGAGTTGAACTCCTTTCGGACTCCTCCAGCAGTCGGATTCTTATAGGAGCCGAACTCCTTTTGGACTTTTCTTTCAGACGGATTTTTACAGGCGATCCCATTACTGAACGATTACAGTTATCATTTATCAAGACAGTTACGATTGTCATTTATCAGGACGATTACGATTGGTATTTATCAGGACGATTACGACGGTCATTTATCAGAACAGTTACAACAAGCTCCATCTATAAAAGGGGATCCTCCAGATACGTTTTTTCTAGGTTCTCTTTTTTTTTCCGAAATTCTGCCGAACTCCTCTCTGAGCACTCCATTTCTATTGGGCAGAAGTGCTAACTTGACCGTCGGAGGATCCTACTGGAGCTACCACCACCGACTCCGGACGGGACTTTATTTTGCAGATCACCGATGGCGACCTCATCTTCCTCGACTCCAGCTCGATCCGGCGTTAACCAAATTCTGCACTAACAGAATTGGCACTAGAGGAAGGGCCCTCTGTTCCTAAGGTTCTCTTGATCTTAAAAGAGTGCTCAGCAGCGATCTCTCTTCTTTCTCTCTAGAGTTCTTCCCAGAAAAAATGCCTCCCAAAAAAGCTTTGACCCGACGATCAACGGCCTTTGTAGCCAGATCCCGTCCAGATACATCCATTCTACCTTCGGTAACTCCAGCTCCACTTGCAGCCATCGTGGATGCGGAGCAGTTCAACCTGCTGGTCCAGCAAGTTCGTGGTCTCGCGGAGGTGATGCAGGCCATACATCGGCAGGCTTCGATGCCAGTTCAGTCGGAGCAGACTTCTTCGGAGCCCCGTGGTCTGATTCGGGAACGGCCGACCTCGGCTATCCGATCTTTGATCTCTGAAAAGGAAAAGCAGAGGATGGACGACCCTTGCTCGGATCACGACTCGACCTAGGGGGAAGCTTCACGCTTGTTCCACCAAAAAATTCTGAAGGTCAACGATCGTGAAGATCTCCTGGAGCAAAGGCTCGTAGAAATGAGCCGACGAATCGAAGAGCTCCATCATACTTCCTGCTCACACGGTAATGATATTCGCACTGATCCTCCTTTTTCTCGGAGGATCATGCAGGAACCAATCCCGCCGAACTTCAAGCTCCCGCAGTTTGAGAGTTACGACAGAATCACCGATCCGGTCGATCACCTGAAGGCCTTTCGAACAATGATGTTGCTCTACGGTGCATCAGACGCTATTTTATGCTGGACTTTCTCGTCCACCCTCAAGGGAGCCGTCAGAAACTGATACTTGATACTTAAGCTGGGTACCATCTTTTTCTTTTATCAGATGAGCCATCAGTTCGTAGCTCATTTCGTCAGCAGCCGACGTCCGCGTCGAGGTTCGGATTCCCTGATAAACATCAAGCAGAAGGAGAGAAAATCCATCCGGGCTTATGTCACCCGATTTAATGCCGCTGCATTGGAGGTCTGGAACCTGGACCAATCAGTCGCAATGGCCGCACTCAAGGACGGCCTCCAGAAGAATGATTTGCTGTTCTCCCTGGAGAAAAAGTATCCTAGGGACTTTGCCGATCTGCTAGCTTGGGCTGAAGGTTACGCCCGAGCTGAAGAGGTCTTTAAGGCCAAGGATGATGAAGCTTTTGGTAAGCGGCGAATCGATGAGCCGGGCGGGCCTGCCAAGGAAGGAAAGCTGAGGGAAGCTCAACCGCGCTCTCGAACTCCCTTTGAGTGAAAGCGAGTCCGAACTCCTTTCCGGGCTCGGAGGCAGGAAAGTTCGGACAGAAGGGCGCGGCGAGGGTCTCCCAACGAAGATTTCACAACTACGCCCCTCTCAATGCTTCGAAAATCCAAGTGCTGATGGAAATCAGGGAGCAACTGCCGAAACTAGAAAGGATGCGCTTTCACCCCAGCAAGCACAATCCTAACAAGTTCTGCCTTTATCATCGTGATCACGATCACGACATTGAGTGTATCCAACTCCAGGATGAGATCGAGGAGCTTATCAGACGAGGTAGACTAGGTCGATTCCTGCAGCGACCGCCTGAAGGACGGAAAGATCGGCCGAGGACATTGCCGCAGCCTAAGCCACCAAGGGGGAGGATCAACAAGGAGATCGGCCATCTGTCGACATCATCAACATGATCTCGGGGAGACTTCGACAAGGAGAGGTCGGTGGATCCGAGGGATCAGTGAAGAGACGGAGAACTGGAGAACCCATAACCTTCATAAAGGCAGGTGCTCTGGGATCCAGTTCCTGCACAATGATGCGGTTGTAATCTCTTTAAATATTGCCGACTATGATGTACGTCGCATTTTGGTAGATAATGGAAGCTCGGCCGACGTATTATTTTATGATGCTTTCTCGAAAATGTTCTTACTCAATAACCACTTGGGGCCTATGAACTCCCCATTGATAGGCTTCATTGGCGATGCCGTACTAGTCGAGGGCGTAATAACTTTGGCTGTGACTGCAGGGCAACGTCTGAAGCTGGCAAAGGCACAGGTCGATTTTTTAGTCGTAAGGACTCCATCCGCTTATAATGCTATTCTCGACCGACCTAGTTTAAATGCACTTCAGGCAATGGTATCAACTTATTATTTGAAGATGAAGTTCCCGATGAGTTACGGGATCAGAGAGGTCAGGGGAGATCAAGCTCTAGCAAGGCACTGCTACTCAATCGCCCTGCATAAGGAAGAACAGTCTGACCCTTATCCTGTTGATGGGCTGTATGTCTGCGACGACTTTACCGAGGAGCGGGGCGAGCCTATGGAGGACCTCGTATCTGTGCCCTTGAACGACGGAAATGCGGAGCACGCTGTACAGATCGGCTCCAACTTGGAGGACGAGGTTCGGGAGCAACTCGTTACCTTTCTCAGGAAGAATGCGGACATCTTTGCCTGGGCCCCAGCGGATATGCCAGGAATTGATGCCGAAGTTATGGAACATTGGCTGGCCATTGATCCGAAGTATCGGTCGATAAAAGAGAAACTGCGCAGCCACACCCTGGAGAGGCAGAAAGCAATTATGGAAGAAGTAGGTAAGCTCCTCAAAGTTGGGTTCATTCGGAAAGTTAACTATCCGATCTGGGTCTCAAATATGGTCCTCGTCAAAAAGGCAAACAATAAGTGGAGGATGCGTATAGACTTCAAAAAGCTGAACAAAGTCTGCCCAAAGGACAGCTACCCTCTTCCCAGGATTGATCAACTGGTAGACGCAACCTCGGGCCATGAGCTCCTTACCTTCATGGACGCCTTCTCCGGCTATAACCAGATACGGATGGCACTAGAGGACGAGGAGAAAACTGCTTTTGTTACTGGTCATGGTCTTTACTGTTATAGGGTTATGTTCTTTGGTCTTTGATCATGGTCTTTACTGTTATAGGGTTATGTTCTTTGGACATAAGAATGCAAGAGCAACATACCAGCGTTTGGTCAACAAAATCTTCAAAAAGCAGATCGGCCGTAATATGGAGGTGTATGTGGATGACATGCTCATCAAAAATCGAGCTTCTATAAACCATCTTGCCGACCTTGAAGAGACCTTCAGTGCACTCAAGAAGCACAAGATGAAGCTGAACCCGACCAAGTACGTCTTTGGTGTGACCTCTGGAAAGTTTCTGGGGTTTATGGTATTGAGGCACGGGATTGAAGCAAATCTAGAGAAAATCTGAGCCATTCAAGAGATGACCGCTCCAAAGACAATCAAAGAAGTTCAGCGCTTGACTGAAAAAGTGGCATCCTTAAATCGCTTCGTCTCGAGATCGGTCGAGCGATGCATGCCCTTCTTCCAAGTTCTCAAGCAACCAAAGAATTTCTGCTGGACGACGGAATGCCAACGGACATTTGAGGAGCTCAAAAACTACCTCGGCTCGTCCCCACTGCTGGCAAAGTCCGAACCTGGAGAAGAATTGTTCTTATACCTAGCGGTCTCCTCGGCGGCCTTGGCAGTAGTCCTAGTTAAGGAAAAAGCGAAGATACAGCGGCCGGTCTACCACATAAGTCGGATCCTAAGGGATGCAGAGATCGGGATTAAAGATCGCCAAAGAATTGAAAGCAGATCGACTCCAAGTCTACAGTGATTCCCAATTGGTGGTCAGACAAGTTAGTGGCGATTATGAAGCTCGAGAAGAAAGCATGATAAAATATTTGAAGAAAGTGAAGAGCTTGACTCCGGCCTTCAACAATTTTGACATCAAGCAGATCCTAAAAGCGAAAAATATTAGGGCTAACCTTCTCTCAAAGTTGACAACATTGGCCCTGACTGAGCTGCCCAAGGAAGTCTTCTTTGAAGTCCTGAAACACTCGAGTCTGGAAGAACAACAGTCTGTAATGCAGATCGACCATGAGCCGTGTTGGATTGACCCATTGGTTGCTTATCTCAAAGATGGAGCTCTTCCTCGTGATCCAAAAGGAGCTCGAAAACTCAGAAATCAAGCCTCTCGAAATGTTCTGTATGAAGGCAAGCTGTATAAAAGGTCATATTTCTTACCGCTCTTGAGATGTCTCAAACCTTCAGAAGTTGACTTTGCATTGTGGGAAGTGCATGAAGGAATTTACGGAAGTCATATGGGGGACTGGCCGATCTTGTACCATGATTCTATAGAGTATGTCAAAAAATATGACCGCTGTTAGAGAAATGCAAACATTCAAAGGCAGCCAACTTTTGAACTTACACCTCTGAGCATCCCGTGGTCGTTTGCTCAGTGGGGGATGGACATACTCAGATCTTTTTCCATGACATCTAGACAGCGTAAGTTTCTCTTGGTGGCAATAGATTATTTCATAAAGTGGATCGAGACCGAACTTCTGATGAAAATCACTGAAGCAAAAGTGCAGGACTTCATCTGAAAGTCGATCGTTTGTAGATTTGGCTTGCCTCAAACCCTCATAACAGATAATGGACGGCAGTTTGCTGAAGCAAGTTTTGCCAAATTTTGCAAAGATCTGAACACCTCCCACTATTTTACATCAATAGTCCATCCACAAGCAAACGACGAAGTCGAATTAACAAACAGAATCCTACTATAAGGTATCAAAGTAAGACTTGAAAGAGCAAAGGAGACTTGGATGGATGAACTCTATTATGTACTTTGGGCATACCGAACTACCCAAACATTGCCAACTGGGGAAACCCCATTTGCCTTAGCTTTTGGGATAGAAGTGGTCATCCCAATAGAACTCAAACTCCCATCAGCACGGGTCGTGGCCTTCAACAAGCAGCACAACCCACAGGACCTCAGAGTCAACCTCGACCTGCTGGAAGAAAAAAAAGGAAGAAAGCCCAGATTCGGATGGCGGCCTACAAACGAAAGGTGGTCCGGTACTATAACTCTAGAGTCAGAAGTAAAACATTCAGAGTGGGGGACTTAGTGCTTCGGCGAGTCGTCATCTCTCAGCCTCAGAGCCGGAGGAAGCTTGCCCAAAATTGGGAAGGTCCGTATGAAGTGGTGGAGGTTGTCCGGCCCAAAATTTATCGTCTGAAGGAGCTCGGAGGAACAACGCTCCCATTATCTTGGAACTCAGAAAACTTGAGGATGTACTATCAGTAATTTTTCTGTAATAAAACTCCTTCATTTCAACATTATTGTTTTTTGGTGCAAAAATTATGTGATGATAGGAAAGAAGCAATTAAAAGTGGCCATGTTAGGAATAGGAGGAGGACCTCGTTCTAACGTGAGCAAAGTCGAAGGCCTCGTTCATTTTAGACGAGATGGGGGAGAGGCCCTGATAATGGTCCTTATGTGCCCCCATAGTCCGTTAGGAACAGGAGGACCTCGTCCTAACGCGAGCAAAGTCGAAGACCTCGTTCATTTTAGACGAGATGGGGGGAGAGACCCTGATAACGGCTCTTATGTGCCCCCACAGCTCGTTAGGAATAGGAGGAGGACCTCGTCCTAACGTGAGCAAAGTCGAAAGCCTCATTCATTTTAGATGAGATTGGGGGAGAGGCCATGACAACGGCCCTTATGTGCCCCCACAGCCTGTTAGGAACAGGAGGAGGACCTCGTCCTAACGTGAGCAAAGCCGAAAGCCTCGTTCATCTTAGACGGGATGAGAGGAAAGGCTCCGACAACGGCCCCATTGTGCTCAACAACAACTGGAGATAAGATCTCTTCCAAGTTTTAACTTGAGCTGATGTAGAGCCCTGAAGAGGACTTCGGTTGTCGACCTTTTTGTACTCCCTTTCTTCGAGTTTCGAACTTGGAAGTAGGAGGATTATTGTTGGGGATAAATTCTGCTCCCGTTGAAGTCCAGCCTGGTGCTTAGATTAATGTAGCTGGTAATCACGGAAGAGCTTCGATCGAGAATTCTCTCTCCAACGATCGAACCCCACTGATCTCCTCCAGCTGGACTCCGAACCCAATCGAACTTCTCCTGCTAGACTCCGAACCCAATCGAACTTCTCTAGCGGCCGAACTCCTTCTGGATTCCTCCTTCAATCGGGCTTCTACGGGAGCCGAACTCCTCCAGCAGTCGGGCTTCTACGGGAGAGGAACTCTTTCCGGATTCCTCCTTCAGTTAGGCTTCTACGGGAGTCGAACCCCTTCCGGATTCCTCCTTCAGTCAGGCTTCTACGGGAGCCGAACCCCTTCCAGACTCCTCCAGCAGTTGGGCTTCTACGGGAGCCGAACTCCTTTCGGATTTCTCCTTCAGTCGGACTTCTATGGGAGCCGAACTCCTTTTGGATTCCTCCTTCAGTCGGGCTTCTATGGGAGCCGAACTCCTTCCAAACTCCTTCAGTCGGGCTTCTACGGGAGCCGAACTCCTTTTGGATTCTTCCTTCAGTCAGGCTTCTATGGGAGTCGAACTCCTTCTGGACTCCTCCAGCAATCGAGCTTCTATGGGAGCTGAACTCTTTTCGGACTCCTCCAACAATTGGATTTTTTCAGGAGCCGAACTCCTTTCGGACTTCTCCAGCAGTCGGATTCCTACGGGAGCCGAACTTCTTCCGGACTTTTCTTTCAGACGGATTCCTACAGGCGATCCCATTACTGAACGGTTATAATTATCATTTATCAGGACGATTATAATTGTCATTTATCTAGACGACTACGATTGGCATTTATCAGGACGGTTATGATGGTCATTTATCAGGACAGTTACAACAAGCTCCGTCTATAAAAAGAATCCTCCAGATACATTTTCTCTAGGCTCTCTTTTTCTTTTCGAAACTCTGCCGAACTCCTCTCTGAGCATTCCATTTTTGTTGGCCAGAAGTGCTAACTTGACCGTCTGAGGGTCTTACCGGAGCCACCACCATCGACTTCGGATGGGATTTTGTTTTGCAGATCACCGACGGCGACTTCGTCTTCCTCGACTCCAGCTCGATCCGACGTCAATCAAATTCTGCACCAACAGATACCTTCTCAGTTTGCAAGATTATTAAAAGGAAAAAAAGGAAGGCTTTAAAGGATGATGAATGTGTGAGCATGAGTTGTAAATAAACAATTCATGATGATGTTGCTGCGACCATAGAGGGAAATATTGTTATTAGAGGCCCAACATGGGAGTACTAGAGGAGAAGAACGTTGTGGTGTGGAGCAGATATGTATATTTCAGCTCTAGTTTCTTCTGAATGCACTTTAGCCTTGACCTTAGATCGTAGTGGACATATACAAGGCTGTTGTAGTGTTTCTATGCCAGATGGTTCCTCCACTTGCTGTAGATGATGACGAAGATGGACCGGTTGTGCTCATAGCCACCTGAGGAGACCATCTGAGAAAGGACTTGGATGGCTTGTGACTTAAGATTTTTCACTAACAGACCAAAATAAATCCACCATTTGGCTGCAAAAGCATTGAAGAAAGTTATATACAAGAGAGTATCAGATTAGTAATTATAAAATGTCAGGTAATAGTTACAGTTGATATGTAATATACCTAAATTTATAGATTGCTTATTTACGATGGCTGTTGAGACTCCAAAGCTATCAGTGCTCTTTCTAAATATTTTCATTTATGGAATAGAGACGTATTATAATATGTTAATAATTGAAACACGAGATAACTTATGCATGCCACTTAAGTTAACTAATTAGACATAGGGCCGCAACTTCTGAATCAGGCTCTATCTTGTAGATCACATTACGTATGGCAGCCGGAAGTTCCTTATTCATATCGATTCTAGGTACAGTGTATTGGAACCTTGAGTTTAAGTAGCTAGCTACCAATAGAGTTTGCAATTTTTTAGTAAAATATTTATAAGTATAGGAGTAGTTAATGAATAAGTATTTCAAAATTACAATATTTTTGCTTATTTTCTAGATGCAACTTCCTAACCATCTTGTAGTCCTACCTCAGTTCCATGACATTGATGTACTGCAGGGCATGCTTCGGATCGATCTCCCTAATCTAAGTCTTTGTACTCTCCATTAGATGATACATGAAGCTCATTTGGGGAATCTTTCACTAACAATGGTCCATAGCACTTGATATAATGGTTTAATAGCTTTTACCATCTCCTCGGTTCACTACAACAATGTTTGCATCATCACCAAGCTCTCTATATAGCTCCCATCAGTGCTGACCCTCGTATATTTGCCCTCTTGCTGCTTGACAGTGATAAACATCTGATATAGCTTGCTTTCTACTAAATGCAATTTAGTTATTTGCAAACCATGTGACAGTTGGTCTCAAGATCTCCCCTCTTATTTACTTTGTCATCAGTGATAGGACCTATATGCGGCGATAAATAAACCTGATGATAGACTGGTCTGTCTCCACTATTTGTTGCATCCTACCAGTTTTCCCAATCTCTATCAACATGAGGTTGATAAAGTATGCAGCACATAGGATTCAGAAAATGTGTGGACGCTGATCTATCAAGATCCTATATTTGTATAGCGCCCTATCATGGATGCTCCATATATTTTTTTAAGCCCATGGGCATGCATGGAAGGCTACTTATTTCTTAGTTTTATTCAAATTTAGGCCTAGGTCATTATGCTTATGATCACGCCTAAATTTGAATAAATTGAAACCAAGTTTAGGTCAAGAGTAGCTTGCATCTCCCTAAACAAGCTTTTGATTTTACAGTTATTTTTGTGACTATTTTTTTTGAATTTTAATCCAAAAAATATATTTTTAATTTAAAAATTATAGATTTAATGATATTAAAGATTTTATTGTCATTATAAGGATCATTCATAGATCTACAATATACCATGAAATAATGCTAAAATCAAAAATTTTTGCATGACCTCCCCTTAGTTTTCAGTTTTCTTGCTAATTTCTAGCCTAAAAAAGGAAAAAAACAAGTAAGAAATAGAGAGGAGGAGAGGAAGAACACCTTTAAACAAGGTTGGATCTTGCTTTTGATTGTTGAAATCATTTTTTTATTTTTTAGATTTTTGTTGGATTTTTTAGGGAAGAATGAAGAAAAGAGGCGTGAGAAGGCTTGGGAGCTTCTCACACCCTCTCTCTTAAATGATTAAAGGGGGAGGGAGCCAAATCGACTTCAAACTTGTGTGAACTGTTTGGTTTGCAGAGGCTCACACCGTTTTGGTGCCCTTTACTATTTTATGGTGGGGAACTGGGCATGGTTCTGCCTCGATTCGGTTTGGTATACCTTGAACCGGATGATTTAGGGGTACGGTGAAAAATTGAATAACTCGTGTTAAAATTACCTGTCATGGCTCCTTTTAGTTTCAAAGTTTGTTAGTTTCTGTTCATACCCGTATCTTCTTGAGGATTTTAGGGCTTTTCTGGAAACTATCACCACTGAGGACAGCAGAATCACAAGAAAGGTGAACCATTGAATAACTCTTTTGTTAAAATTGCCTATCGTGGCTCCTTTTAGTTTCAACAGTTTGTTAGTTTCTGTTCATACCCCTTGTTTTCTCGAGGATTTCAGGGTTTTGCTGGAAATTATCTCCATTGGGGACCACATAATCGCAAAAAAGGAGATAAGATGGTGGACTGGAGTAGGAGTGAGCATAGAAGACATACTAGGGAGTTGCATGCACTTAATTTTCTGGTTTTGATGTTCCTGTTGTTGGTACTAAAGCCTGGGAACAATAATCAAGGAGGAGCATTGCTGACCCCCATAGCGTCTTCCTTTTTGTCGTCACATGAGCATAGAGTCAGTAGCCAAAACTGGGGAGGGAACCTAGTGAGGTAGATTTTTATGTTTTAGGATAATTTTAAGCAAAAGATGGCTCCCCATTGTTAGTGTAACCTGTATATCAAGTTCAATGATAAACTATGATAAATGAAATGAGTGTGAAATTGTTTCTAAGCTTTTCCCCTCAAAACATATTTATAATAGAATGGGTTTTAAATGGGTGCTGTCAATTAACATTTTTCCGAACTGTCCAGTCAAACACCCTTTAGCATTGTAATGGGAGGTTAAACTTAATGATTGTGTCCTTCTAGAACACCATTTTGAGTTGAGTTTTGTTCTGCCATGTTATTACCTAGTGATGTGGGACAGTCTATGGAAGAGGACGTATTAGTGTTTAGGAAGAGGACTAAATCTATATGTTGCTGGAGTTTCAGGTTAAGACCTGCGTTTGCAATAAAACTGAGCTAGAAAACTATGTTCTCAAATAAAATAAACAATGGTTGACTGTAATATATACTTGGCTTAGGATTTAGGCCTTGATAGTGTTTTTAAGGGTTTGTACAATTGAACAATTGAAATCATATGCTTGTTGGAATTTCCCAGGAGAAATAATCTGAGATGCATGTGCTATGAAAGATCTATGGCAATAAAGGAGGTGTTTTTGATGAAGAACAATTAGAAGAAACATTGATTATGTGTAGAAAAAAAGGAAAAGAGGAGAAGGAAAAAAAGGCTAAAGGGAAGAGGAAGGATAATACTGGAGTCACTCTTGGAGCACAAGAGCAAAAACCGAAACAGTCACCTTTTCTTCATTAAACAATTATCCTACTCTGTTACATAAAATATTCAGACCCCAATTTATGACAAAAGAAACCTTAATAGGACTTTTGACTTCCTTAAAATACCCTCAGAACAATTGGTTACTGTTCACAGGTACTGTAGCTTGAACAGTATCATGAGCAGTACTGCTACAGCAACTTGCTCATCAAGCTATCATATAACATAAGAAATCTTTTAATCTCAGCCACTGATTTTAAACTGCCCTTTTCATCAATAACTAAGAACATATATAGATAAAAGAAAAATACATAGCATTGAGAACTAAAATTAGTTCTAAGAAAAACCCATAAGTTGCAACCTTAAATGCATTTGACATGATGTTGGATCTCCATCACTTGGATTATTCAATTAACATCACATTTATGAACTTCAAGTATTAAGAGAATACACTTGAAATTTATAGATGATTTGGATTAAGACTAGTGTTTTTTTTAGGGTCACACTTAAAACTGGAGTTTAATTAGATGAAATTCCATGGTCACTAAGGTTTTAAATTTCATTGGACGGGTTCTCCTAGTTTTCTAATGGAATGGGATGCGCCACCGTCCCGCCCCATCCCGGGCTGTGCCGATTGGGGATGTCCCAAAGCCGTGCCGATCGAAATGCTGGAATAATGGCGGGACGATCCTATCCCGATACTTGGGATGGGACTCCATCCCATTGTCCCATAGGATGTTCTGCCGGGACTTGAGTCCTTGATTGTGACCAAGGTTTCCTATAGCAATCAGTACCATATTGTACCGAGTGTATCATACTATACTGGTAGTGACTCAGTACATAGTTGCATACCATACCAATGCTTGGTATGTCTCGCCGTCGCGTTCTGTAGCATATATTGACACTATAATAGGATTGTACTAGTATAGGATCCAGTATCGAGACAGCATAACCTTGATTATGACTTTTGATAAGACTATTGTTTTTGTTTAGGGTCACACTTAAAACTCGAGTTTAATCAGATGAGGTTCCATCGTCATATATTGCTTTTAGCTTTTGGTATTACTTGTGGTTTAAAGAAGTTAACTAAGCTAGAATTCTGAAATGTATTTCAATATGAAGCCATTGGTTGATCTTATGCCATGCGTTGTAATGAAATGCAGCTAGTGCATAGTGCGAATTCTACATGAGATGGTCAACATGTAATTTAATTATGATATATATTATTAATGTATGTGAATAAGTAGTAGTCTCAACATGAATTTACTCACACAATTCCCCTTTGTTTTCATCATTACTGTTGGAAACTTAATTCTATTTTTCTCTATAATAATGCCAGTGAAGGATAAAAGATGGGTGGTTTTCAAAGGTGAAGAGGACCCCACTACCATTCCAGGTTAGTTTTGGAATAATTCTGTCATCATATTCTTATGCTTCTTTAGGTGTTGGGATGAGTTATTGCGTGAAGTTGAACAGTGCATTAGACATATTTATAGAAAAAGTTCAATGTTCTTCAATATGAAATTATTACATTATTGCTCGGCACTTAGCAAACTTAACTCTAATATCTTTGATCATTGCAGTTGAGTGGATATGCTGGTTGAATGGCCAAAGAAAGAAAGCTCCAACTCCGGAGGCAAGAGTGCAATTAATTCCTCTTATTTATAATACAAATTTCTGAAATTATTTTTTTTAATCTTAGGAAATGATGGTTTCTTTAGTTGCAACATTTTACTTTTTTATTAATTTTTGGCTCATTATATTATGTTAATTTGAACAACTTCAGTTTCCTTTATTTTTTAATAATAAAATATAACATTTACATTTGCCTAAACTCGGGGATATTACTAGCCATACAAACCTTGAAGAATTGCATCCTTGTGGGTGTCCTTCTATTCTAGGCCAAATTTCTAATAATCTTTTAAAATATTAGAAGTTTAGAAATGCCGGACTCTAAGATTTCACACCCATTATTTTTCATACTATCTCTTCCCACTTTGATGAAATTTTTGTCAACCTTATGGAGAAAGAAATTAACTCAAAAATTTTCACATTTAAGGCAATATGCCTTGAACACCAATAGTCAACAATTTCTTTGTTGTACTTTGCAAAGCACTCCCTACCTCTTCATGGTGACATGTCATTATCACTTGTGAATGGAACTCATCTCTTAAAGAAACCACATTTACATCTTACACCATGACACTTCAATCTTATCTTTTTTGCCACATTTATCTTTTGCTTTGTTTTTTTTTTTATAAATGTTCAAGCCCATAGAACTTTGTAGGCCGAGAAGTTTTTCTTTTATTGCAAGGCATGCAAATTTAGTAGCTCTCCCATACTTTTTTCTTTGCATTCAAGTTAATTTTTATGACAGGGATCTAAGGTTTCTTGTAGGCACAAAAAATAGTATTATTTTAGTCATTGTTTCTTACATTATGCTGTACATAAATAACATATTTTCCTTCTTCTTTACAAATAGGATTGGAGCTCTCTAAGGTGATACACTGGGTCCAATGAAGCCCTTATCTAGTAACTCTTGGAGTTTCTTTTATGTCCTTCAACTTAGTGGGATCCATTCTATACAGACCTTCAGAAATTAGCCCTGTACCTCATACTAGATAAATGGACAAATTCAATCTCCCGATCTGTTGGCAAGTCCTCTAGCAAAACAACCGAAAACTTGCCCACAATAGGGATGTCTCCTAATTTTTCTTCTATTGAGTATCCCTAAAGAGTAGCTAGATAACCTCTACAAACCTTCTTTATCATTTGCTTGGCTTGCAAGCAAGGTGTCCTATGGTGGTACCAGGACACTGGTTGCCCGATGGCATGGTTTGGTATGGTATTGTGCCGGGCTTGTACCGACACAGCAGAGTCTCGTAGTTTCGGCGAGGGATGGGGAGAGCGAGAAGGAAAGAGATGGAGAGAGAGAGAGAGCCCTTCAGCTCCCATGTTTTGAATGAAAGAGGGCCAGAGGTGCTATTTTATTTTTTGAATCGTTAAGTGAAGTCGACAAACTTTATTGATTTCGGTTAATGCTTCAGAAAATAAAAAAGGGCCCCTGATCCTTGTTTTATTCGAAATAGGGGAGTCAGAGGCTCCCTACACCTCCCTTCTCTTCTTCATCCCACTCTCCTTCCCTTGCTCCCTCCCTGTCTTGCTCTTTTTCCTTCTCGCTTTCTGCCTTGCCAGTTTCTTGAACTGAGGGGCAGAACCATTCCAATCTGCCCCTGGTACGGCTTGATGTGCCTTGAATTGGACGGTTCGGGGTGGTATAGCATACCATACCCGCAAGGTTGATAGTGGTAGGTAATTCTTGTACTTTCTGCAAGATTGAAGTCTGATTGATATGAAATCTAGATATTCACAGTCTTCTTGTGACAATTAAATGTCGCATGATAGGAAGCAAGCCAATCCATTTCCAGCTTAGTATCAAAATCTCTCATTTCAAATGCTATTAGATCTGCCAAGAACTCTCTATCTCCGATTCTAATAACATAAGACTTGAAAACATAATCAGTAGCTAGTACATTCCCAACCGGTGTTTCAACATATTGCTCAATTTCTAAAGGTTCACATAGTATGTTATATTTTTCAACCAAAGTATTGCTTGAGCCAGGATCAAACAGAGCATATGTATGAGTATTGAGTACTGGAAACATCCCTGCCACCACAATATTAGGGGCCGGGGCATCTTATCATGTGAGAGGATAGAGTTGCTCGAGTCCTAGGTCTTTGTTTCTTGCCTCTATTCTATCCAGTAGAGGGGTTCTACTTGTTGATGCTTGGGCTGGCTGAGATGTTTGAGGTGTTGAGGCAGTCTGACATTGTTGTCATCTAATAGGCTGCTATTTTGTGACTTGCTTGTCCACGTCTGAGACAAGCACTAGTGTTCCAAGGGCAATCCTTATCTATGTGACCCCTCCCATATGGACATAACTCCTTTGCTGCTCTCTGGCCATGTTATGCTAGGTGCCTTGCTTCTTTAATTGCCAATTTGAACTTTGTCCACCTTGTGAAACTGCTGGCCTGTGCCTCTTCCTCTGGCTTTCCTTGTCTTTCTATTCTTGATTAAGTTCTCTTTCTAATAATTAGTGCCTTGTTTCCTATTTTTTTGTAGGTACTTAATTTGAATGATTTTACATGCTTCCTAAATTTTGCTCTGTAGACCTATTTGAACCTTATGTGCTCAGCTCTCTTCATCTTACACCAAATAAGAGGCAAATTTAGCAAGTTCACTGAACTTGGCCTCATATTAGGTCACTATCATACCTTTTTGCCTCAATTTGGAAAGTAGTTAATAGATATCTGGAATTAGTTCCTTGTTGCGTTTTATGCTTGAAGGAAAGTATTCTTCATAAAAAGCTTTACAAAACCTCTTCCAGCTTTAACAATTGCAAATGCCTTCTCTATCTCATCCAACCAGTTTTCAACCTCTAGGAGTTCCGTAGTTCCCTGAAAGCTGGTGGGACCACTTTCTTAAATTCTGAGATCCTTTGTGTTGCAGTGACTGGGCCTTAATGCTCAATGGTTGTTGTTCCTTTTGCTGCAATAGCTGCTACTGTTGCGATAGCTGCTGCTACAACCATTGTTGAAATTGTTGTTGTTGCAATTGTGTTGTTGAAACCACTTCTTTTGCTCTAGTAGTTGTTGTTAGAACGGTGGCTATTGTTGTTGCAACATTCTAAGTATCCATAAATTGGAGCATCCCAGGCTGCTGTTGCTGCTCAGTCTGGGTATTTCGAGGTTCTGGCATCCTTCTGCTGACTAGTGTCATCAGCCTATTGATTTGAAGGTTTTCCAGTACAAGAGTCATTAGTGATATTGGTAACCTTCCTAATGCATTGGAGTGCCATTTTAACCTACACTTAAACAATAACTGAAATTTGTTATAAAGTTTCAAATTAACTAAAATTTAAGAATATGTAATGTAACCACTTATTGATATAATAGGTAAATACATGAGCATATCCAAGAATCTAATAATTACCTCACCTATGTTCATCCTATCATATCCTAAGATGTAAATTAAATCCTAAAGATTAAACTTATACTTTGATTTGACCTCAATTGTCACACCCTTGACCCCAAAATCTTAGAAGGGCATGGCAATCATGACATACTTGCACAAGTGGGGGTTGGTCCTATAAGCATGCAAGGTTTTCAACCTGTTAGTAAATTTTAACATAAGTTGATAACAATATAGTTCATTCACAGGTGGTAATGATAATCAGAACAACTGAACTCTAGCTAAACTCTCAAGTTAAAACATTATATATATTCTTATAGACTACCAAAAGTCATAAATGGAGTACAACTCTATACTTCAAATCAGTGATTGCCGAATCGACCCGAATTGGATGGTTTGGTCTATACCAAACTGAACCAAAGCCAAGTAGGAACGGTTCTATGGGTCGTGTCGGTTCGGTTATAAACCCCCTCCTCCTCAAGTGGTTGCGATGGTTCAAGAGCACCTCTTATCCCTCATTCGAGGGTTTTGGTGGTTTGCGAGCCTTCACTGTTGGACGTCACTCATTCCCCTTCGCTTGTCACCAGTAAGCCTCCCATGCCCCCCCTACTCCCCCAACTCTTGCTCTACTAGGGTTATGGTTAAGGTTTAGCCCATGGCCCTCCACTTCTTTGTCTAGTCGCTCGCTTCTTTTTGAGACTGCTTCATTGTTCACTTGTTCCGCTAGATCCAATAAAGCCGTTGGGAGGAGATTCACCAATAGGTCTCCTCCCTCTCTACCTTCTCCCTCTGCCTCCCTCCCTCTCTCCCTCTTTTTCTCTCCCTTTCTCCCTTTCCCTACTTTTGATATGCCCCAAAATGGTATGGCATGGACTCGTACCATATCGAACTAGTCACTGGTTGGTACAATCTTCAATACTAGTTTGATGAACCTTACTTCTACTATTTAGTATATTTATACAAAATCCTTAAACAACATTTTAAGATACTTGACCGAAACTAGATCTAGCCTAACTAGGAGTTGGTCTTGCCTCTACTCACTCTCCTCTAAAGCTGTTATTAGGCTAGTCTTTAGTTACTAGATTCAAAAAGGGATATGTAAAAATAATAAGCCCGATAGCTCAGTAAGTAACAATCTACTTTATATAATTCGACCAAGCCGTGTAAAATAATCTAACTCAATGATTCATACAAAAAAATTATCCATTTTTGCTAGAGTAAAATATGATATCCAATTTCATATTTTGAAACTATACTTGCATTCATGGATATAAAATTGCAAATCAATTTAACTCTACAATCAAAGACTATGCCCACATTTAATTCAACTGCAAAATTTACAATATCGTACAAACATACAACTTGGTTTTACAATAGAATATTCAACAAATGTTATTTTACCTGCTTGATCCAATTATATAAATATGATAAAATTGCACATAATCAATCAAAACCATGCAACTAATTTACAGTAATACAATCAAGAATCGGATTCATATACTTGCAGAGCTTTCTTATGCAATTATGTTTAGATTCATAATAATAGTTTGCACAATATTTGTTTGGAGTTATTTTTCAAATAATTTTAATAAAATACTATGAAGTGTATAATGTTACTTACCTTGTTGACGCCAACTACTGAGTAACCTAATCATTTCATCAAGATCCCTTGGGACCTAATAACCCAAAAATCACATATATATCGAATAAGTGCCCTGCTAATATTTTCAAATTATTTCTACAAATTCTGAAAATTACAATTTTTTAAACCACACACATCAATAGCATCTGCAAATCTCCCCTATTTTTGTGTTACAGTTGGGGAAGGGTATCGCCTCACAGGGGCCCGATGAGGGCCGGGGCCGTGGGCTATATATTACAAGAAGGCTTGACAAATCGGACATAGAATAATGTATGTGGAATTATATAAATTATAGTTTTAATAAATAAACAAATTTTATATTATGGTTCATCTTCACCATGAAACATGTTATTCTTTTCAGAAATTTAGAAAAAAACAAGACAAGTTTTCTGTTTTCTATTTTTTGGAGCTGGAAAAGTGACATCAGTTCCAAACACAGCAGGTTATTAGAGCTATGCTGGTCGCTCTTTGTGAATGAAGGGGTGACGGGAGGCACAAGTGCTTCTAAAAGTTAATTAAAGAGTTTCATCTATATAACAAATTCAATCTTAGATCTTGAAATCATCAGACAAAATCTGAATATGAAGAATATCCAATTGTAAAGCTGTCTGCAGTCTGCATTCATGTCAGGGCAATAATGATGTTTTAAAATATAATGGTGTTACCAGCTCCACCAAGAATCTTTGAAGAGAATGAATTGTTGCATCTTGACATATTCTATAGGCAAAAAGGCTTGAATTTTCCAGGCTGACTATTCACAAAATGCCATCCTCTTACACTTGGCAAATCTCTGTTTCAGAAACCTTGTGCATCAAAAATTACAATGAAGAAATGAAAACCATGTAGCTTGTGATGTATGTTACCCTACATGGATGACTAATAACATATGTTTTTTTCCTGTTTTTCTGAGTGCGTATCTTTATTGTTTTTCTTTCTTATATCTTCTTTCTCTCTTTTTATCCTGCCGGTCTCATTCTTGAGTGGATTATACCTTATTTTGTCAAAGTTACTCTTAGTTGGGATTTCTCTATCGAATTTCTTCTTTTGATACAATTTATTCAACCCAGGAGATGATTGAGTTGGCGGCAAGGCGTGAACGTGTTAGACAAAATGTCACATGTATGTATTTGCTGATCTTGGTTATCATCCACTTCTGATCATGTTCCTCTATAGTTTTCTAAATATGATGACTTTCTGGTGAAAGGATTGTAAAAAGGTATCCTTTTTTTTTGGACATAATAGATAGCATGACTAGCTTAGTTGGAATTTATTGATCATTATTATTCTAATTGATCTTGCTGTAAAAATTGTTGCTGTATATCAATGGACTGTGAATTGATTTCACTTTGTAGAGTGGTTTACTTTGTACAGTTGTTTACATTAGATCATATAGATCCACTCTATAGTTCTTCTTGTTATTTATTCAATATATTATGAATAACTAGGGTTTGTGTGGCATCTATGATCCATACCGTTGACAGAATGTATGGTTATTCTACGAGAGAGAACATGGGCCAGCTGCAATTACATTGCGATGAACATTTTAGAAAAACAGAAAACAAAGTGTGTCAGAAAATGTTAAATCACTGTCAGCTTGGTATATATATAAAATGTATGTCTCCATCACCTATATTACCAAATCTTATCTATTGCAGGACAGTCAAAGACAAGAAACCATGACAACCAAACTGATGCAGGATAGGGAAAGGAATAAGATTTTCTTTGGTTTTTGTAGGGCTTAAGTTACAAAGCTGAAAATATCATCTTCTGCTCAAGATTAAATTTGAGTTGTGGATAGATATGAATTAAGAAAATGACTCATTGTTCGATTTTGTAAGAAAATGAACTTTTGGATTGTTTATTGTGGATGCATTGAGCCAAGTAAGGAATTGAAAACTGGCTTTCATTAGGGATTTGAAGGAGTTTTATGGAGATACCATTAAAATCATTGATTTGCCTTACTTTATTTCAATGGACATGTTTTAGATAATTTGGAAAACCATTAAGATGAACAAGAGAAGAGCAAAGGAATAAATGAAAAATTGGCTAGGATAGGACATAATGGAGGAAATTTAGGGTTATTGATGAAAAACAAGGGCAGGAAAGAGCTAAGGATTCGTTTGGTTGGGATATGTTGGTGATTCTTGAGAATTATTTATTTGGAAAAATGATTGGAGGGAAAAATAAATTTTACCATGTTTGATTGATGGAAAAATTACTTCAGAAAATAGCATTAGAAAAAATATTGCTATGTTTTGTTGAAGGAAATTTTGTATGGAAATATTGTTAAATTTCTAACAATATACCCTTGAATTATTCAAGTAATAGCATTGTTTTGCTCAGTCTGTTTGTTGGCCATTTATGGCCTAATTACATGAAGGCTGTCACTACCGACTATTTCGAATATTGAAATATATTTACATGAGTTAATAAATATTTTTAGATTAATCATACATACGTTAGGAAGTATATTTCTTATTATAAGTAGGTTTTAGTATATTTTTGGTATATTAATAAGTATATGGATGATAAATTTTATAAATACATTTAGTAATAGATAAATGTATTACTTATTAGTAAAATACCATGTTAAATTTATTAATTATTTATTAAAAATTAATATTTGTTAATAAATACTTTAGTATATTAATTATATTATTATTTGTGAATAATTTTTTTAATATTTTATATATTTAGTTTTTTATTAAAATAGATTATTTATTAATACATGAATTATAAATATATTTATAAGATATTATAATTAATTATAAATGCATAAATATATTATATTAATTATATATTATAATATATATAATTTATATTAATGTTTATTTAGTAAATATTAATTTAATATATTAATTATATTATTATATATTTTATTAATATACATATATTAATAATTTTAATAAAATATATAATAACATAATTAATATATGAATTATATAGTAAATATAATATTGATATAATATAAGTAGGGGTATTTCTATCATGCAATGATAATTTCAGAATATCTCCACTCGGTAATCTAGCATGACCTCCGCTCAATAAGCTAGCATGGGAAAAAAATACCACCTTGGTGGTACTTGGTTTGCTTTCTCTCTCAATAATGGGTATGAGATCTATCATTTATTTTACCATCTCTCTCATCCTCACCAAACATGGAAATTTGATATGGGATTTATTTTCCTGTGCTAGATTACCCCCAACCAAATGAACCCTAAAAGAAGATGAGAAAATCTAAAGTTAAAAATTAAAATGTGGCTTCTCGTCATCAAATTACCAAAGTGTTACAAAAGGAGTCAATCACTCAAAGCATAAAGCTGGACTACAAAGGAAGAGAAGCCTGTCAGTTGAATAAATTAAAGTTACTATACATTAAGGGTGAATTGCTTATATTGTCTTATGGTATTTTGCAACTTAAGGAATT
Source organism: Cocos nucifera (assembly GCA_006176705.1). Taxonomy (NCBI): domain Eukaryota; kingdom Viridiplantae; phylum Streptophyta; class Magnoliopsida; order Arecales; family Arecaceae; genus Cocos; species Cocos nucifera. The sequence continues at coordinate 532,752 of QRFJ01000449.1, forward strand.
TAATATACGAAGAGAAAGGAACCCCCATATTTTGTTGAGAGACGACCATGGGCTTCCATTTGAACTCAAAACAATATCAACTTTGATAGTTTTCTCTCTTGTCATGAAGCAAATGACAAACACTGCGAAGTATTTTAAGATTGCATACCTTACACTTAACAATCATTAACATGTTTGTCAGGTTGATTACTTTGTGATGAAGTGTTAGAAAGAACATCATTATGAACATAGAATAATGTTTGCATTAATCTTAGGGGATCAGATAATTCACAGAACAAGTCAAAAGCATGATGACTATATTATTGTATACCACTAAACAAAGTACAACCTTGATGATGAAATCATTCTAGAAGAGAGGAGGATTAGAAGCTTTATTTTTTCCACACTTAGTAAAAGTAGGATATTGCAAGACTAAAGTTGTCTATGCTCATAAGCCATTCAAAAAACATAAATTTCTGGGCTGGTTGCATCACCTACAAATCACTAACCATGTTTTGTAGATATTGCACCTCCTATACATCAAGTCCTGAAGATTCTGTCAAGGCAAATGGTAGTTGAAGAAGCTTCGACCAGTAATGCTGCGCCATGCTGAAGTCTTTTCATATGTTCAGAGATTGACCACAAAAAAGATGGTGATGTGCATATTCTTTTGACAATAGTAATATATTAGGGTGCTGCAGAAAGGATTTAGAGGAATCCAGGAGGAATGACCTTAGAACCCTAGATAGTAGAGGGGGAGCTCATGTGAAAGCAAAGGTTACTTTTTGTCATATCTATGAAAATAAATATTTGATGATATTTTAGAAGGAATGAAACAACAAGAATGTTATGTTGCAAAGAACAAAACACAGAAGTAAAAGAGCTTGAAGAAAATAAGGATGAACTGATTTATTCCCTAGAATTGTGTTATACAATGAAAGAGAGGCAGCTATGGTTCATCCATTTTATGACGAAGCTATCCCTAAAGAAGTTTATGTGGATATTTAGGTTCTTGAAGGTAAACATGACTGTGAAGTTGTTGAATTAGAAAAGCCATCCTTTCAAGTAGATGTCACCTTGCCTGGAAAATGTTGAGGGCTCTTTTTTATGGTTATCATTATTCCTGCTTGATATGCATATTATGCAACATCTGTTTTTCTTCAGGTAATTTTTGCATAACTAAAGAGTGAAAATGTTATGACAGGAGTGAATGAAGAATGTGGACTATGAGGATCACGGGCTGGTCAAATGGCAAATATTTAATCCCTTATCTGAAAATGATGTTCATGAAAGAACAATGCGTCCAAATCTCAATGGACATTTATGGGAAATTATAAAGGAAGATTGGAGCATGAAGGCCCTAAAGTGTAACAAATTCTTGTGTATTATTAGGATGAGTTTTAGATCATGCAAGACATTAAAATCTTACTCATTATAACATAAAGATGGATTATCCACCAAAAGCTCCAGGACATTGTTACAGTGATAGATCAAGGATAAGGAATCTTCTCATTCTCCTTTGTAATCTTGTTATAGTCAGAAATCTGATTCGGTAATTTCTGCACGATATGGGATTGAAAGAATAATTCCTCAAATGACCAGTAATCTTAATTTCTTTGACACTTAATTTAGTATTTTATTTATAGTATATGTATGTAGTATATTTATCTAATATATTGTTGCGAATTAATTTCTATATTTTGTATTTCTGATAACTTGTCATGAAGGATGGTCTTGGAACTAGTTGTAATTGGAGTCTTCCAAGGTTTGAGTACTTGTATGGAGTCTATTTCTAAGCATGGTTTGGACCTTGGTTGTCTAAAGGTCATTTTGGATTGCTTCTTTGGTGCTTTCTAAAAGGTGTCAGATCTTTGTATCCAGCGAAGGGAATGGTGTAGAAATGTCCCCAAGTCATTATATATGCATATGAGGTCCATTTCACTATGTAAGGAGCCTATAAGTGAAACAATTCCAAGGGCTTGTTACACCATCATTTCTTTGTCCATTCCACCACCATTGAGAGCTTGAGTGTGTGAGGCCCACCAAACTTCCATGGCTGACAGACCACATAAATAGCAAGAGGGCCTGGCTTAGTGGGCTCGTAGTCAATGGTTTAAACTTGTTCCGAGCATAAATCATGCTAAAAATTAGCGAGACAGGTGTAGACCAGCGTGCATCCCTATGTAGGTTGAACCCACTTAAAATGCAGGTTGGTTTAAGCAGGCCATAGGTTGTCCTAGCCTAGCATGCATCCCTATGTAGGCATATTGGTTTCAAGTACCTGTAAATCTAGATCAGACCCAAGCCCATCGTGGGCTCCATCTAAAGTGTGACTGAAACCACACACATCAACAAATTGGATTGGTCTAGGTCCATTGGGTCCATTGATCCAGTCAAACTATGTCAAGAGTCAAGGTTTTAAATGGGATGGAGGTATCCTGGTTTCACCATAGAACAGGACATCCTATTGTCCCATCCTGGCAACGGTCCCGATTATGCATTCCCGTATTCTTTGTCTCTTTCCCCTTCTTTCATTTCTTGCTTTCTTTCTTTTTTCTTTTCTTTCCTTCATTTTCTCTCTTCTTCTGCCTTCTTTTTTTTCCTTTCATTTTTCTTCTTTTCTTATCCCTTCCTTTCTTTTTTCCCTTTTCTATTTCTCTCTTTCCTTTCTTCCTTCTTTCCTTCCTTTCCTTTTCTCCTCATCTTCTTTCTTTCATTTTTCTTCTTCTCTCCTTTCATATTTTCCATTTCTTCATTTTTCTTCCTTTCTTTTTTTCCTCTTTCTTCTCTCATCATGTGGATGGGTTTTAGGGTCCCCACCTTGTCCTATTCTCATTCTCACAAGAATGGGATGGGAGGTTTGGGACTCTTCTCGTTTTGCTGGGATGTAAAACCTTGGTCAAGACAAGTGCCTTACCCAAGTATGATAATATTTGGATCATGTAAAAATTAATTCTGCTAGGTCCTGGGTAGGTACAGTGATTTGGTTAACTTAGTTCCCTTTATTGCCCCCCTCCCAAAACCCAAAAATAGAATTGAGATAGTTTCAAAGTATAATCAATAAATTCTATTAGAAATGTCAAAGGTATAAAACTATACATCATGGTTTGCTTAACCATGATGAATTGACCTGTTTAAGGTGTGCCAAACCAAACTTGTTGGTAACTAGCATGGTTCTTGGCATTGGTTTGAAATAGAAGGAGAGGGAAAAGAGAGAGAGAGGGAGGGAGGGAGAGTGAGGGAGGGAGACGGGGCCTCAAAAAGAGGGAGAGAGGGCTTGGAAGCCCTTCTTGTTTCATTTTGAAACAGGATCTTGATGGGAATCAGGATTTATGCACGTATTTCAGAAAGAAACCCTAAAGAAGCATCATTGAGAAATCCTAACCCTAATTTAATTTTGTGGGTTTATTTAGGATTTTCTTATTTTATTTTATTAAGACTTTTATTTATATTAGGACTCAGTAAGTGGAGTTATGTTATATTACAATTTAGCAAATAGCATTTTATTAGGTTGCTTTTTGTATCTCTATTTAAAGGCTTTATCTGTGTGGAGAAAAACAGACTTGAATAATTGATTGATTTGATTCGTGAAATTTTAGGCTTTGATTTTTGCTTTTTTTTTCAATTTTTCTTTGTTTTCTTCTAGTTTTACGTCAATTTGGTATCAGAGCTTCACGGTCTCTGATCCCTTTCTTCTTCCCGATTTCATGGTGCTCTCTTTTCCTTTCTGCGTTGCAACCTCCCTCCCCTTTTCCATCTCCAAACACCTCCCCCTCTCTCCTTTTTTCTCTGCAGATCCACAGCCCGCTCCTCTCCGTCGTCGTCGGTGACGCCTTTGATTTTCCTTCTGGCTCGCCAACATCTCCGTCTCCGCCGTCGATCGACTGCGAGCATCCCTCCATCTTTGTTCCTCTCCTCCGTGTCATAACTCGGTGTCAACCCTCTTTTCTAATCTCACCCAGGAGGGAGGCTTGGAGCGGTCGAAGAAGCCTCTTCCCATCGACTGATCGAGTCGCCGGCGTCGTCGACCCTGCCACTTTCCGCCGCCCCAATCGGCTGACCCTCCTTCCCCTTCCTCTCTTTCGGTCCGCTTTAATCGGCAGATTTGTTGGCCGCTCGCTGTCGTCATTGTCGTCTTCCGTTGCGTCGTCGACCGACTGGAGTCCGCCATCGTTCTCCCTGCCTGTCAGTCGCTGGAGCCCCTGGAAGCAATCGGAAAAACAACGGGTGTCATCTTCGAAGAAACCATGCAGTCCATAGACCGCGTGTGAGCAACGGTCTATAGACTGCAGCGGTCTATAGACCATGTCCGTAGACCCCAAAAAAATGGTCCATGGACTGTCAGTCCATGGACCAGGTCCGTAGACCTAATCCACCAAAAAAAAGGGGGGGTCTCCCTTGTCTTCAACCTGCAAGTGCCATAAGGTGGTATTTAATTTCATCTGGTCAAAGGTATAATCTCTTTATTAAATTTTTAAATTTTTAAATCTTTGGATAATTTATATTATTGCTTGGGTCCTTATTTTTATCCTTTATCATATTTTTTTCATATATTTGCTGTTACACGCATCAGACACATTCATATATTTTGCAATCGCACGCACCCGACACATTGATAGATTTTAGCCTAATATTAAATCCTTTTTGCTATCATGACTATTGGTAACTTGAAAGACGCACATACTACTATGGAAAAAGAACTTAAATCTATCAAAAATATCCAAACAGCCTTTCAAGAAACTTTAAACCAAATTTGTCAGTCATTAGACTAACTTTATATTGAGATTGGTGAGCTTTGTGCTAGCCAAGTAAGTAACCGCGTAGACATGGCCAATCTAATAGGTTAACAAGTAGAATGCCAAATTTTCCTAAGGGAGTCAAGAATAGACAAATAACCTCTGGAAGATGATCTTCTTAGTAGTCAATCTATCCATCGATCTCCTTCACGAACTCTTAAACCTACTAAAAGCTAGAGTTATGCCATGTACACTAGTCAGTCTTTTCAGACATCCCCAATTTACACAACAATCCCTCTGATTATCCATCATTCCACGATCAATTTTGAGGATTCTCATTATCATAGGGGAGATGAGTATGATAGAGAAGGCTATGAAGGAAAAGTAGAGCCGCCGAATTCTACATCTAGATATCTTAGGCAGCCTACTAGGTATGCATGAAAATTTGGACACTTTAGATCCTAAGGACAACAATTTAGAACATACCAAAATAGATATAAAGATTTAGAAAAATTGCTTAAAGTGGTTAAGGTTGAAGTTGTCTCTTATGATGGAAAATTATATTTAGAGGCATTTCATAACTGGTTACTAAATTTAGAGGCCTATTTCGAGTGGTATCATATGTCGGATGCCTCTTGCATCTGTTTTGCAAAAATGAAGCTGATAGGTTCTATTAAACGGTATCGGCAAATAGTTGAAAGGAACTTAAAACGGGTAGGTCATCCACCTATGGTACTTTGGGAGAAAATGAAATTTAAGTTATACGAGAAATATGTTTCTATTTACTATAAAAGTCAGTTATTAGACCAATGGTGTATTTTTAGGCAAGAAAACACTAGTGTCATTGACTACATGACTCGCTTTGAGGACCTACAGTTGAGGTGTGATATATCTGATGAGTCATGAAAATTGGTTTTTAAATTTATTAGTGGTTTACAAAACGATCTGAATAGAGATGTCTCCTTGTATTCATCAGATTCTGTAGGAGAGGCCTATCATAAAGTCCTAGAAATTAAGAAATTTCATAGAACTTCATCTCAAAGAAGAGGAGTTTCTTTTTCTAATGAATCTGGGCAACGTTCTCCTAATCGTCCTGAATTAGTTTGTTCAGGGCGTGTTGAACCGGACCGGCGAGGAATCAGGATGATTCCAGCGAGGAAAACGGCACATGCCGGTGCCAAGAAAGAAAGAGGGAAATAGAGGCAGAGAGAGAGGAGAGGGAGAGATGAGAGGATGATGCCGAAAGCCGACGGTGGTCCTCTGCGGCCGTCGGAGGGTGGCGGAAGCCACCACGGCTCAGTTTGCTTGATGGGGCTGTTGCAATGAGCGAGAAAGAGAGAGAGAGGGGGGATACCATCGGAGATGGGAGGATAGGATGGTGGAGAGGTTACTGGAGGACTCTAGGTGGCCGCTGTGTTCCCCAGGCAGTAAAAGCGGTGCGGGCGGCCTCACGATCGTGGAACAGGGGCTGTCACCCTTTTTTCAAAAATGGAGATTAACAGTAAAGTCGGCAAATGGTTTGTCGGCTTTCCTATTTAAAAGGTTTTTTTTTAAAAAAATAAAATTAGTGAAGCCGGCAATTGGATTGCCGCCTTCATTTTTTATTTTTTTTAATAAAAAATCTATTAAAAAATAAAGCCAGCAAATGGTTTGTTGGCTTCACTTAAGTTTTTGTTTTTTAAGAAAACATGCCCGCGGTGCTGCACGTGGACTGTGCTGTCCGGTGGCCACGACGGCAAGCCAGAGGCCGTCCGACGGGCCCTTTGACTCCTTTCGCTCTCTCTTTTCTTTCTTCCTCTCTCTCTATTTCTCTCTTTTCTCCTATTTCATGCCTTTGGTGCCGTGCACCTGGATTGTGTCGTTCGACGGCTATGACGGCCAGCCAGAGGCCGTCCAACAGACCCTTCGACCCCCCTCCTTGCTTTTCTTTCTTCCTCTCTCTCTATTTCTCTCTCTTTTCCTGCTCTCGGTTCCCTTCCCTTGTTTCGATTCACGTCGGTCCGATCCGATATGGAACTGTATCGGACCATGCCATCAGCCGACTGGAACAGGTACCGATACCGAAACTGAAAATCTTGAATCTGGGTAGTCTAGGTCTATTCCTGTTAGTCATTTAAGAAATATGTCACAAGTAGCCCCTTTCCATCTAGAACCGAATCTTATAGATACTAGAATTCGAGAATTCGTACCAAAGATATCTCAATCAGCCAGTTCTTCAAACAGTGTCACTATTGCCATGGAAAGAGTTACATAGCTGCTAGATATCCATGCCATACTTTGACGATAGAATCAGAATATAAGGAAGCAATACCTGAAGATGCACTAAAAGACTTTAACCCTTTAGAACTAGCTAATTCAGAGGAAGAGCCCGAGGAAGAATATAAGGAATCAGGAGGTCATGTTAATGTGATGCGCTGTATAGTCACCACTCCTACAGACTTTGAGGCTTGAAAACGTACTAGTATTTTTCATATATATATCCAATATGGGAATAAGGTCTGTAAACTTATCATTGATGATGGTAGTTCTATGAATGTTGTATCTAAATCTGCCGTTAATCGAGTAAAGCTGAAACCTCAACCCTATCCTCATCCTTATCGAGTTGCTTGGGTAGATAAAATATCTCTCTTTATTAATGAATGTTGTCTAGTGCTAATTAAGATGGAAGCTTGTTTTGCTGAGATTATGTGTGACATGTTACCTATGGAGGTAATTAGTGTCTTGTTAGGTTGGCCTTAGATTTATGATGTAGATGCTCATAATTTTGGTAGAGAAAATATCTATGTTTTTACGTATAAAGATAAGAAAATTAGGTTAAATTCTGTCAAATCTAGCATGTTCCAACTTTTTAGAAAAGACGAGTTCTTCTCAACCTTCGAATCAGAAAAACTATCACATCTTAACTTATAAGAAATTTGAAGAAGAGAGTTCAGAGTCTAGAATTATATTAGCAGTCATTTCTAAAGATGAAATTCGATTGACCTCAAACTTACAAGATAACTCACCTTCTGAGATTAAACTACTATTGGAAGAATTTAAGGATGTGACCCCAGAAGATATACCAGATGACCTTTCTTCCTTACAAGACATTCAACATGCCATTGATTTAGTTTCCGGATTTCAGATATCTAATCTTCCACATTATAGGTTGAACCGTAAGGAGTATGAGAAAATGAGAAGGCAAGTAGATAGTTTTTTACAGAAAGATCACATTCATTCTAGTCTCAGTCTATATGCTGTACCAGTCTGACATCAAAGAAAGATGGTACATGGAGGATATGTGTAGATAATAGGGTTATTAATAGGATCACTGTATAGTATAGATTTTTCATTCTTAGGCTTGAGGACATGCTTGACCAATTAGCCGGCTTTATAATCTATTCTAAATTTGACTTACGTAGTGGGTATCACCAAATTAGAATCCAACCTAGAGATGAGTGGAAAACTACTTTTAAAATTCAAGATGGTCTTTATGAATGGTTAGTTATGCCATTCGGGTTTTCCAATACTCCTAATACATTCATGCGATTCATGATGGAATTATTGAGACTTGAGACCCTTCATTGGTAAATTTTTAGTTGTATATTTTGATGATATTCTAATTTATAGTAGATCTAGGTAAGAGCCCTTAAGTCATCTTAGGAAAGTCTTACTCTTAGATCTGCCAAGTTGTATATTAATCTTAAAAAGTGTTCATTCCTTTAGGATCAAATACTATTTTTGGAAAATGTTGTATCTTCTCGAGTTATTATGGCTGGCCCTAAGAAGGTAAAAGCCATTAGAGAATGGCTTGAACCAAAATCTTTTTCTACGGTTTGTAGCTTTCATGGTTTAGCCTCTTTCTATAGGCATTTTATTAGATAATTTAGTACCATCAGGGCCCCCATCACAAAATATATGAAAAAAGGGGAGTTTCATTGGACAGCTAATGCCACCAGAGTTTTTAATGAAATAAAGCTTAAGATGACCGAAGCATCTATTTTGATCCATCCTGACTTTTCAAAAGTTTTTGAAGTAGCCTGTGATGCATTAGACGGTGGAATTGGATGAGTTCTTAGTTAGGAGGGTCATCCTATAGCTTATTTTAGTGAAAAGCTTAATGACGCTAAACAAAAATATTTTATATATGACAAAGAGTTTTACGTTGTAGTTCAGGTTCTTAGATATTGGCGATATTACCTTTTATCTAAAGAGTTTGTCATATATTTTGATTACTTGTCCCTTAGGTATATTCAATTCCAAAAGAAACTTAATGCTAAACATGTCAAGTGGGTAGAGTTTTTTTAGAATTACACCTTTGTCCTCAAACACCAAGCTAGTGTTGAGAATAGGGTCGTTGATGCACAAGTAGGTAATTACTATCCTCCAATCCATGAATGTGGAGGTAGTTGGTTTTGAGTAAGGAAAAGACGACTATCAATATTGTCCTGATTTTGCTAACATTTATCAAGAGGTCAATCAAGAAAACCGTCAAGAATATGTTGACTTTGTGATCAGGGACGTTTACCTATTTAAAGGTTATTATCTTTGTATACCTCGGATATTGCTACGAGATTTTGTTATTTGGGAATTTCATGCAGGTCTTTTTGGACGTAATAAAACTATAGCTATGGTTGAAGATAGGTTCTGCTGGCCATCTTTTAAAAAGGACGTAGCTAGAATCCTCTCTCAGTATTGTACGTGTCAATTAGCTGAGGCTAGAAAGCAAAACACTGGTTTATATACTCCTTTACCGATTCCTCATTCCCCGTGAAAAGATCTTAGTATAGATTTTATTATTAGATTACCTAGAACTGCTAGGGGATACGATTCAATTCTAGTTATTGTTGATAGATTTCCAAAACGACACATTTTATTTCTTGTCAAAAGACTTTCGATGCCTCTTCTATTGCAAAGTTATTCTTTAGGAAAGTTGTCAGATTTTATGGATTACCCACTTCTATAGTGTCTGATCGTAATGTCAAATTTGTGAGTTATTTTTGAAAAAATTTTTAGAAATTGTTTGGGATCATTTTAAAGTTTTCATCAACTTTTTATCCCCAAACAGATGGTCAAACAGAGGTTGTGAATCGAAGTCTTGGTAATTTACTTAGATGTCTAGTTGGAGATAAGCTTGGAACATTAGATTTGTCATTGCCTATAGCAGAATTTGCCTATAATAACTTAATAAATAGGTCTACTGGCAAAAGTTCTTTCGAAATTATTTATGACTTTAATCCTTGTCAACCCATTGATCTTGTTCTCTTATCCATGAATAACCGCACTTTTGAGTTTGCCACTTCTTTTGCTAAACATATTTATGATATTCACACTGATATTAGGCAAAAGATTGCTATGAGTACCGAAAAATATAAACTTGTTGCTAATGCTCACTGTAGAAAAGTGGAGTTTAACGAGAGTGAATATGTGATGGTTCGTATTCGTCCTGAACGTTATCTTCAAAATTCATTCAAAAAATAACATGCCCAAGCCAGTGGTCCATTTCGTATTCTTCGTAAACTTGGGTCTAATACTTATTATATAGAATTACTCTCTAATTTAAAATTTAGTTCAATTTTCAATGTTGAGGATTTGCTATTTTATCGAGGCACATTCGAGCCTCCTACTATACATGTAGGTGATAGTAGGGATCATACTCCGTCTCCTCCAGTGCCAGTTTCGATCTCCGTCATTTTCATCATCTTCATCAGATCGAATTGAACATATTATCATGGATGAGATTGTTTTTTCTAATGAAGGAGGATTTTGACTATTTTTGATCAAATGGCGTTCAGATTCAGATGCTACTTGGATTCTTGAAGAAGAGCTACGACGTATTGATCCAGACATTCTAGAAGATTACTTCAATTCCTCGTCAGAGTCGAGTTCTTTCCAGCTAGGAGGGAATGATGGGAATCAGGGTTTACGTACGTATTTCAGAAAGAAGCGTTATTGAGAAATCTTAAAAAAGCATCATTGAGAAACCCAAACCCTAACTTAATTTTATGGATTTATTTAGGATTTTCTTATTTTATTTTATTGAGACTTTTATTTTTGTTAGGACTTAGTAAGTGGAGTTCTATTAGGTTACTATTGGGGATAAATCCCACTTCCGTCGAAGTCCAGTTTGAAGCTTAGCCTAATGCAGCTGGTAATCACGAAAGAGCTTCAATCGAAAATTCTTTCTCTAGCAGTCGAATTCATTCAGTGGCCGAACTACCCAGCGGACAAACCTAGCCGAACTTCTCAACAGCCGAGCCCCAGCCGAACCTCTTCAGCCAGTCAAACTTTTCAGCAGCCGAACTCCTTTCGGACTCCTTCAGTAGTCGAGCTTCTACGGAAGCCGAACTCCTTTCGGACTCCTCCAGCGGTCGGGCTTCTACGAAAGCCGAACTCCTTCCGGATTCCTTCAGTAACCGAGTTTCTATGGAAGCCGAATTCCTTCTGGACTCCTCTAGCGGTTGGATTCCTATAGGAGCTGAACTCCTTCCGGACCATTCCTTCAGATGGATTCCTACAGACGATCCCACTATTGAATGGTTACAATTATTACGACAATTATGATTGTCATTTATCAAGACAATTACGATCGGCATTTATCAAGATAATCACGATCGGCATTTATCAGGATGGTTACGATAGTCATTAATTAAGGTAGTTACAACAGGCTCCGTCTATAAGAAGGGACCTCAGATACGTTTTTTTGGAGGCTTTCTTCTTTTCGAAACTCTATCGAACTCCTCTCTGAGCACTCCATTTCTGTTGGTCAGAAGAACTAACTTGACCGTCGGAGGGTCCTACCAGAGCCACCACCACCGACTTCCGATGGAACTTTGTTTTACAGATCATCGGCGGTGACCTCGTCTTCCTCGACTCCAGCTCGATCCGGCGTCAACCAAATTCTACACCAACAGAATTGGCGCTAGAGGAAGGGCCCTCTGTTCTTGAGGTTCCCTTGATCTTAAAGAAGTGTTCAGCAACGATCTAGAGTTCTTTTCAGGAAAAAATGCCTCCCAGAAAAGCTTCGATCCGGTGATCAACGATCTCTGCAGCCAGATCCCATCCAGATACATCAGTTTCCGCTCTAGCTCCGGTAACTCAAGCTCCACCTGTAGCCATAGTGGATTCGGAGTAGTTTAACCTACTGATGTAGTGGGTTCAGGGCCTTATCGAGATGGTACAGGCCATGCGGCAGCCCTCGATGACAACTCCGCCAAGAAACCCGCCATCAGATTGTCGGGAATCGGTTCCAAGGAAGAGCATTTGGACTAGCATGCCCGTCGCCGTTAGGAAGGAGAAACAGAGAGTAGAGGATCCAAGTTCGGATCATAGTTCTCCTTTGGAGGAGACCTTCCCTATCTGTAGCCGGAAGCCCTCCAAGGTTTGCGACCGAGATGACGTCCTCAATCATAAACTACGAAAGATGGACCGGCGGATTGAGGAGCTCGGCCACGTCGCCCCAGCTCACCATGACGACGTCCGCATCGATCCTCCTTTCTCTTTCCGAATTATGTAAGAGCCCATTCCACCGAACTTCAAGCTCCTTCAACTTGAAAGCTACGATGGAACCTCTGATCCGGTTGATCATCTGGAGGCCTTCTGGATCATGATGCTGCTTCATGGCGCACCGGATGCTATATTGTGCCGAGCTTTTCCATCTACCTTAAAGGGAGCAGCAAGAAATTGGTACTCAGCGTTGAAGCCGAGTACGATTTTCTCTTTTGACCAGATGAGCCATCAGTTCGTGGCTCACTTCGTCAGCAGTCGATGTCTGCGCCGAAGTTCGGATTCCCTGATGAATGTCAAACAGAAGGAGGGGGAATCATCCGGGCTTATGTCACCTGATTTAATGCTGCGGCATTGGAGGTCCGGGACTTGGACCAGTCTGTTGCAATGGCCGCGCTCAAGGGCGACCTTCAGAAGAACGATTTGCTGTTTTTCCTGAAAAAGAAGTATTCCAGGGATTTTGCCGATCTGCTAGCCTAAGTCGAGAGATATGCCCATGTGGAAGAAGCCTTCAAATTGAAGGACGAAGAAGTCGCAGGAGAGCGGTGAACGGATGAGTCTGATAGACCCGCCGTCGATGGAGGGCCGAGTGAGTTCGACCGTGCTCACGAACTCCCCCTGGGCACAAGCGAGTCCGAACTCCTCAAGCTCGTCATCAAAGAAAGCCTGACAGAAGGACGCGAAGAAGTCCTCTCTCCGGAAGATTCCACAACTATGCCTCCCTTAACGCTCCCCGAACTCAAGTTCTAATGAAAATCAAGAGTCAGCTACCAAGATCAGAGGAATTACGGTCTTCCCCGAATAAGCGCAATCGAAGCAAATACCGTCTCTACCACCGTGACCATGGCCACGATACTGAGGAATGCATTCAGCTCCGAGACGAAATCGAGAAGCTTATCAAAAAGGGCCGGCTGGGTCAATTCCTCCGACGCCAGCCTGAAGTAGGAGAAGATCGACCAACGGTGCTACTGTAGCCAGGAACAACAAGGAGGTCGGCCGTCTCCCGGTGTCATTAACGTTACCCTTGGGGGGTTCGATACCTCGGTGAGCCGTCATCTCTTAACCTCAAAGCCAATAGAAGTTTGCTCCAAATTAAGAAGGCCGGCATGAAATAGAGGAGGTCGTCCGGTCCGGATCTTATCGTCTGAAGGAACTCGAAGGAATAACGCTCCTACGATCCTGAAACACAAAGAATTTGGGAACGTGCTGCTAGTAATTTTTCTTCAATTCAATAAAATTCCTTCTTTTCGATATTATTATTTTTTGGTGCAAAAGCTATGTGATGACAGAGAAGAAACAATCAATAGTGACCGTATTAGGAATAGGAGGAGAACCTCATCCTAACATGAGTAGTGTTGGGGATAAATCCCGCTCCTGCTGAAGCCCGACCCCAGGCGAGCTCAGCGGCCGAACTCCTTCGGACCGACCCCAGGCGAGCCCATGCAGCCGAACTCCTTCGGACTTCCCGCGGCCGAACTCCTTCGGACTTTCCGCGGCCGAACTCCTTCGGACCGACTCTAAGCGGCCGAGCTTCAATGAAGTCCTCTCAGCGGCCGAACTCCTTCGGACCGACTCCAAGCGGCCGAGCTTCAATGAAGTCCTCTCAGCGGCCGAACTCCTTCGGACCGACTCCAAGCGGTCGAGCTTCAATGAAGTCCTCTCAGCGGCCGAACTCCTTCGGACCGACTCCAAGCGGCCGAACTCCTTCGGACCGACCCCAGGCGAGCCCATGCAGCCGAACTCCTTCGGACTTCCCACGGCCGAACTCCTTCGGACCGACTCCAAGCGGCCGAGCTTCAATGAAGTCCTCTCAGCGGCCGAACTCCTTCGGACCGACTCCAAGCGGCCGAGCTTCAATGAAGTCCTCTCAGCGGCCGAACCCTCAGCGGACGGGCTTTAGTAGAATCCCCAAGCGGTCGTCACTCAGGAGCCCGAACTCCTCAGCAGTCGTCACTCGGCCGAACTCCTCAGCGGTCGCCCTCATCAAACTTCGGCCGACCGAGCTCCCACCGAACTCTCAAGTGTCCAAGCCTCAGCCCAAGTCCAACGGCCGGCCGAACCCCAGACGGCCGAGCCGCGGCTTCTCAGCAGCCGAACTCTTCTGCGGACGGGCCTTAGCTGCATACCTCTCGCCAGACGCCTATGGGAGCCGAACTCCCTCCTATCTTCCTCTTCAGGAGCCCGAACTCCTCCGAAATGGGCACACGACGAAGGCCTTCAACTCCCTTCATTCGGCAAGCTCTGCAACCATCACCATCAGTCAGTCCGCCGCACCATCAGTCAGTCCGCCGCGGGCGATAGCGACCCACTGTCAGGCGGCGATGGCTGTCACCCTCAATCCGCCGCATGCGGCACCAGTGAGACTGACTCCACCGAACCTCGAGCGGCCCGCCAGCACGCGGCTGCAGTTGTCACCATCAAGCTCCACTATATAAAGGACCCTCCCGACACGCTAAGGCTAAGCTCTCTGAACTCTCGACTCTCTAAGCTCTCCTCCACATCTCTAAGCTCCGGAACTCATTCCGAGCACTCCATTACTGTTGGCCGGAAACTAACTTGACCGTCGGAGGGTCCTGCCGGAGCCACCACCCCACCGGTTCCGGACGGGACTTCGTTTTGCAGGTCCCCGGCGGCGCCCAGCGGCCTCGATTGCGGCGACCTCCGGCGGCGACGGATTTCTGCACCAATAGATTGGCGCTAGAAGGAGGGCCTGAACCTTCGAGGTTCCCTTGTTCTTAAAGGAGTGCTCGGCGACGATTTCCCTTCCCCTGCTCCGGATCTCTCTTCTCCCTCTTCAGTATTCCTTTTCTGGAAAGAAAAATGCCCCCCAGAAGAGCCTCGACCCGGAGGTCGGCAGCCTCCGCGGCCCGATCCCGTTCGGGTCCGTCCGCTCCCACTCCGGCCCCGGCGACACGGGCCCGCTCCGTACCCGCGGTGGATGCGGAGCGGTTCGACCTGCTTGCCCAGCAGGTCCGCGATCTTACGGAGGCGGTGCGGGCGGTGCAGGCCACGCATTCGCGAGGTCCGGCGCCCACTCGACCGGCGCGGGGTTCCCCGGAGCCCGGGAACCCAGTCCAGGAGCGACCGATGTGGGCTACCCGACCTCCGGCCCTCGGGAGAGAAGGGCAGCCGGCAAGGAGCCCCTGCTCGGACCGCGGCTCGACCCAGGGAGAGGCTTCACACCTATTCCGCGAGAAGACCTTGGGGATTAAGGATCGCGAAGACTTCCTCCTGGATCAAAGGCTCTTGGAGATGGGACGACGCATAGAAGAACTTCGTCATACTCCTTCCTCCCGCGGTAACGATATTTGCACTGATCCTCCCTTCTCACAGAAAATTATGCAGGAACAGGTACCGCCGAACTTCAAGCTCCCGCATTTTGAAAGCTACGATGGGACCACCGACCCGGTCGACCATTTGGAGGCCTTTCAGGACTACGATGTTGCTCCATGGCGCGCCTGATGCCATTTTGTGTCGGGCTTTCCCTTCTACCCTCAAAGGAGCGGCCAGGAATTGGTACTCGGCGCTTAAGCCGGGCACCATCCTGTCGTTTGACCAAATGAGTCAACAATTCGCGGCCCACTTTGTCAGCAGCAAACGGCCGCGCAGAGGCTCGGATTCCTTGTTGGCCATCAGGCAAAAAGAGGGGGAACCCATCCGGGCTTACGTCACCCGGTTCAACGCTGCCGCGCTGGAAGTCCGGAACCTGGACCAATCAGTTGCTATGGCCGCGCTCAAGGGCGGCCTTCAGAAGAACGACCTGTTGTTCTCCCTGGAAAAGAAATATCCCAGGGATTTCGCTGACATGCTAGCTCGGGCCGAAAGCTATGCCCGGGCAGAGGAGGCTTTTGAGGCCAAGGATAATGAAGCTCGCGACAAGCGACGAGTAGGCAGAGCGGGAAGGCCCGCCGAAGAAAGAAAGCGCACCGAAGCTTGGCCGCGCTCCCGAACTCCCCCTGGTCGCGGGCGAGCCCGGACTCCACCTCAGGCTCGGGGGCGGGAAGCCACCGACGGAAGGGCACGCCGAAGTTCCCCCGAAGTCCCCCCGAAGTCCCCCCGGCGCCGAAGTTCCCCCCGGCGCCGAGGTTCTCCCCCGCGACGAGGTTCATCTCCGCGCCAAGGTTCTCCCCTCCGGCGGCGTTTTCACAGCTACGCCCCCCTCAACACCCCGAAGGCTCAAGTGCTGCTGGAGATCAAGAGACGACTTCCGGAGTCGGAGAGAATGCGTTCCCATCCCAGAAAACGCAACCCCAACAAGTTCTGCCTTTACCACCGTGACCACGGTCACGATACCGAGGTGCATCCAGCTCCAGGACGAAATCGAGGAGCTGGTCCGGCGGGGCAGGCTTGGCCGATTCCTGCGAAGACGATCTAAAGAGCAGGAAGATCGGCCGAGAATGTTGCCGCCGATTGGGGAGATCGGCAGGAGGACCGGCCGTCTCTTGGCGTCATTAACACCATCTCGGGAGGACCGCAAGCAGGGAAAGACCGACGAATCCGAGGGATCGGCAAAGAGGCAGAGGACCTCGGAGCCCGTGACCTTCACCGAAGCAGACGCCCAGGGGACCAGATTTCCGCATAACGACGCGGTTGTAATCTCTTTAAAACGTCGCTGATTATGATGTACGCCGCGTTTTGGTGGTAAATGGGAGTTCGGCGGACATATTGTTTTTACGATGCCTTCCTTGAAAATGTCCCCTACCTGACTCCGCTAGGACCTCGTAAGTTCCTCCCTGGTGGGGCATTTTGCCGGACACGCCGTTTCCGGTCGAAGCAGGTGGAACTTGTTGGACGGTGACGGCGGGCCAATCCCCAAGATTGGCCAGGCGCGGATCGACTTTTTTTCCGTGAGGACCCGTCCGCCTATAAATGCAATTCCTTGGGCGACCAGGCTTAACGCGCTAATACGTGCGGTAGTGTCAACCTACTACTTAAGATGAAAATTCCCGATGAGCCATGGAGTCAGGCGAAGTACAGGGACAAGCCCTGGCAGAAAGTACTGCTACTCACAATCGCCCTGCCGCGAGGAGACGGCCCGACCCTGTCCTTTGTTGACGGACTGGACGTCCCGCGACGACCTCACGGAAGTAACGGGCGAACCTGCGGAAGACCTTCGTCCCTGTGTTCCTTACGCGATGTAGACCCGGGGCATGAGGTTGCGGATCCGCTCCAACCTAGCGGCCGAGGTCAAGGGACAGCTCGTCGCTTTCCTCAGAAAGGAATGCAGAACGTTTTCGCACTCGGCCTCCAGCGGATGTAACCCAGGGAATCGACGCCCGATGTCAGAGTAAACACTCGGGCTGGCCATCGACGCCAAGGCATCCGACCCGTCAGAGAAAAATTACGCCGCCAAGCCCAGTAAAGGACAGAAGGCGGTATCGCGAAGAATGTGGATAAGCTCCTTGAAGCTGACTCATCCGGAGGTCAAACTCTATCCGACCTGGGTCTCGATACGTGTCCTCCGTCAAAAGAAGCAACAACAAATGGAGGATGTGCGTCGACTTCAAGAAGCTGAACAAAGCCTGCCCAAAGGAACAGCTACCCCCTGCCAGAGGATCGAATCAGCTGGTGGATCGCAACCTCCGGGCCCCGAGCTCCTCACTTTTAATGGACGGCATTTTCTGGTTATAAACCAGATACGCATGCGCCCGAGGTAATGAAGAGAAGACCACCTTTATTAACTGACCGAGGTCTCTATTGTTACAAGGTCAGCCTTTCTGGTACTTCAAGAATGCAGGAGCCACCTACCAGCGCTTGTCAAAGCAGGTCCTTCAAAGGGGCAGATCGGGGCCGCAATATGGAGGTGTACGTGGACCGAGCATGCTGGTCAACAAGCCGAGCCTTGACAAGACCACCCTCGCCGACCTTGAAGAAACTTTCGGTGGCGCTTAGAAGGCACAAGATGAAAGTGTTGAACCCAACCAAATGCTGCCTTCGGCGTGACCCATCCGGAAAATTTTAGGATTCATGGTGTCGAGACGCGAATTGAGGCAAATCCCGAGAAAATCCGAGCCAATCCAGGAGATGACGTGCCCCAAAAACAATTTAAGGAAGTTTCAGCCGCCTGGCTGGGGAAGGTGGCGACCCTGAACCCGCTTTGTCCTCAAGGTTCGGCCCGAAGCGGTGCCTGCCTTTCTTCCAGGTCCTCAAGGCGACCGAAAGATTTTTGGCTGGAAACAGGCGGAGTGCAAACAGCATTCGAAGAGCTTAAAAACTACTCGGCGCGCCTTCATTGCTTGCAAGCCGACCGGAAGAAGGGCTGCTCCTAATACCTAGCTGTACTCTCCTAATGGGCCCTGGCCGGCTGTCCTGGTCACGGGAAGATCGAAGGCGCACAAACCATCCCTACTACGTGAGCCGAGCCTTGAGGGACGCGGAAACCAGGTACTCCAAGTTAGAAAAAACTAATTTACTGTCTTCTGATCGCAGCCAGGAAGCTCCGACCTTACTTTCAGGAGATACCATCACGTTCCTCACGGACCAACCATTAAGAGCCGTCCTCCACCGCGCAGACGCTTCAGGAAGAATCGCCAAGTGCGATCGAGCTCACGGAAGTTCGACATCAATTACCGGCCCAGGCCATCGATCAAGGCTCAGATACTGGCGGACTTCGTGCTGGAATGCACCGCACCAGTCGAAGCCGAGCTAGAATCAAGCGAGACTATCATCAGCGGGAGACCAGGCCCCGACGAAGCCGAGCTGTGGCGGGTCGAGCTTCCCTGAAGAAAGGGCCGACCTTCTTTGAAGGCGCCTGGGTTCTGCATGTGGTGGCTCATCCAACTCTAGCGGGGCCGGCGCAGGGCTGGTCCTGGTTAGCCCCGAGGGGATCGTCACCGAGTACGCATTGCGCTTCGATTTTCCCACAACTAAAATGGGGCCGAGTATGAAGCGCTGATAGCCGGGCTGCAGATGGCCAGGGAATTGAAGGTGGGTCGGCTTCAAGTCTATAGCGATTCCCAGTTGGTGGTCGGTCAGGTCGGCGGCAGCTACGAGGCGCGGAGGAAAGCATGGTGATGTACCTCGGAAGGTTGAAGAACTTAAACCAGCCTTCGACAGCTTCGACATTCGGCACATTCCCAAGGACGGAATACAAGGGCCGACCTCCTCTCCAAGTTGGCCACCTCTGCCCCGGCCCTACGCCGAACTACCAAAAGAGGTGTTTTGGAAACTCTGAAGTGCCGACCACGAGGAACCTCAGGCCGTCCTGCGGACGGACTTCGAGCCCAGCTGGATCGATCCGCTGATCGCCTACCTCGAAGAAGGGGTCCTCCCCCACGACCGGGAGAGAAGCTCGGAAGCTCAGGAGTCAAGCCTCCCGCTACGTCTTGTACTAAGGGCAGGTTATATAAAAGGTCGTACTTACTCCCTTCCGTTGCTGAGGTGCCTCCGACCCTCTGAGGCCTGCATCGCGCTACGGTGTCCACGAGGACTCTGCGGGAAGTCACGCGGAGCCAAGATCCCTATCGCAAAGGACTATTTCGGCAAGGGTACTACTGGCCGACCCTACTTCGTGATTCCACGGAATACGTGAAGAGGTGTGACCGCTGCCAGAAGAAACGCCAGCGTGCAAAATGGGCAGCCGGCATCCGAACTCACTCCGCTCACTGCACCCTGGCCCTTCGCGCAGTGGGGGATGGACATCCTCGCCCCCTTCCAACAGCCGTCCGGACAACGGAAGTTCCTCCTGGTCGCGATCGACTACTTTACCAAGTGGGTCGAGGCGGAACCACTAGCGAAGATCACGAGGCCAAGGTGCAGGCTTCGTCTGGAAGAACGCTGATCTGCCTGGTTCGGTCTGCCTCCGAGCTCTCATAACCGATAATGGGCGGCAGTTCGCTGGAGCCCGGTTTTGCCGAATTCTGCGAAGACTAAACGTCTCCCACCACTTCACATCGGTGGCTCATCCGCAAGCCAATGGGGAAGCCGAAGTGACCAATCGGACCCTGCTGCAAGGGCCTCAAGACGAGGCTCGACAGGGCGAAAGGGCCTGGGTAGACGAACTTTACCACGTTCTCTGGGCATACCGAACAACGCAGAGGGTACCGACCGGGCGAGACACCCTTCGCCTTGGCCTTCGGCACCGAGGCAGTCATCCCCGATCGAGCTCAAACTCCCGTCTGCTCGAATCGTGGGCTTCAACGAGCAACTCAACTCCTAGGACCTCAGAACCAACCTCTACCTGCTGGAAGAAAGGAGGGAGGCAGCCCGCATCGAATGGCCGCCTACCAGCGGAAGGTGGCTCGGTATTACAATTCCAGAGTCAAAAGCAAGGCGTTCAGAGTTGGGGACTTAGTGCTCCGACGAGCAGCCGTCTTCCCAGCCCCAGAATCAAGGGAAGCTCGTCCCAAATTGGAAGGTCCGTTACGAAGTGGCAGAGGTCATCCGACCTGGTACCTATCGCCTAAAGGAGCTTCGGAGGACTAGCGCTTCCCCGACCTTGGAACTCAGAAAACCTGAGAATGTACTACCAGTAGTTTCCCTCAATAAAACCTTGTTGCTCGACACTATCGTTTCAGGGTCACTGGGAAAAAAAGCGAGCGGAAATGCCCCCACAGCCGGCTAGGAACAGGAGGAAAAACCTCGTCCTGGCACGAGCAAAGTCAAATGGCCCCGTTCGCAAAGGACGGGATGGGGGAGAAGCGAGGACAACGGTCCTCGTTGTGCCCCCAGCCGGCTAGGAACAGGAGGAGAACCTCGTCCTAGCGTGAGCAAAGTCAAAGGCCCCGTTCGCAAAGGACGGGATGGGGGGAGAAGCGAGGACGACGTCCTCATGTGCCCCCACAGCCGGCTTAGGAACAGGAGGAGAACCTCGTCCTAGCATGAGCAAAGTCGAAAGGCCCCGTCGCACGAAGGACGGGATGGGGGGAGAGGCGAGGACGACGGTCCTCATGTGCCCCCACAGCCGGCTAGGAACAGGAGGAGAATCTCGTCCTAGCGCGAGCAAAGTCGAAGGCCCCGTTCGCAAAGGACGGGATGGGGGGAGAAGCGAGGGACGACGGTCCTCATGTGCCCCCACAGCCGGCTAGGAACAGGAGGAGAACCTCGTCCTAGCGTGAGCAAAGTCGAAGGCCCCGTCCACAAAGGACGGGATGGAGGGAGAAGCGAGGACGACGGTCCCCATGTGTGCCCCCACAGCCCGTCGGGGAATAAGAGGAGAACCTCGTCCTGACGCGAGCAAGGTCCTAAGGCCGAGCCCCAGAGTCTACGGTAAGCTTCACTGCAGAAGACGAGGTCTCCTTCAGACCTCGGCTTCAACTTCGGTATCAGCGTCAGCGGGAGGCGAGGTCTCCCCCAAGCGATCATAACCTTGACTGCAAAAAGAGGAGGTCTCCCCCGAATCGACTTCGGTTGATGAAGGCAATGTCAACTCCGACCCTGACCACGGGGGCGACATTGACTCCGGCTCAACGTCCGGCTTCACTAATTTTGGCTGGAAACGAGTCCCACTTCAACTCCAAACATCGACTGGGGATGAGACTCCCCCAAGCCTCAGCTTCAACTTCAGCGTCAATATTGGCTGGAGATGAGACCTCCCCCGAGCTTCAGCCGCAAAAATGCGGAGCCTGGAAGAAGACTTCGGAGTCGCCTGTTTTGGGTACTCCCTTCCTTCAATTTTTGAACCGGGAGTGGGGGGCACTGTTGGGGATAAATCCCGCTCCTGCCGAAGCCCGACCCCAGGCGAGCTCAGCGGCCGAACTCCTTCGGACCGACCCCAGGCGAGCCCATGCAGCCGAACTCCTTCGACTTCCCGCGGCGAACTCCTTCGGACTTCCCGCGGTCGAACTCCTTCGCGACTCTAGCGGCCGAGCTTCAATGAAGTCTCAGCGGCCGAACTCCTTCCGGACCGACCAACCGCCGAGCTTCAATGAAGTCCTCTCAGCGGCCGAACTCCTTCGGACCGACTCCAAAGCGGGCCAACTCCTTCGGACCGACCAAGCGACCCATGCGAGCCCTTCGAGCGGCGAACTCCTTCGGACCGACTCCAACGGCCGAGCTTCAATGAAGTCCTCTCAGCGCCGGACTCCTTCGGACCGACTCCAAGCGCGAGCTCAATGAAGTCCTCTCAGCGGCTCAGGACTCTTTAGTGATCCCAAGCGGTCGTTCACTCAGTTCCAAGCGTGGGGAGAACTCTTCAATTTTTCATCCATCAAGGAGCGGTCCGGCTCCCTCCACGGGGGCCGAATCCGCTCCTTCCAAGCCAAAGCTTCCCCGGCCGAGCTCGGCAGGCCGAACTCCTCATCGGACGGCCCCCGAACTCGGGCGATGCAGCCTCTCGCCAGGACATCCATTTATGGGGACCGAAACTCCCTCCTAAGTCTTTCCCGCAGCCGCCCGAACTCCTCGAATGTGGGCACACGAGACGAAGGCTTTCATCCCTTCATCGTCTCTGCAACCGTCTTCAGTCAGTCCGCCGCACCATCAGTCAGTCCGCCGCGCCTATGGGCGACCCCACCTCAGGCGGCCGAACTCCCACTCCGAATTATGCACGACCGGCGGCCGAGTAGGAAGCTTACCACATTTCGAGGGCGAGCGCCCGATCCTCATTCGCGACAGCGCGGCTTGTCACCATCAGCTTCCACTAAAAGGATCCTCCCACACGCTAAGCTTACTCTGAACTCTCGACTCCTCTAAGCTCTCCTCCCACATCTCTCTCCGGCTCCCCATTCGGACTTCTTTTTTACTTGCTCGGAAGACCGTCGGAGGGTCCTGCCGGAGCCACTACTGTTTCCTTCCGGCGGACGTGGGTCCCCGGGGCGGAGCTCCAGCGGCACCGCGACCCGAGCGGCCTTCGGAACTCGCGCCGAGGGATGGTCTTCAAGGACGAGAGACAGGAGCGAGCTCCGAAAGTTCCGACAAGGGATCGAGCTTCCTCAGAGAACGACTAAGCTCTCTCCGCCGTCGAGTCTTCACCCTCAGAGATTAAGAACCCCTCGAGCTTTGATCGAGCTTCGTAGAATCCCCCTCTCACTTCCGATCCGAGCTCATTAGCGCTCGTCTGAAGAGATGGCGGGCGAGTGAGCTCTTCTTCGAGAGATAGATCTCCCTCCTTCTCCATGTAGAATAGAGGATCTCTTCGTCGGCTATCGAGTCAACCTCGGTCTAGAGATCACATTCTCATTGTAGGAATAGGAGGAGAACCTCGTACCTAACATAGCAAGTCGAAGGTTTCGTTATTTTAGACCAGAGATGTCGTTGGGGAAGGGCCCTGCAACGGCCCTTATGTCGCCGAACCCACAGTCCTCTTAGGACGAAGTGAGAACTCGTTCTTTAGCTCCCAAGAAGCATAAGGATTCAGAATTCTCGTTCATTTTAGAGATAGAGGTGGGAAAGAAGTTCTCCTCACACGTCCGTAGCCCCCCTTTTAGAGGAGAACTCATCCTAACGTGAGTGAGCAAAGTCGAAGCCTTTTTCATTTTAGACGAGATGGGGGAGAGGCCCTGACAATGGTCCTTATGTGCTCCCACAGTCCGTTAGGAATAGGAGGAGAACTTCGTCCTAACGTGAGCAAAGTCGAAAACCTCGTCCATTTCGGTCATTTTAGATGGGATGAGAGAAAAGGCCTCGAAGACGGCCCCATTGTGCTCGACAACAACAGGAGACAAGATCTCCCCCGAGCTTCAACTACACTTTCAACCTCGGCTGGAGAGAAGGTGCATAACCTTGAAGAGGACTTCGGCAGTCGCCCTTTTTGTACTTCCTTCGAGTTTCGAACTCGGGAGTGGGGGGACTATTGTTGGGGATAAATTTCGCTCCCGCCGAAGTTCAGTTTGAAGCTTAGCCTAATGCAGCTGGTAATCACGGAAGAGCTTCAATCGAAAATTCTCTCCCTAGCAATCGGATTCATTCAGTGGCCGAACTATCCAGTGGACAAACCTAGCCGAACTTCTCAGCGGTCGAGCCCCAGCCGAACCTCTTCAGCTGGCCGAACTTCTCAGCAGTCGAACTTCTTCCGGACTCCTCCAGCAACCGGGCTTCTACGGAAGCCGAACTCCTTTCGGACTCCTCTAGCGGTTGGATTCCTATAGGAGCCGAACTCCTTCCGGACCGTTCCTTCAGATGGATTCCTACAGGCGATCCCACTACTGAACGATTACAATTATCACGACAATCACGATCGTCATTTATCAAGACAATCATGATCGGCATTTATTAGGACGGTTACGACAGTCATTAATAAGGCAGTTACAATAGGCTCCATCTATAAGAAGGGACTCCCAGATATATTTTCTGGAGGCTTTCTTCTTCTTTCCAAAACTCTGCCGAATTCCTCTCTGAGCACTCCATTTCTGTTGGACAGAAGAACTAACTTGACCGTCGGAGGGTCCTACCGGAGCCACCACCACCGACTCCGGATGGGATTTTATTTTGCAGATCATCGATGGCGACCTCGTCTTCCTCGACTCCAGCTCGATTCGGCATCAACCAAATTCTTCACCAATAGTTACAATTCAGCAAATAGAGTTCTATTAGGTTGTTTTTTGTATTCCTATTTAAAGGCTCCATCTGTGTGGAGAAAAACAGACTTGAATAATTGATTGATTTGATTTCTGAAATTTCAGGCTTTGATTTTTGCTTTTCTTTTTAATTTTTCTTTGTTTTCTTCTAGTTTTATATTAGATCCCCTATTTCCTTTCAAAAGGGATCTTATTTATTTTTAGCTGATTTCGAATTGATGTCAGCAAATGATTTGCTGACTTCACTAAATCACTTGCCAACTTTAGTTGAAAAAAATAAAAAAATAGCTTGCCTTGGAATGGCATGGTACAGACTTGTACCAAACTATGCCGGTCATCGATATAGGTCCCAGATTGGTTCGGCGAACTTTATACATTATATATCAGGTGAACTATCAATTCCTACTCTGGTCTGGGTCCGCATCTGAGTTTGGTCATGCTGATGAAGAATCAGTCCCATACCCTATGTTGCATTGAGTCTGGGTTGGATACATCTTGATAGATCTACAATTAGACTTATTGTTTTTTCAGGTCAGTCTATGGATGTAGATTGGGTCCAGGTCAGTTCTGGGTCCTTGTGTTGCAATGATGGCCTAAAAGGTAGGCCAATAAACTATAGTCTTGTGTCTATATGAAATTTCTCATTCCTTGTTTGATTATGTACTTTAATTCATTTCATATATTATAAGATCCATCTATTGCTTTGTATACATTGATCGCCTTGTAGTTACAAGGTTTCTTAATGATTTATTGTTAGGCTCGATGCCCTGTGCTATATAGCATCTACTCATAAAAAAATTCTTGAGCAATCATATAGACTAGCATGCAACTTTGTTTATTTGTTCATTTTTTATTAGGTCTCATCATTTGAATTGAACAAGCCCTCTTAAATTTCTTTTTATATATATAGATATATCACTTTTGTATAAGGTACATAATTAACATTTGTTTCATCATCAAAGTTTTGAAGAAGAAAGAAGAAGCGGAAAGAAAGTCCCTTGGTGGTGTTATTCATCAAAGGAAGTCCATTAGTAAGTTATTTTTATTAGTTGTTTTGAAGTTGCAGTATACATTTAATAGCTCATATCTTTGTTGTTGAACAAGGTCCTATCATTTTACATGTTGAAATCTCATTGTAAATTTTCATAAAATGCTTTCCTTCATCTCACTCACCCTAATTTTTTCCTTTTTTTTTAATGTTGCTTTGAATCATTATATATGATTCTTATGGCATGTAAGAAATTTGTTTAAGTTATAGATCTTCTCTTAGCTTATTTGAAAGTTATTGAGTTACCTATGGTCCAAAAAAGATATTGTACTCCAGCTCTTCTACCAGCATGAGTTTTGTAACCTCACATTATTTGAATTTCTCAATGGTCCAAAAAATGATATTGTGCTTCTACTCTTGTGCTTGTTAATGTGGATAAAAAGGCATCCCATAATCTGTATTTTTTGACATAAAACTGTAACATTTCAACCTATATCTTAACATAAAAAAGAAGAAGAAAGAAATATGTTTGACCAAGAATATAACGCTAATATATGCTCAAGTATATTGCAATGCCATTCAGTCAACAAGTTGATGTTTCCAACCTTGCAACATTTGTAGATCAAAATCTAAGTCCGGAAGTGAATCCACATCTTTTTTATGCTGAGAAGAATCAATGATGAACTGTCAGTAAACCTTATGTGCTTTTGTGATTATTTTTTTCCTCTTTCTATTTTTTTGTCTTTTAGTTGTTAGAGATGCTATTTGTAATATCTACACTCTATAGTATTTCTGCATAGTAGAAATTTAGTGCTGGTTTGTGAGGCCAAGGATGATGAGAATTAAATTGGGAAATTGGAAGTTATAAAGATAAAGAGGTGATGACTATCCTTACCAACCCATATTCTTGCCACCACAGCTGACCAAATTCATATAGCTGAACAAATTCATGGCTTAGGACTTGACTATACGTATACATGCTTGTGTCTAGAGGTTTTCCTAATTGGTTAGGCAGCTGGTCCCTTAGCATAATTATTTGAAATGGGGAAGTCAGTTTAGCACCTCAAGCTTCAATATTTGCTATTCTCTAATTTCTATTGCCTGTTATTTTAATCAGGCACAAGAGCCTGTATGTTTGTGCATCTAATTAGATAGTTGTGGCCTGCTTGACCAAAACATTGACAGAAATGTCTAACATGTCAGATCATGGAGAAGCATAAAAATTGATTTCACTTATTGCATATCAATTGGAGAAAGATGCAGTTAATGAAATTAGATGCTTATGGGATATAGATTTAACTGCTGCTAAATGTAAGTTCTTTATGCTGTAGTGGCTTGTATATTTTCCTAGGGTAGGTTCCATTCTTAAACAACTCACCTGCTCAGGCTGTCTTAAGCATTCAGACTTCTTCACATCAACTATTTGTTGTTTCATTCACGATTTTATCGTGTCCAACTTTTTTACATTTCTTTTGGAATGTTTAATCACCATATATGAAACCTTTTTGTTCTTTTTATTTAACTGATTTGTTGTTGCTATTTGATTCAACATATCTCTTGCAGGCTCTTCAGCTTAGTAATATCTAGACATGCCTTTTGAATTCCTTCACCTTGTATCTCCTTCCATTTGTTCCTCCTCTAGTCTACTAGGTGTTGATATGGATCCTAGGGCAGTTGGCTTTATTTTCAGAAAGATTTCTGATGCCAAGTATTTTGTCAATGTGCTTGCCTATTTTTTTTTAAAAAACTATGTGCTTCATCAAGGTAATCTTGTGCTGCTTTGTAGCCTGTACTTCATGAAAGGAAGTCTCAAACTCATCAGAACTGTGACGTGTGGTCATCATAGTTGATCAAAAGCAACATCGAACTTGAACCATTATTAAAAGAAATCATATGAGCAGATTGATCATAATGAAACATGTATCACAGGCCAGAAATCTTGAACAAAATCTACTTAGAAAACTTTCAGCATGGTGTATTGTACATAATACATTACTTCTTTAGAGGTACAAGGAACTTAACACATTGAAGCTACTTTGATAATCACTCAACCAAGGTTTTAAATCCCATGGGACAAAGGTGTCCCGGTTTCTCCATAGAACAGGATGTCCCACTATCCCGACCCATCCCAACAGCAGTCCCAGACGTGCATCCCGGTGGATATCCTCTATCTTTCTCCCCATTTTATTTTTTTCTTTATTTTTTCTTTTTTCTTTCTTCCTTCTTTTCTTTCTTTTTCTCTACCTTCCTTTAATTCCTTTCCTTTTCATTTGTTTTCTTCTCTCTTCCTTTATTTTATTTTTTCTATTTATTTTCTTTCTTTTTTTTTTTCTTTTCTTCATCTTTCCTTCTTTCTTCTTTCTTCTTCTCTCCTTGCATGGATAGGTTTCGGAGTCCTGAGCCCACCTATTTCCATTTTGTTACAAGAATGGGACAAGATGGCCGAGACATCACCCACCCCTGCTGGGATGTAAAACCTTGCAGTCAACCCAAAAAGCAAACTTCAAAATGCCAAGTTTTTTTCTACAAAAGGTGCACTATAATTGTTGCTGATCATTTTAAAAGGATAGTTAATGGATGAAGTGAGCTACATACCTCTACAAGTAAACCTATGTGACGATCAAAAAATTTAATGTTCCATTGAAGGATAAATAACTTCGAAATCATAAAGTGTAAATTAAATAGAACACTAGAAAGTTGAAGCGAAGGTTCAAAAAAAAAAAAAATATATATTGAAATGCCAAAATTTTGTTTTTCTAACAAGGAAAGAGATGTTTCAAGGTGACCAAAATATTAAGTACAGAAAGCTTGGTTGTTTTATATTTTCTTACAAAGGTTCACTTATTACACTAAAATGGTACCATCTTGGAGTAGTGTTGATATGCCTGGTATGGGGTGCACTCTACATACCAATACTCCATACACCCACATGGTGCATTATACTAAAGCCAAGGTTTTAAATCCCTGAGATCGGGATGTTTCGGTTTCTCCATTGGATCGGGATGCCATACTATCCACCCCATCCTGGCAACAATCCTGGTCAAACATCTTGGTAAATGTCCTCCATCTCTCTCTCTCTCTCCCCTTCTTGTTTCCTTTTTTCCTTTGTTTCTTTTCTTCTTTCGTTCCTTTCTTTCTTTTCTTCTGCCTTTCTTTCTTTTCTTTTTCTTCTTTTTTCTTTTTCTTATCCCCTCCATTCTTTTTTCCTTTTTCTTCTTCTTTCTCTTTCCTTTCTTCTTTCTTTCCTTCTTTTTCTTCTCCTATCCTTTCTTTTTTCGTTTCACTTTTTCCTTTTCTTCATAATTCATTCCTTCCTTTCTTTCCTTTTTTCTTCTTCTCTCTCTTCATGGATGGATTTTAGTGTCTTGATCCTATCTTGATCCTGTTTTCTTATAGGAATGGGACAGGATTGCCAGGGTGGTTGCCCTCTTGTCGGGATTTAGAACCTTGGCTAAAACCCCTTCTATTAATGTTACTTGGCCACCAGACACAAGTGTGTCCTAAAAGTGTCCAACATGGCAAGTTTAAAAAATGGGATACAGGGACATGGATAATATTTTAATTCATATACACAATAATGTTTAAATGTATTTGGGATTTGAAAATATTTGTATTCTAGATTATCAATTTTGGACCATAGTTTCATTTAAACCCATTATCCATGCTTCGGGCAGAACTTTGTTTAACACACCATGCAATTTGATATGGCCCTGGTCTTTCACCCATGCAAATGAGGTATCTAGTTTGCATAGAAAATTGTATACATGCTTCTCAAAGATTAGCCATTACATAATTTTTTGATGCATCCATTGTACTTCAAAATATTGGTTTGCTATATCGGAATTTAGAACTCTTCCCTTTTGATTTTCATGAGAAGAAAATCTTAGATCTAAGTGGAAGCAGAGAGAGAGCTTCCAATGTTCATATTAGATACCATTGTGATCTGGCACCCTAAATCCAAATATCATTGCCTCACTATTGGTGATGGCATGCCTGGCCCTCTCCCCCTAGCCCACCAATGACACCAGCACTCTACTCTGAATGTGCGAGTCATTCCTTCACCCTGTGCCCTTGCTGCCTTCATGCAAGAAAGCTGTGCACCTTCTATCTTCTGTTCTCACACTTATCTCCACCTCCCCCTTCTCTCTATTGCTCTTGCTACATCTTTGCTCTTCCCCACCGCCGTCCCCCTTTCGAACCAAAGACTTGTGTCACTGGCATGTTCCATGCATTCCATGCTTGTCATGTTGTGTCCATGCGGAGACATGAAGAAATTCCTATTTTTGTCATGCCCTGGTAACACTACCTTGTATTATCATTTCTAATGCACCTATTTCAGCTACACTCTTGTCGATAATTCGAATGAGCTTCTCATGATTCTCATTGTTGTGTCCTCTGATGCAACAAAGGTTTTAGAACTTCAAAAAATAGCTAGGTTCAAAACACACAATAGGTAAATATAATCTTAAATATAAAATGCATGGTGAAATTCCTTATAAATGGAATCTAAACTCAAATAGGAGAGATGTAAAGATGCTTGTACTGCCAATGAAATCATCCTTGTTTGATACTCTTGGCCTTTTGTGAATGGGAGATTTAGAAGATGTATTTTTTTTCATTACCTCGATGAATTTGTTGTTTTGATTCTAATACTTCACACTGAAAAGGCCTGTTCACTCTTTCCTTTACCTCCCTAGTCTCCCACCTTAGCCTATATTTATAAGAATGTTTGTGCAGTTAAGTAGGCTATATTGATGAAGTCTATCACTAACGGTAGGTTGGTTAGGTCTATGACTTTGCAGGTAGACTACTAGAGATACAAACAACGAGTAGCAAGGCTAGCAAAGACAGCCTTATTGACATATTATGATTTAAGTATTTTATTTGTTTATAATATTGTGTGTAAATATGAAACTGTTCCCATATGAGTTCAATAAAAAATACTAAAGCCTTCAAATTCTTTAAGAATAAAAAAATGGTTTCCAGCTTTAGTATGAATTCAGCAACTTTTAAATGCTAAGGACTTCCAAAGGTATTGAGATCTTATAATTTTCATCGTACCCAACATTCATAAAGCCCAAAAATCGAACAAGTCATCTTAGTCTCCAAGGGATTTCAGTTGAAATGATGCTAACAACACAATATCTGAACAGAAAGAATCTTGCTTAGATGTTAAACCCGCTCATTCGTACATAAATGCATGCATGCATATGCACAATGGGTGCATAGGTACATATACATTGGTAAATACATTCATAAGTGCATAGGTAATTACATATGTAGATTCATATATAATAGGTATGCAGGTACATATATAGGCAATATACATGCATGCTTACATGTATACAAGCATGCTTGCTTGCACACGTGCATAATTCATTCATACTTTGTTCCTTGGCACATGTTGAGTTATTGCTGTATGCAGCTGTAAGCCTCAGAATCATAATATTTCATAGAAATCCTTACGATAGCAGATGCAAATTAAGCATGGTTTTAGGTTGTTTGACTGGTCTATTATCTTTCTTTTATATATATATATATATATATATATATATATATATATATATATATATATATATATATATATATATATAAAAATGAAATGGTAGGTTATCCACCCCATAATTATATTAAAGCTGTAAATGATTACATGATAATGTAAAGCGAGAGCTTATATGCATGAATCATTGTAACTCTAGATCTTGCTTCGAGATGAAGCAAGGTGTTTTGGGAGTTGCACTGCACTTGGGGGGAGTTTAATGATATTAGAATTTAGAGCTTACGGATACAGTCTCTTCTAGCTTAACAACCATGGCAACCAGTTATACTACTGAATCAATTTTTCGAAGAAGATTAATCCCAATTCACTTTGCCTCGACTGATGCAGCTGCTTTAACCTCAATTTTTGTTGTGATTTCTGACATTGACTCCTTGAACCTGCCGGAGTAGATAGAGGTCCAACTTCTCATTAGAGCAATCCTTTGCTTCAGACATCTGAGTTGAGAGTTATCACATATGTATGTATGTATGTATGCCCTTCTTTTCCAACATCATATATGTATGCATGCATGCATGCATGTATTTATGTGTGCATGCATGTATTTATATTGGTATGTCATCAATATCAAGAAGAGGCTTTGTTGATGGCCAATAACTTCCAGATCCATGAACATATCATATTCTTGTTCTGATTAGTGCCAAGTTAGTTAGTGCAATGTATGGAAATTGATCCATGACAATCTTTTTCGACCATGGAAATGTAGGTAAAGGTGGATCTCTAGACCTTAAAGGCCTGTACACTCTTTCCTTTACCTCCCTAGCCTCCCACCTTAGCCTATATTTATAAGAATGTTTGTGCAGTTAAGTAGGCTATATTGACGAGGTCAATCACTAATGGTAGGTTGGTTAGGTCTATGGCTTTGCAGGTAGACTACCAGAGATACAAACAGAAACTAGCAAGGCCAGCAAAGACAGCCTTATTTACATATTATGATTTAAGTATTCTGTTTATTTATAATATTGTGTGTAAATATGAAACTATTCCCATATGAGTTCAATAAAAAATACTAAAGCCTTCAAATTATTTAAGAATAAAAAAATGGTTTCAAGCTTTAGTACGAATTCAGCAACTTTTAAATGCTCAGGCCTTCCAAATGTATTGAGATCTTATAATTTTCATCGTACCCAACATTCATAAAGCCCAAAAATCGAATAAGTCATCTTAGTCTCCAAGGGATTTCAGTTGAAATGATGCTAACAAAATATCTGAACAGAAAGAATCTTGCTTGGATGTTAAACCCACTCATTTGTACATCAATGCATGCATGCATATGTACAATAGGTACATAGGTACATATACATTGGTAAATACATTCATAAGTACATAGGTAATTACATATGTAGATTCATATATAATAGGTATGCAGGTACATATATGGGCAATATACATGCATGCTTACAGGTGTGCAAGCATGCTTGCTTGCACATGTGCATTAATTCATTCGTACTTTTTTCCTTGGCACATGTTGAGTTATTGCTGTATGCAGCTGTAAGCCTCAGAATCATAATATTTCATAGAAATCCTTATGACAGCAGATGCAAATTAAGCATGGTTTTAGGTTGTTTGACTGGTCTATTATTTTTCTTTTTCTTTTTTTATATAAATGAAATGGTAGGTTATCCACCCCATAATTATATTAAAGCTGTAAATGATTACATGATAATGTAAAGCGAGAGCTTATATGCATGAAGCAGTGTAGCTCTGGATCTTGCTTTGAGATGAAGCAAGGTGTTTTGGGAGTTACACTGCACTTTGGGGGAGTTTAATGATATTAGAATTTAGAGCTTACGGATACAGTCTCTTCTAGCTTAACAACCATGGCAACCAGTTATACCACCGAATCAATTTTTCGAAGAAGATTAATCCCAATTCACTTTGCCTTGACTGAAGCAGCTGCTTTAACCTCAAATTTTGTTGTGATTTCTGACATTGACTCCTTGAACCTGCCGGAGTAGATAGAGGTCCAACTTCTCATTAGAGCAATCCTTTGCTTCAGACATCTGAGTTGAGAGTTATCACATATATATGTATGTATGTATGTATGCCCTTCTTTTCCAACATCATATATGCATGCATGCATGCATGCATGTATTTATGTGTGCATGCATGTATGTATATTGGTATGTCATCAATATCAAGAAGAGGCTGTGTTGATGGCCAATAACTTCCAGATCCATGAACATATTTTATTCTTGTTCTGACTAGTTCCAAGTTAGTGCAATGTATGGACATTGATCCATGACAATCTTGTTTGACCATGGAAATGTAGGTAAAGGTGGATCTCCAGACCTTAAAAGTTTCATTCAGCAATTTCCTGGTGCTTCCTTTGATCATGATAGAGGTAGACCCTTTCTTATTTACTGTAGTTAGCTATTATTTGTTTTCCCTTAGGCTTTGTTGATACTTGATAATTTAATAAACATATTATGATCGTAACACAATGTACAGAGCTATAGTCATGCTTGGTAGTCTTATATTTTCATCTTATATTATTTCCTTCAAATTTTTCTCTCAAACAATATTATTTCCTTCAATAAATTAGATTTATTATGCATGTTTGCTTCGGAATTGGAACAAAAAATTGTCACTGTTCTAGTTAGAATATCAAAAATTAAATTATTGTTAATTTGATTGTCACTTAACCATAGATTTGAAATGCTGATTTCATGATATTGACAAAGAATGAGAATATTCCATCATTTGAAATGGTGATGAACTGGAGCATCTAAGTTATTACTAAGGTTTTCTAAATTAATATTTTGATTGTACAGGATTTGAGGAAGTATCTGATGAAATTGATGGTACCAAAAACAAAGACAGGTAAAATTCTAGCTTATGTGCTTTAAAGCAATAAAAAATTATGGTTCCTATATGATCCTTTATCTCAAAATTGCAAAATTTTAATTATTGCTTCAGTCATTTCTCAAGTACCTAGCTTAGTGGAAATTGTGGAGATGATCATTAGATGCTTAATTTAACAGGCATCAAAAGAGCTCTACTAACAAAATAGCCAACTTTAATTGAATTGGAATTTAGATTTTCCAAGCAACAAGACTGTTTATGTGGTTATTTATCTTGCCCATCTTCTCTTGCCGCATGTAATCATAATATGTATACTTTTGAAAGAGGGAACATGAATGAAGCAAGCATAATGGACGATGGTGGTGGAAACAGAGGAAACATGGGAAGGAAGAGGTTCCTCATGCCACAACTCGACAAGGCATGGCTCTGGAGGAACAACTAAGAGCTTGTGCGGCAGGCAGAGGAGTTTTGAAAGAAGGAAAGCCCTGGTTGAGCTCAGATGATGTGGGAGGTAGAGGAACCCTTTTTCTGTTCAAAACAGGGATGAGGGAAGGTAAAAGATTCGGAGGTAGTGATCTTGCCCTCATGTCCGCCTTTCTAGTACGTCTTGATTCTTTGGGGATGTGCAAGCAACATAAAGAGGAAGGCCACCCCCCCCTTTGGCAGCCAGAAAGGGAAAAGCTAGCCTGGAGGAGCTGGCTGGTTCAAAAAAGGAAGGAGGCAGTGATATCAACCTCCTAGCTGGTGAGGCAAATAAGGGTCCCCTAGTCGAGCTTGGAAGGAGGCCAAGATCTATCCGGATCCTTCCCTCAACCGATGGCCAAAAGGTGAAAAAGGGGAGAAAAGGGAAAAAAATTCAGAGGAAACTTCCTACTCTATTTTTCACTTAACACCAGGCATTTCATTGTTATCATGTGATATCAAAATGATCAACTATTTTAAAATTGAGACAAATTTTTCATATTGCATTGGAAGAGGAACAAAAATAACTATTGCAATAAAAAACAGTCATCTTTGTTTGTTAATATGGAGTTACCAAATGGTCAAAACTCAAGCAAGGACTCGGTAAAAGGTTCATAACCAGTTCCGCCAAGTATTGTCTTAGCTAGAGGTTGTGCTCCATGATCGTGCTTCATGCCTTAAAGTGCATAAGAGATAGAAATAGGATAAGAGAGATTTATATTTTCTTTTGTAACGAGAAAGTAAACTCCAAAACCCTAACAAAAGAAGACCTTAGTCCCTACCATACCTTCACTTCTAGTTTTAACATGTTATTCAAGTTCTACATTACCCATGTCACCAACTCCAGCAATGTGGATTTAGGTCTCCTGATCTTTATCCACCATTCTTCCTATGTCAATCAAACCTTTTTTGATTCTTTTGCACAACCTTCATTCACATAATTATCTATATACGTCGCATAGTGTTGATGGAGTAGTTTAACATTCTGAAGAGAGCACTGAGGTCAAGCAGAACATTGATGTTGAGTTTGTGTTGCAGCAGATTAATGATAAAAATTTGCTACGTATGATGGAATCAGCCTATCATTTGATAGATAAAACAATAAATAATTCTCAGATTTGAAATTAGTTTTTCTTGACAAAATCTTATGAAGATAAAAAAAAAAAGAGAAAGTAAAGGGAAAGAGACTTGATTACAGTCAATGTGTGAAGACACATTGAACCAAGCGCAAATATTCCCCATGCATGTAGGGTCTCTCGGTGTTGTCTCCTAGAGATACAAAGAATCATCAGGATAGCCACTAGTGTTTTTAAAAACGCGTGGTGCACTGGAGATGCAAAGGTCATTTCGGGCAATAGTGCATGGTGCGTGGAGCAGTGCACGCCTCGTCGAAGTGAGGCGCAAAAATTTAAAAAAAAGAAATGCATGATAATGATGTTTATTCAAATGAAAAGGATATTGGTAATGTATAGTTAGAAACTTACATACATCTAATATGACTAGAAATAACTAAACTAGTGAATTCATACTAAAGCTTGTATATATCCAAAGCAAATAATACCATCACAGGTTTTTATAACTTAATTAAACAGATCACCCGCCAACAATGCATAGTTCCTACAAAAAGTTACAAGCAAACAAGCATATATCCTTCTAATCCAATAATGCAAGCTAGCTTAGCTACTATCTAAGAAGCTAGATGTCATCATCAACATTGTAATAATCATCAAGTTTTCATTATCACTATCGTCATTTGATTTGTAAGCTTCATCATCTCCTTCATCTTCAGAATCATTTCCATCTTCTCATTTTCTTTCTTCAGTTGCCCTCCTTAAACTAGAGGTTGATGGACCTACTCTGCTTGAACTAGAGGTGGATCTAGAATTAAATCTAGGTTCTTCAACTCCCACAGCTCTAGCAACATCACCTCAAGTTAAGGAGTCATCATCAAACACAATCTTCTTCTGTATCATCTCCTTCCATCCTCCCAATCATCCACTCACTGCTCTCATCTATATAGGATAATGAGATGGGATCAATTGTATCATGCAAGTTATATCTTCTCCTAAAGGCCCGATTATATTTAATGAACACCAAATCATTCATCCGCTTTTGCTTAAGTCTATTCTTCTTCTTGCTATGTATCTGCAAGAATTAAATAAACAAGTTAAATGCGATTATCATACACTATAAATAATTTTATATTTTATGTATAAAATATAATTTGCTTACATGTTCAAAAACACTAATTTCTTTCACATCCAGAGAAACTACAAGTGAGGTTTAGAACTTTGATCGCAAACTTCTGCAAATTCAGAGTAGATGATCTATATGAAGTCCACCATTCAGCTGTTCATGACATTACCATTTACTTAGCATAGTTATGAAACACAGGAATTATGACTTGTTAATTAGAAAATAAATAGGAATAAATCTCACCAGGAGCTACCATCTTCCTTTGCCTCATGGCCATATGATTTCCAAACAGTCGCTTAGCCTTCTTATATATAGTTAACTCCCTAGTAATCGTATCTTGCGTGTCTTGGCTGTGCACTAACCTTTGTATGCAATCATATAGCCCCTGCATCGCCTCTGAATTTGTCTCAATAGATGGGTTTGAGTAGAAAAATTCTGGTTTTAAAAAGTATCCAGCTGCATGCAATGGATGGTGGAGTTGAACTTCCCATCTTTTATCAATGATATCAAAAGCATTTTGGTACTTCTCTTCCTTTCCATTGAAAGCCTTCATAATAGCCTCTTTAGCTTGGTCCATTGCCTCAT
Source organism: Cocos nucifera (assembly GCA_006176705.1). NCBI lineage: Eukaryota > Viridiplantae > Streptophyta > Magnoliopsida > Arecales > Arecaceae > Cocos > Cocos nucifera. The sequence goes on from QRFJ01000449.1 coordinate 570,000, forward strand.
AGATATAATCCATGGCTGGCTTTTTCTCCCCATCAAACAATCGAAAAACACAAAGTAAATGACATGTCAACTTAAGGGTATACACCACATTATTCCAAAAGGATGTCATCAAAACTGTTTGAGCTACCCTTTTACCCGCTCTCTTTTGCCTATCGATAGGTTGACCCCTCAGAAGTAAACATCTTCCTTAAACTAACTCTATGTCAATGGATGCTTGCAAGTGTTAAGTATGAAGTTGCAAAGCAGGTTTTAGCAATATCCTCAAATATCAAATCAATGCAGTGGGCAGCACAAGGAGTCCAATACAAATGCTACCACTTTGTCTCCAAAAGTCTCCCTAATAACAAACAAAAAAAAAATCTAATCAATCATTCATAATTAAAGCAATAATTGATTAAGAAACAATAAGACTTTTAAATCAGAAATAAATTGTTAATTATTATCAGCCATCACCGAGCTTGATGCATTGTCGGTTACAATTTGCACAACATTCGCTTCACCAATGCGCTCCACCCATCCATCAAGTATTTCAAACATCTCTCTAGAATAAATATAACTAGAAGCATCAATTGACTCGATAAACATGCTTCCTTTAGGGCAATTAACAAGTTGATTGATTAATTTTCTTTGAATTCTATCTTGCCATCCATCTGATAATATAGAACATCCATGCCTTGCCCACTTTTCTTTATGATCTTTCATTATATTATTTGTAAGTTCTACTTCTTTCCTAAGAAAGGGAACCCTCACCTCATGATAGCTTGGTGGCTTCAATCCTAGTCCATATTGACCAATAGCTTCACACATTACCTTAAAACTAGGAAGTTTAACTATATTGAATGGAATTCTAGCATTATAAAGCCATCATGCTATATGCTGACAACATTTATTCCTTTACTCTTTTTTATGTGCTTCGTTAATTGTTCTTTGTTTTGATTTTTCTTCACCTCTAGTTCGTAGTACCAACTCTGGAGCAAGAGTGAAATATGAATCAATAGATCCCTTTTGTCTTGGTTTTTTGAACTTTGGTGGTGCTGATGAGACATTCCTTTTCATGCTTCCACTTCCATTAAGTCATCTTCCTTCTTTCCATAATCTTCTAATTTATCATAATCAGACAGCACATTCAATCTTTCTTCTCTCCTCTTTCTTTTTGTTCATAAAGTCTCTAAGCTCCTCTCTAACACTAGGTAGGCTTTTCTCACACTTCGATGCATTATGGTATCTGCCAATAAAATGTTGCTTAGCATGTGTAATGACTCCCCTTGTAATCTTCCCACAAAACCTACAAGCAATTCTGTCTCTTTGATTTGGGTCTATAACATATGCATATTTTCATCCCGAATCTGTTTTACTATCGGTATAACTTCCACTCCATTTAAATTTCAAAATCTACAGAAGAATCTTAAGAAACAACAAAATAGACCCCAAAATCAGGGAAAAAAAGATTCCAAAAATTACCCCAAAATCATACAAACGATTCCAGAAATTAAAAGAAAAAAAAAAAGAGAGAAGGAACCAGATAGCATAGACAGTTATCCTAAATAATAAATAAGAATCGAAGGAAACAATAAAAAAGACCCCAAAATTAGAAACAAAAAAGATTTTAGAAATAAAAAAAAAAGGGAGGAGAAGAATCAGAGAGCACAGACAATAATCCTCCATAAGAAATAAGAATCAGAAGAAACAACATACTAGACCCTAAAAACAGAAAAAAATATATTCTAGAAATCCAAAAAAAAAAGAGGTGACGGGAATAAGAGGAGGAGAAGAAATAACAAAATAGATGAATCAGAAAAAAAAGAAGAGAGGAGGTGAAGAGAAGAAAGATAAGGAGAATAAGCAAGAGAATAGATGAATCAGAGAGAGAAGAGAGGAGATTCAACAAAAAAAAAGAATAAAAATGTGCCTTTTGAGAGAGGTGGCTCTTGTTTGTTTCTAGAGAGTCAATTGCTTTGGGCGTATTAAGACTTCGAGTGAGAGCAAGGGCTTTTTGATATTAGAGAAAATGGATGGTTGAGATTTAATCTCAGCCTTTTATTGATGAAGCGCAGTTATCGCGCGCTATGCACCACAGACAAGGCGTGTGCTGCACATGCTATAGCTCGTGTTATGTTGAAGGGGCAATGCTATGGCTAACAAATAGCGTAGGGCTTATGCCACATGCTATAGCATGCTACAGCTGCACTATTGACAACATTGGTAGCCACTAGTCCTTGTCGGCATGTCTTTAAGGGCCATTATGAACTCAACCACACTTCCAAGTTGCTCAACAAATTAGAGGAATGATCATTGGAGAACATGAAAGAAAATGGCGGAAAAGAGAGCATCAATGGCGCAGCTATAGCACGCTATAGTGCGCTATAGCGCATGGCACAAGCCCTATGCTATTTTTTAGTCATAGTGTTGCCCCTTCAACATAGCATAAGCTATAGCACGTGTGGTGCACACCTTGTCTGTTGTGCATAGCGCACGATAACTGTGCTTTATCAATAAAAGGCTGAGATTAAATCTTTGCCATCCATCTTCTCTAATATCAAAAAGTCCTAGCTCTCACTCAGCCTTAATATGCCCAAAGCAATTGACTCTTTGGAAACAAACAAGAGCTGCCTCTCTCTTAAACGATACGTTTCTATTCTCTTTTTTTTTTCTTGCTGAAAATCTTCTCCTCTCTTCTCTCTCTGATTCATCTATTCTTTTGCTTATTCTCCTTCTCTTTCTTCTCTTCTCCTCCTCTCTTCTTTCTTCTCTAATTCATCTATTTTGTTGTTTCTTCTCCTTCTCTTTATTCCTGTCACCTCCTTTTTTTTTTTTTTTGATTGATTTCTGGAATCAGTTTTTTTCTGTTTTAGGATCTATCGTGTTGTTTCTTTAGATTCTTATTTCTTATGGGGGTTTACCATCTGTGCTCTTTGGTTCTCCTCTCTTATTCTTTTAAATTTCTGGAATCTATTTTTTTTCAAATTTTGGGGTCTATTTTGTTGTTTCCTCCGATTCTTATTTCTTATTTGGGATAAATGTCTATGCTCTCTGGTTTCTTCTTCCCTCTTTTTTTTCTTTTAATTTCTGGAATCTTTTTTTTCTGATTTTGGGATAATTTCTGGAATATTTTTTTCTCCTGATTTTGGGGACTATTTTGTTGTTTCTTCAGATTCTTCTGTAGACTTTGAAATTTAAATGGAGAGTGGAAGTTTTACTTATGGTAAAGAAGATTTGGGATGGAAATATGCATATGTTGTAAACTTAAATCAAAGAGATAGAATTGCTTGTAGGTATTGTGTAAAGATTACAAGAGAGAATTACACGTGCTACGCAACATCTTATTAGTAGATACCGAAATGCATCAAAGTGCGAGAAAGGCCCACCTAGTGTTAGAGAGGAGCTTAGAGACTTCATAAACAAAAGGAAAGAGGAGAAAGAAGAAAGATTGAATGTGCTGCCTGATTATGATGAATTAGAAGATTATGGAGAGTAGGAAGATGACTTAATGGATGTGGATGTCTGGGAAAAACAATCACTTTCTAGCAGAAGTGGAAGCATGAAAGGGAGTGTCTCATCAGCACCACCAACGTTCAAAACCCCAAGGCAAAAGGGGGGCCTATTGATTCATGTTTCACTCCTGATCTAGAGTTGGTACTACGAACTAGAGGTGAAGAAAAATCAAAACAAAGAACTATTGATAAAGTACATAAAATGAGTAAAGGAATAAATGTATAGCATAGTGGCTTTATGATGTTGGAATTTTATGCAATACAGTTAAACTTCATAGTTTTAAGGTAATGTGTGAAGCTATTGGTTAATATGGACCAGTATTGAAGCCACCAAGCTATCATGAAGTGAGAGTTCCCCTTCTTAGGAAAGTAGAATTTACAATTAATATAATGAAAGATCATAAAGAAGAAGAGTGGGCAAAGCATGGATGTTCTATATTATCAGATGGATGGCAAGATAGAATTCAAAGGACATTAATTAATCTACTTGTTAATTGCCCTAAAGGAAGCATGTTTATCGAGTCAATTGATGCTTGTGGTTATATTCATTCTGAAGAGATGTTTGAAATACTTGATGGATGGGTGGAGCGCATTGGTGAAGCGAATGTTGTACAAGTTGTAACCGACAATACATCAAACTTGGTGATGGCTTCTAATAATTAACAATTTATTTCTGATTTAAAAGTCTTATTGTTTCTTAATCAGTTATTGCTTTAATTATGAATGATTGATTATTATTATTATTGTTGTTGTTGTTATTAGGGAGACTTTTGGAGGCAAAGTGGCAGCATTTGTATTGGACTCCTTGTGCTGCCCATTGCATTGATTTCATGCTTGAGGATATTGCTAAGATCCCCAACATCAATCTAACAGTTAAGTGGACAGTAGAGTTGAGTGGTTATATTTATAATCATTCGAGATTGGTGAATACGTTGAGGTAGTATACAAGTATGAAAAATCTGATTAGGCTTGCTAAAATCTACTTTGCAATTTCATACGTAACACTTGTAAGCATCTATCGGCACAGATAGTTTTGAGGAAGATGTTTACTTTTGAGGAGTGGTCAATCTATCGATGGGCAAAAGAGATAGTAGGTGAAAGGGTAGCTCAAATAGTTTTGATGACATCCTTTTGGAATAATGTGGTGTATAGCCTTAAGTTGACACGTCCTTTACTTCGTGTGCTTCGATTGGTTGATGGGGAGAAAAAGCCAGCCATGAGTTATATCTATGTGGCAATAAATCGAGCTAAAGAGGCTATTGTTAAGGTTTTTAATGGAGAGGAAGAGAAGTACCAAAATGCTTTTGATATCATTGATAAAAAATGGCAAGTTCAACTCCACTGTCCATTGCATGCACCTGGGTATTTTTTAAATCCAGATTTTTTCTACTCAAACCCATCTATTGAGATAGATTTAGAGGTGATGCAGGGGCTATATGATTGCATACAAAGATTAGTGCCCAGCCAAGACACAAAATCCTATTACTAGGGAGGTAATCGTACATAAGAAGGCTAAGTGGCTCTTTGAGAATTCTATGGCTATGAGGCAAAGGAAGACAGTAGCTCCTGGTGAGATTTATTTTTTTTTTATTTTCTAATTAGCAAGTCAAAATTTGTGTTTAAAAACTATGCTAAATAAACGGTAATATTACGAACAATTGAATGGTGGGCTTCATAAGGATTATCTACTCCGAATTTGCCAAAGTTTGCTATCAAAGTTCTAAACCTCACTTGTAGTTCCTCTGGATGTGAAAGAATTTGGAGTGTTTTTGAACATGCAAGTATATTATATTTTATACGTAAAACCTGAAATTATTTATGGTGTATGATAATCACATTTAACTTGTTCATTTAATTCTTGTAGATATATAAAAAGAAGAGGAATAGGCTTGAGCAAAAGCGGATGAATGATTTGGTCTTCATTAAATATAATTAGGCCTTGAGGAGAAGATATAACTTGCGTGATACAATTGATTCCATCTCATTATCCCATATAGATGAGAGTAGTGAGTGGATGATTGGGTGGATGGAAGGAGATGATGCAGAAGAAGATTATGTGTTTGATGATGACTCCTTGGGGTGCTGGTGCAAGAGCTGAAGAGCCTAGATTTAATTCTAGATCCACCTCTAGTTCAAGGAGAGTAGGACCATCAACCTCTAGTTTAAGGAGGGCAACAGAACTTGAAAAAATAAAATGAGAAAATGGGATGATTCTGAAGATGAAGGAGATGATGAAGCTTACAAATCAAATGATGATGGTGATGATGAAAACTTGTTGATGATTATCGATATTGATGATGACAAGCTTCTTAGATAGTAGCTAAATTAGCTTGAATTATTGGACTAGATGGATATATGCTTGTTTGCTTATAATTTTTTGTAGGAATTATGCGTTGTTGGTGTGCGATCTCTTTAATTAAATTATAAAAACTTGTGATGGTATTATTTGCTTTGGATGTATGCAAGCTTTAGTATGAATTCACTAGTTTAGTTATTTCTAGTAATATTGGTGGTATATAAGTTTTTAACTATACCAATATTCTTTTCATTTGAATAAACATCATTATCGTGCATTTTTTTTTTAAAAAATTTTTTTTACTCACTTGATGAGGTGTGTGCCATGCCATGCATCAAGCGCTATTGCCTGAAAGGACCTTTGTGCCTCAAGTGCGCTGCATGCTTTATAAAATACTAGTATCGTTTATAAGACATCCACAATCATATAATATCAACTATAGAAGAAAGATATTCACCATCATATAATACAAGTTACCATACAAATATCGTCATTAAGAGATAATAAACTCATCTCTTTGGTGTCCATGGTGTACCGGTTGCAGAGTATTCATAGGATAGTGTAGGAGGGGTAAGAGGGAGGGTGGAGAGGGTCGCCATCTTCCTCACTTCTCTTTCTCCTCTTTGCTCCCATGCTTCATTTGGCTAGGGCAAGGAAGAACTAGATTGGCCCACACTTGAGGCAACCTATTGGATTGGCTGATTGTTGGGCCGGTCCAATTGGAAACCAGTATTGTCCACTATCAAATGAATCATCCACTTTGAACACGTAGCCACCATAGCAGGTTTAACCCATTATATTTGCAACTTCATGCCAAGTGCCAATATAGAACTACTATCATATTTAGAACTACTATCATATTTAGCCTACCAGTTTCTTATTGAAACCAGTATAGCAGCCCTATTGACTGCCATGGCATGATCTATAATTGATATATTATATGTTTATAGTAGTTCATTTTCATATTTGCGATCTTTTAATTGGATTTATCATTTGCTGCCTTGTGATACTATATAGGGCCCATTCTTGTGAGCTCAGAAGTGGCGCTCCCAAGTCCCGGGAACATCAGAAGAAAGGTCATGAAAAGATGGGAGCAAGCTAGAGAAGAGATCAGCCTAGTTAAGTGTGATACAGGAACTTAGTCGGCTCATCCTGAGACTGGGTCGGCTAAGTTGGAAACTGGGTCGGTTCAGTCTCAGGCTGGGTCGGCTATATCTCAGAGAAAATTCAGATAGAAAGCAGTATTTTTGGGACTGCTGGCACGGTACACAATTGGATCGGCTCAGTCTTTAGTCGCAGGTTAGTCGGCTCATTCTGAAACTGGGCCAGCTCAGTGTCACGGGATTAGTTTTGTGTACGTGGATTGTTGAGGTTTGGAAGAGTTTTTCTATAAGCTTGGAGCTTGACCCTTTTATAAAGTATTTATACTGGAAATAGGTCAAGAATTGTAATATGCTGAAATTACACTGAATAAAGCTCTTTTCTTTCGGAAAACTCTTCTTTTTCTCTATTCCTTGAATTCATTGATTGTGCTTCCGTATAAATCTCTAGGAGAAGTTCATTCCTTGTTACTGGCTGATCACCAGTGGCCACGCCGGTCTGTGTGAGATCTTATTTCCCCAATAATTGGTATCAGAGCGGTGTTGCGTGAAATGCAACTAGGGTTTCTACATTCAGGATCTGTTGCACCAGGTTTTATCCTAAAATCTTCTTGTTTTCTTCATGGTTAGCTTTAGATTGAGGTGGAGAGTTGTTACACGAAGGAAAGATGATACAGAAGGTTAGGTGGATCTAGGATCCATATATCTTCATTGAAGGATAGTGTTGCTGGTGTGTGATCGTAAAAGGGTATTAGGATTTTGTTCTTGACTTGATTGTAGTCATGGAATCAAGTGGACTCAAGATGGACTTTGAGAAGTTTGATGGCAAAGGAAACTTTATCCTATGGCAGCAAAGGGTAAAGGACTTGTTGGTTTAGTAGAGGAGCTACAAGGTCTTGATAAGAGAGGCCGAAAAAGATCAGTGCTGAGGATTGGAAAGAGTTAAAAAAAATTATTTTTAGCACAATCAGAATGTGCTTGGCTAATCAGGTGTTGCCCAAGGTTTGTACAAAGACCACAGCAAAGGGGCTCTAGACGAGACTGGAGAACACATGGAGAAGAATATGATCAATAAGCTGTGGTTGAAGAAACAACTTTATAGTCTGAGGTTGTCCGAAGGTGGAGATCTTGTTGCACATATCCAGAGGTTCAATCAGGTATGTTATGAGGTGATGAGTTTGGATGTGAAGATTGACGAGAAAGATCGGGCGTTGTTGCTACTATGTTCTCTCCTAGGTTCTTATGATGGTCTCATAACAATTTTAGTTTATGGAAAGGAGATCCTAAACTATGAAGAGGTTGTTGGTGTACTCAGATTAAATGAGCAAAGGAAGATCTGTAAGAGAGAAAGTTTGAGATCTTGGCTGTGAATGAAAGACAGGGAAGATCAATGGAGAAAGCAAAAGAGAAATATAAGGACAGATCAAAGTCTCGGGATCAGAAGAAATTGTAGTTCTACAAATGTCATCAGTCTGGACGTCAGAGGAGAAATTGTCCCCTTTTGAATCAGAAAAACGAAAGGCCAATAAGAGTGATGATACAGCTTTGGTGAGCAGTGGAGAAGACCTGCTAGTTATATCGAATGGATCCATAGAGTACGATATTACGTGGATGTTGGATTCAGCATGCTTACATCACTATACTTTTCATCGGGAGTGGTTTGCTATCTACCAGAAGATCGATGGTAGAAGTATCAGCCTTAGAGATGATCACCTGTGCAAAGTAGCTAGAGTTGGCTCTATCAGGACGAGGATGTACGACGGGATCATTCGTATATTATCAAATGTTAGGCATGTATCGGAGCTGAAAAGAATTTGATCTTTTTGGACTACTTGGAGGAGCAGGATTATGCTTTTAGTAGTTAGGTTGGGAGTGGATGCTTGAAGATTTTCAAGGAAGCTTTGGTGGTGATGAGAGATAGAAGACTGAGCAACAATCTTTACAGAATGGAAGGCTTAGTGATGAATGATAGTGCAGAGGAGCTAGCAGCGGCACAGGAGTAGCCCTTATTTCAGCTGTGGCACTATCGGATGAATTACATGAGTGACCGTGGGCTCACAGAACTTAGCAGAAGAGGGATGATCCCAGCCCTGAAGGAGGGCATTGATTTATGTGAATCGTGTATCTTTGGCAAACAACATAGGATGAAGTTTGCCAAAAGTACCAAGCGCAGCGAAGGGATGCTGGATTTAGTGCACTCAGATGTGTGGGGACCGCTCCTGTATCAACTAAAGGTGGGGTAAGATACTTTGTCATCTTTATTGATGATTTTTCAAGGAAGGTGTGGATTTATCTGATCAGAGAAAAGTCAGGTGTTTGCTCGGTTCAAAGTCTGGAGAGCTGAGGTAGAGGCGTCAGGAAGATAGGTGAAGTGTCTGAGGTCGGATAATGGAGGAGAGTATACAGCCTGGAGTTCAGGATGTACTATGAAGAAAATGGTATCAAACGTCATTACACGATGAAGATGACTCTCCAGCAGAATGGTGTGGTAGAGAGGATGAACCGGACACTGACCGAGAAGGCACAGAGTTTAAGGCTCAGACATTTTCAAAGTTCTTTTGGGGTGATGCCATAACTTTTTTTTGTTTTCTTGTTAACAGGTCCCCTCATCGCAAGCTGAATGGATGCATTCTAGAGGAGATCTGGAGTGGAAAGTGGAGCTTGGCCGCCTGAAGGTATTCGGTTGTCTAGTCTATGCACATATGGAGGCAGTCGAAAGGAGCAAATTAGATCCAAAATCTCAAAGGATGTTTTTTATTGGGCATCTGCAAGGAGTCCAAAGGATATTTGCTGTGGAATCCTGAAGCACAAATATCAGTAATCAGTAGGAATGTTATCTTTGATGAGAAGAGCATCTTGAAGAGGTCTGAAAATATAGTTGGAACTGAAAAAATAAAGATGAACAATGGTGGCCAGTCAAAAATAGATGACATGTAGTCTGCATCTACTTATAGGAGTGTTCCTATTGAGATGGAGCTGGATAGGAGAATATATACTCAGATGGGAGACCTGCATGGAGAGCCAGCTATTCAGGTGGTGCAGGATCAACCACAAACTTTAGGCAAGAGTGATGTGCCAGTGGGAGTGGCTTTGCACAAGCCCCAGTGTACTATCAGAAGATCGATCAGATATGGCATTAATGAGGTTATCTCCTATGCACTCATCATTGTTAATGGAGATCCAGAGAACTTTGCAGAGGCTATGGAGAGTGAGGATCATGATTCATGGATGCAGGTCATGATGGAGATGGAATTACTTGAAAAGAATCAGACATGGTAGCTGTTGGATCTTCTAGAAGGTGCTCGACCTATTGGCTCAAAGTGGGTGTTCACAAAGGAGGCATCTTCAGAATAAGGAGTCAAATTCAAAGCAAGGTTGATAGCAAAGGGATACTCAAAAGAAAAGAATTGATTACATAAGTGTTTTTCTCCTATGGTGCGTCAAACATCTATTCGGGTTTTGCTGTCACTGGTGGCACAGCATAACATGGAATTGGAACAGATGGACGTGAAGACGACCTTCCTTCATGGGACTTTGGAGGGAAAGGATCTAAATGAAGCAGCTAGATGGTTTCATTGAGATTGGATAGGAGGTGTGTTTACTCAGGAGGTCACTATATGGCCTGAAACAATCCCCTCGTCAGTGGTATCATAGATTTGATAGCTTTGTTTTGAGCCTGGGATTTGTAAGATGTGAACATGACTGCTGTGTTTATGTCAAGAATGTAGATAAGGATGATGTCCTGTACCTGCTTCTATATGTAGATGATATGCCTATAGCCAGTAGAAGCATGGAAGTTGTGAAAAGGTTAAAAAAGGCATTATCATCTGAGTTTGAGATGAAGGATCTGGGTTTAGCACAGAAAATCCTTGGAATGGAGATTTGTAGAGATAGATGCAAAGGAGTGCTCCATTTGTCACGAGGATATGTCCAGAAAGTTCTGGAGAGGTTTGGAATGGAGAAGACCAAACCTGCAGAGACACCATTGCCGAGCCACATATCTCTCTTCAAATATCAAAGCTCCCAATTAGAAGAGGAGAGTACATGGATAGAGTTTCTTATGCGAATGCTGTTGGCAGTGTGATGTACACTATGGTGTGCTGTAGATCAGATATAGCGCATGCAGTGAGCACGGTTAGTAGATACATGGCTAACCCTGAAAAGGAACACTGGAAAGCATTGAAATGGATATTAAGATATCTGCATTGAACAAAGGATTATGGTTTAGTATTTGGTGGGCAGCCTGGAGGATTTAAAAATGGAGGTTCGGGTCCTCTTGAAGGATTTGTAGATGCAAATTATGCTGGTGATCTTAATACAAGGTCTACTACTGGATACCTCTTCTACATATATGGTGGATCGGTGTCTTGGAGATCAATCCTTCAGCCAATTACGACTTTGTCTACCATAGAGGCCGAGTATATTGGAATAACAGAGGCTGTAAAGAAAGCTCTTTGGCTTAGGAGATTGATTGTTGAGTTGGAGGTGGAGCAGAGCAAGGTTACACTGTACAGTGACAGTCAGAGTGCTCTGTTGCTGACACAGAATTCAGTCTATCATGCGCACATAAAGCATATAGACGTGAGATATCACAGGATCAGAGAGTTGGTGGAGGAAGGTGAAGTGGAACTGATGAAGGTCCAATTAGCCTGATGTGCTCACAAAGGTACTCTCCAGAGACAGCTTTCAGATGTGTGGCATGGATTGGTTTGTTAGGAAGAGATGAGTTCACAAGGACTTAGAAGCACCAAGGTAAAGAATGTGAGCTCGGAAGTGGCGCTCCCAAGTCTTGGAAATATGAGAAAAAAGATCGTGGAAAGATGGGAGCAAGCCAGAGAAGAGATCAGCCTGGATAAGTATGGTACAGAAACTTAGCCGGCTTATCCTGAGACTGGGTTGGCTAAGTTGGGAATTGGGCTGGCTCAGTCTCAGGCTGGGTCGGCGATGTTTCAGAGAAAATCCAGATAGAAAATAGTGTTTTTGGGACTGCTGGCACAGTATACAACTAGATCAGCTTGGCTTAGTCAGATTGAGCCGACTCAGTCGCAGGTTAGTCGGCGCAGTCTGAAACTGGGTCGGCTCAATGTTGCGGGATTAGTTTTGTATACGTGGGTTGTTTGGGTTTGGAAAAATTTTTCTATGAGCTTGGGGCTTAATTCTTTTGTAAAGTATTTATACTGGAAATAGGTCAAGGATTGTAACATGCTGAAATTACACCGAATAAAGTTCTCCCAGAAAATTCTTCTTTTTCTCTATTCCTTGAATCCATTGATCGTGCTTCCGCATAAATCTCTAGGAAAAGTTCATTCTTTGTTACTGGCTGATCACCAGTGGCCATGCCAGTCCATGTGAGGAGATCTTATTTCCCCAACAGTTCTTTGGTGGGTAAATATCAAGAAAAAGTTGGTCAACTTTCCTATTGACCAACTTACCCATGTTCTCCCGCTTTTCAAGATGGATAAGTTACTTTCCTATGGATAGCATTTACCCATGACATGGGAAAAAATCTTACCCATCTAAGGAATGGCTAAATCATTTTTCCATCATCCAGTAAAGTAGAGATTTAATTTTATTCTTAAGATGCCCCATCCTCATTGCCGATGCCTCCATCATTCAATGCCCTATAACTCAATTGTACACTTTCTCCAAACTTAAAAAGCATAAAGGGTATTATGAGAAATATGGATAAAATTTAGCAACTTATCCAGAAAAGTAGTGATGCAAAAGAATATGGGTAACAGATTTTGAAGCCACTTTTTCATGCATAAAAGAATATGGGTAAATTATTTTGCTATCTAAATGTTGCTTGAAAAATATTTATCTAAAAAAATATAGATTTTCATGTAAATTTTTTACCCACAAAAGAATGGACCCATAAAGATATTGGAAGTATAGGCATTTCAGTTAATAGCATATCAAGCAATGAATCTTTAAGGCACTTAGCTTCAAGACATGTAGTATCTAATGCAATAATTTCAGATTCTTTAGTGCTGCTACATATCACACTATTTCGGTAGAGAGCCAAGAAATGGCATCACCTGCTAAAAGGAATACAAATCAAGTGGTATTTTATATCTAGTATGTTACTAATCTAGTTAGCATATTATACCCTTCCAGGCACTAGGAGATGCTATAAAATACAAGCTATAAGACATCGCTTCTTAAAGATATTTTAGCACCCTTCAAATGCATTCCAGTGTCGATTATTGGGATTAGTTGTATACCTCAATCTGTTTACAGCATATGCAGGATCAGCATATAATTTGTTTGAATTCCTAGTGATCCAATTATTTGTGTGAACTTTGCTTGTGAAACAGGTCTACCTTTTTTTTCTTTAAAGTGAATGCTTGGATCATAAGGAGTAGACACGGGTTTGCTATCAAAACAATTGAATTTCTTCAGTAGTTTCTCTATGTAATTAGTTTATGGTATGATAAATCTCGTGAAGAGTTTTTAAAAATTTAGTGTTTTGTTTTTAGTCTGCCTTACTGGAATTTTTCATGTTAAAGTTTGAGATATAAAGGATTTAACCAGGTTATCTATTCAAGCTTTGTGCCAATGATGGGAATGTCATATAGATACAAGCATAAGTGACTATTTGGTCACCAACTACTTTACTATAAACGTTTTTATCAATTTTCTATATTTTAAAGCTATAAGATGGAGCAGTTTCATTAAATTTCTGAAGCCATTTCTTTGGTGCTTGTTTTTGGCCACCTCAAGATCTAATAATTTTGCAAACTTTGTTTTCCTAACTGGAACTACGAATCCTTCTGGTTGGTTCATATATATTTTTTCATCTAAATCGCTTTTTAAGAATGGTGTTTTGCATGCATTTGAAGATTTATTAATTTGTTGATCAAGGCTAAGAAATAAGAATTATGGTGCTAACTTTAGCAATAGGGCATAATCAAAATAATCTACACCTGGTTTTGTGTAAGACACTTTGCAACTAAGCTAACTTTGTATTTTCCTACCAATCCATTGGATCTTATTTTCTTTTTAAAATTCATTTTCCTCCTATAGTTTTACTACCTGCAGGTACATTAGTTGATACCCAAGTTGGGTTTTGGATAACAGGTTACATTTCATTATTAGTTTCTTTGTTTCCTTTTTTTTTTCCTCCTTATGAAGTAATTATCTTTTGGAAAGGGTTCCTGTTGCATTCTTCATGTCCTAAGAATTCTTTTTTGATTGTAAGTTCTATGTTAAGATTCCAGCCAAATTTTCTTGCTTCATTACTCTCACCTTTAAGCTACAAACCTTTAGCAACCAATTATATGTTTTATTTTTTTGATACATGTCAGATTTAAAATTCCAGTGTCCATCATGTAACGATATTTATATTGGAAATACTCTACATCAGAGTGTTCAGCTTACACTCTTCTTTCACATTGTTCTAAGAGGCCTTCAACATTGTTACGTGCATTAAGGGATATGAAGAAACTGGTAAAAAGATTATCTCAGTTTACAAGAACCTGATTAATATCTTGCATCATATATAAGTTATAATGTGAAAGACCCACAATGAGAAAGTGTGTACAAGCAATCCAATTCTGTTTTCTAGCAGTTCCAGGAGAGCTATTGCAGTCTCCTATCTTTTATCAGACACAATCATTGAGAATTGCTACATTTGTTTCTTGAGAAAAGTGAATTTCAAACGGTCATTAATCCAGGCAATGTTCTATGTTATCATTTGTTTTATTATAGTTGCCTGTGAAGTAATATTAACAAGAGACTGTGTTAGAACTTAAGATCAATGTCACAGGATGCATTTGGGTTTATGCACATACAGAATGATGATTTAAAGCAAAATTTTCATAGCTAAACCGGAATATGGAGAAAGGTGCTGATAATAATGGATCTGTTTATTGGAACCTAATTTCAGATCCTCAGAACCAACAGGATCTGGAGAATCATTCAAACCAGGGACATGGCAACCGCCAACATGAAGACCATTCTCATATGAGCTTAGCTGCCGGGCCAATAATTTTAAACTAATCTGGCAATGGTATTGAGCATTTCATTGTGAATGACGGATTGTGATACACTGCAGATGCATTCCTTTCCCTGAAAATATTTCTTGGTCTGCTCTGTAGTTTGGGAAGCTATTTCTGATATAATGCTGAGAACCTTACATCACAAGATGTCAAGTTTGTAGATTAGGACATTTGCCTTCCATTTTGTAAGAAGGCCAGGGTCTTTCTGAAATCTGTTTCAATTTCATGATGACATGTATGATTGCTAAAAATTATTGTCTTCCATTCTTCTGCCTTGTGATCTAAGCAGGCTTGCTCATTATATTAATGGAGTATTGGATCATGTGAATTTGATTTTTTTGCAAATATCATTTACAAAAGGTATATCTCATGTTTCTGTAATTGTCTATTAAATTTAAGACCTCAGCTGAAGAGTTTTAACCTTTTCGTACTTCCCGCATCAGTCAAAGAACTGGATTTGTTATATTTCTGGTAAGAAGCAAGGAGACTTTTTTCCTGCAATGTTCTTAGATGTGCAACTCTGAGCAGTCATGGCTCCGATCGGCTGTTGAAACCATATCAGCTGAGGTATAAATCTACTAAGTTTGAGCAAAGTTGGGGCCTCTTTTTAAAAGGCACCAGCTTATTAGTGAGACATGTCATGCAAGTGTTCGAGGTGGCTTCAAAAACCTAGCCATACAACATGTATTATATCGTTACTAATATCAAAGAGAGTGAGGGGAAAAGAAACCAAAAGAACTTCGATAGCGTTATAATACCTCTATTTGGTCTGAAGAAAAAATTGGAGGGATGAATAAGAAAAAGAATGCAAGGAAGATTTATTCATTTTTTTGATAAAATATAAAAAAATAAATAAAAATAATTTTTCCATCTGTGAAGAATGAAATAGAATAAAGATTATATTTATATAATATTTTTATTAAACATTTTTGATAAAAATATTACTATCATCAATTTATAACATTTATTTATATTAAAAAAATAAATAATATAAAAAAATAAATAATATAAATTTATAATCAATAATATATAATTAATAAAAATTATATAAATATTTAATTTTAATTTAATTTAATAAATAATTATTAATAAATTAATTATATTAATTAGATAAATAATTAGTTAATTTATAATTTAATTTAAATAATTAATTAATATTATATAAATAGTTAATTAAAAATAGTAAATAAAAATATATAAAAAAATAATTTTAATTATTTAATTATAATTATTAAAATATGTATAAAAATTAAAATAATTAGTAATAAAATTTAGTAGTATATGATTAATAGTATATATATATATATATATATATATATATATAATATGGTTAAAAATTTAAAGAAATATTATATTTTTGTTAAAAAAATTAATGAGGGGTAAATTTGTCAATGCAAAAATTTATTCATCTGTTCTTGCATCTTAATTTTGATGTAATTGGTGGATTAGAATGGATGGATAATCTCTTCTTTTTCATCGATCATTTTTATAAGCTTTTGAACTAAATGATGGATGAAGATCATCTATCCTTCCAATCTTTTCTATCCTTTCTTTCATATAGGGGTGCCAAAATTGACTCGACTCATTAATTTAATATGCATTTGATCAATCTTATAGGTTTGAATTTGAATTAAATATATTTGGATCATAAATGAGTCTGTTTAATTCATTTAGATATTTGGATCGAATTTTGATTTTAAATTTTTAATTTATTTAACTTATTTATCTTATTATATGGGTCGGGACAGGTTTATCTATTTAATGATTCTAAGATATCTATTGTAAAAGAGAGCTATATTTAAAATTTAATCGCATCCGCTTCTTGGCTTGCTGCCCATTGCCCCATGACATCATATTAGCCGTCAGGTGGTCCATTTAAAATTTGATTAGACCCGAGCGCGGCTTGCCAAGAGAAAAAATTGCATAATTCTGTGGCTGTGAATACTGTTTTCCAAATAAAAAAATATGGATGGCTGTTTTTCAAAATAAAAAAAACATGCCTAGTGCCCACCCACTTGCCCATTTCTCTATCGTGATCCGCTGATCCATCTGCTAATCCACGCGACCCATCTCTCTCTCTCTCTCTCTCTCTCTCTCACCGTGCCCAAATACCCATTTCTCCGATTCTCCCTCCCCATTCTCCCCTTGCGACCTCGCCTCTCTCCTCTCCACGATATCCACCTCTCCCAGTTCGGTCTCTCTCTCTCTCTGTTTTTTTTTGTTAGGATAACAGAGGAATGGCAGGACCGAGCCAGAGACGAGAGGGAGCATCGGAGTGGAGCATCAAGGGATGGCGGGATCAAGCCGGAGATGAGCAGGAGCGTCGAAGCAGAGCAGTGAGCGACGATAGGCCACTAGACCAAGCTGGAGACGAGGGAGAGCGCCGGAGCGGAGCGGCGAGAGACGGTGGTAGGCCGCGGGATTGAGCCGGAGATTAGGGGGAGCGCTAGAGTAAGAGAGGGTGGAGCTGTGCCGAGGCGGCTGAGAGTGGAGAGGCCGGTGAAGTCCCCTTCTCCGGTTTATTTTCTCCTTTTTTTTAAAAAAAAAGATCGTAAATGGTTTGTAAATGGGTGGGTTTTGCTTTTTTTTAGTTGGATCGTAAACGAGTCATAAATAGGTTGGGATAACCTATTTATTAAATAAATTAGAGTCGAATTTTAAAATCTAATATATTTAATAAATAGATTGAATTTGAGTTAAAATTTTTTTTTAGCCGATTGTCACCTCTGCTATCCTGATCCTAACCAAACATATGGTATATGTAGAGAGATACCTTTTGCTATGGTTAGTTTAGGTAGTGGTATCCTGTTATGTAATACTTGATATGCCACTGTTGCCATGGGACGTATCTCTCTACTTAATTCATTACCGGCCTTCCTACCAGGATCAATCCAAAATCTTCAAAATCCATTGAGGTGAGTAGACGGCTGTATACCGGCTGCTTCATTTTGGCGTTTAAATTGGAGATGCAGTGGTGCCGTCCGAAGAGACCTGGAGCCCAAGCTAGAACTGTTTCCAGTTTGACGCATGGATACTTTTCTTCAAAAGTTGATTGATCCTTTATCGAAAAAAAAAAAAAAAAAAAAAAAAAAAGAACGATCGGCAGTGATGGGTTCTCCTGATGGATGACAAGGTACCTGATATTGTATTCTATTTCCGGTTCTGCTTTTTCCTTCTTTCCCCTAGCCGTGCATGTGACTCAGTCCACAGTACTTGAATCCAGTGTCCGTCTCGCTATCCGCTGGGCAACATGAGGTGACCCAAATTTTGGTTTATCACGGGCAAAATAGAAAGTCATGAAAAAATTGGAAAGGCCTATATAGTTGGATCTAGGCCAATGTTATATAAATCAGGATATTAACCACCGGTAATATACTAATCATTGTTCTAACTTCTGTTTTAAGTTATTACATTGAATGCTTTTTCTGTGAAATATTAGTTTGAATGTTTAATAATTAAAAATTGATCTAATATTTAAAAGGAGTCGGTCAAAAATTTAGGCAGACGTAAGCACTGAGACATCCTGTTGGCTAAAATGAAAGTAGAAGCATCTGATGAACGTTGTTGACCTTAAAAGTTGATTTGATCGTCTCAAAACATTTGAGTATGATTTTAATGGGTATACTTGTTTTGGAAAGAGATAAAAGTAGTTTTGCTAAAAGTTTTTGGTGTTTGATCGGATGGAAAAGTTTTACTATTTTGGTATCAAGAGTGGTCTCGACTCTAGCCCGGATGAAGCTATTTCCGTAATGACCATAGGAACAAACAGAAGGTATGATTTCTATAGGTTGGTCATCAGTCAAACCCCAAGAATGATGCAGTGGAGGAGCCAATTCTAATCTTCGTGTAGCCACATCCAAAATGACCACGAGATTAAATAGAAAGAATGTTTTCGATAGGATGATGACCCTATGACTTTAGGAATCAACTTCGATATGTAGAGGCCGACTGGTATACAATATGGAGTTGATCTCAGGAAATCAAGAGTTGACTCCTCTGAAGTAGCCCAGAATTGTTAATCCAAGAATTCATTTTGATGAGTGCAAAATTTTTCAGTATGATACTAATGAATGTGTTTTTTGGTGGAATTAATTTATTTTATAGGGAGTATAATGATCTTAGGTATTTAAAAAAGTATGAAGCTACTTGAAAGAACAAATCCTAAAGTTGGAGAAGTATTTGAAGTATTTTGAAAGCAAAAAAGGATGATTGAATAAAGGTGCATTATGAAAAATCAAGTAATGAAGGCTTAGAGTTGACTACTGGAGGTTTCGAGCCGACTCCAGTGGCATAGATCTCGAGTCAACTTTCGAATAGCTTAAGTCGACTCTCTCAGGAAAGATGGGGAGCAGATTTTTTGAGTGCAATCCTTGAACTGATTCCTAAAGATCTTGAGTCAACTCTAGATCTGCTCGAGTGAACTCCAGATTTGCCCAAGTGAACTCTAGATTTGCTTGAGTTAACTTTACCTCTAACGGCAAGTTTTTTAGAAGCCCTCTAATGGCTAGAAATGGCTAGTTTGGTTTTTATAAAGGATTTAAAGGCTTCCAAACTCAATGAAGAGAAAAGAAGTGTAGATGTAAGAGGAAAGAAAAGAGAAAAACCTACTTTCTTGGTGAGGGCATCAAATATATTTGAGCAAGTAAAAAAGAGAGGAATCAAGTATATTTAATTAAGCTTATAAGAGAACATCCTTAACAATCAAAAAGAGTCTCTTATCCATTCAAGTAAAGAAGTTCAAACTCCAAAAAGCAATTATTATCGATAGATATGGACACCGGGCCATGCCTGGCATAGCCTGGCCCAACCCATCGGGCTAGGATCCAAACGAGCCATGCCAGGCACGGTCTATATCATAAATGGGCCGTGCCAGGCATGGCACATTTAGCTGGAACCCCGGCCTGACACACCCTAAACTCAAGTTTTGGTGGGCCGTGCTTGGCACGGCCTATGGCCCATCGTGCTTAGCATGCGGGCCTGATGGGCGGCTCTTTTCTTTTTTCTTCTTTATTTTTTAAATCATACCAAATAGGCCGTGCCAGGCATGGCCTGTTTAGTTTCGTTTCATGCCATGCCAGGCACGGCCCGTTTAGTTCCGTTATAGGCCAAGCATGACCAATAATGGCTAATTCTATTTTTTTATTTTTTAGGTTAAATAATGACTATTTTATGATTTTTTATCTTTTTAACCCCCCACAACCATAAAATGACTAATTTGAGGGATAATTTAAAAAAAATAAAAATATTAGGATTCCTATAAATACCCCTCTCCTCTTTCATTTTTACCATACCAAATTAATTCTTCTCTTCTTTTCTACTACTACTCTTTCTTCTCTTCTAGCAATATTTAGCAAGTGTTTAGTATTAGCAATTAGCAAGTGTTCAAGTGCTACAAGAGGAGGATTAGTTTATCTATTGGAGCCTTGGAGGTTCTTGTTGAGGTTTTGACTCCTGAAGAGCACAAGAGAAAGCTCACAAATCTCCACCTACCTCTATTTAATTTTTTTATTTGGTATATTTTTATTATTTGCATAACTCATATTTAGATATGACATCTTTTGTGAGAGTCATTTTTGTTGGGAATGTATCCCAAAGTCAATCGTCAGTCTGTTAACGGTTGGACCATACATTTATAATTATATATGAATTATAAATTAATAAAAATTATTTTAATATTTTTTATCATAAATTCTATTATCTTCTAATGAACTCTTGTGTTGTAATGAAGTCCTTAGGACTATCTAGATTCGATAAAGAAGGATTTATCGTTCAGTTCTTAAATAGTTTACGATCAAATGATACGTTGTTACTTAGGACAACAATATTTATCGAGTATAGGTCGTTGTGTGCCATATAGGTTGATTATCCTCATAACCAAGAAGTATTGAGACACTGATATGGCATGCAAGTGAGATGTATGGGTACTCTGCACTGAACGTGACCAACTTCGGGGCTTTTCTCCTGTCAAGATTAGCTTCGATGGAATATGGATATAAATGTTCCTCCGATCTGAGATCACCATGGTGACTTCCAAGCAACTCACTGTATTTTGGTATCAGACTATCTGAATTTCTAATTCAGTAACGAAAGATTTTTGGGCACAGTCAAGTACTTATGGAGTCGATGCATGTATCAAGATGAAATTGACCACTCCTGATTTCAGGAGCTTTGTTTAATTATGTTTCAATTTAGCAAAACCTTGGTCAGGATAGTCTTAGTGAGGAGTCACGGGACTAAATGCTTTGAGATACGATATGAATGTATTTTCTAGAGTTGATAGTCTAACCCTGAGTTATCTATTACACAGAGATTGTTGGGGGTAAACCCCGCTCCCACCAAAGTTCAGTCGGATGCTCAGCGGACAATACAATCAGTAGTCACAGGAAAGCCTCAGCGGTCGAACTCCTCAGCGGTCGAACTTATTAGCGGACGAGCTCCGACCAAACTCCTCAGCGGTCGAACTCATTAGCGGTCGAGCTTTGACCAAACTCCTCAGCAGTCGAACTCCTCCTTCAGTCGGATTTCTATGGAAGCCAAACTCCTTATAGACTATTGATGGATTCCTACAGGCAATCCCACTACTGAATGATTACACGACAATAATAATTATCATTTATCAAGACAAC
Organism: Cocos nucifera; assembly: GCA_006176705.1. Classification (NCBI taxonomy): domain Eukaryota; kingdom Viridiplantae; phylum Streptophyta; class Magnoliopsida; order Arecales; family Arecaceae; genus Cocos; species Cocos nucifera. Next base: position 591,513 of record QRFJ01000449.1, read on the forward strand.
ATGATCGATATTTATCAAGTCAATAACGATCGATATTGATCAGGACGGTTACGACAGTCATTAATCAAGATAGTTACTGTTAGATATATGTGCCCTAGAAGTCAGAATTGACTGATACTTGTAATACACTTCTAGGGGCAAAATTATAATTTTGACTAATATCAATAAAATGAATTATTTTCTATCACATATGTGTATTTAGTATTTATGATACATCCTTTGAGTTAATGGTAATGATAATTCATATTTTTAAGAGTTGAAAATTTAAGACAAGAATAATCATTATTAACTTATAAAATGCTTTCGATCATAGGATCATCACGAGGATGGTAATTGATCCGAAAGGTTGGTGTACAATCACTTCTCTTTAGTAGATGAGTCTTGAGTCTACGGTATGGAGACACCGGAGCGAGAGTATAGGTACTCGTTAGAGAACGAGGGCACTGAGTGTGACCACCTCGAGTAGTCATTAGGAAGTCTATCTTCTCGTCAATGACTGACTCGATGCGGCAGTAGTGTGTCTGGTTCTTTGACCTGAGGTGCATCGACAGTTCACCTTGAGGGTGTTATAGTTTGACTACACCATTACTCGATCTCCTAGTCATATGGAACCCTGAGGTGTATGTTGGCTATAGCATGTTCATTGTAGAAATTGGATAGCATCAAGATGGAATCTATCTACCTCGGTGGTAGAGGAGCAGCCCTATGATGATCATGAGAATCAAATCCTAAAGCCCATGGCCATGATAGAGTGAAATAATAGAAAGAGTTTTTATTTAGCTTTTCACATCAGACCTGAATCGAATGATTACATCATATGATAGAGATTAGGATTTGACGAGTTCACCTTAACCCTAATCTGATCGGGGCTCAAGATAGAAGAACTTAATCACACAAGTAGCTGCACCAAGAGGTTCACATTCAGCTCTGATGGATTGCCATCATATACTGCTAGGTGCCACTGATGGATTTTAGGAGCAATTAAAATAATTTAGATGATCGATCATTCTAGCTGTTCGAATCAGAAGAGTTCTGATCCATCGAAAGGAGTTTCAATGATGTCGATGATAGAGATCATGACATATCCCATTACCATACAGAACTGAACCTAACTGGGTCACACAAATAAGGGTTTGAATCTGGTGATCATCAATTGAACTGATCCAGTTCAATTGATCTGAATGAGATTCAATTAGGTTCAAGAAAATCGTGCTAGCACTCGATTGAACCTAACGTTCTTCTTTTACTATCATAAATAGTTGTCCTGACTGTGAAGGGAAATCCTTATTTCCCGGTCCAGGTTCGTCCAGATCTGATCAGATCAAGAGATATATTTCAAAAATTTTTTCTCTTGATCCCAATCAGATCTTGATATATTTTAGATCTGATTCTTATTATTTTAATAAATAAAATAAAATAAGATAAATTAAATTAAATTTAATTTACCTGAATTGGGTAATCCTATTATCCTGTAGATGATCCTGTTTGCAGCGGAAGGTTCTGGATCTTAGCCACGCAAGCGCCTGGCCTCTACCGATATCCACTCGGGTTGGATCTGGAGATCCTCTTCTTCTCTATCACACCTCCAAAAATCAGATCTGGATCTGATCTGGAGGATCTTCAAAACTCTTTTGAAGATCTGCAGTCGTCCTTTTGCAGCAGCGCAGCCTTCTTGCTTTTGATCGCCTTTCCTTGATCTGAATCGCACCAACCTAAGTCCAAAACACCTTTTGGACGTGGAGAGCAAGGGGAGAAGAAGCTATGGCATGGAGGAGGAGGGGAGAGGCAGCCTTGGGGCGTGGGGTTTCTCAATTGAATTGCATTAGAATCTAAGTTGGGCGCAGGGTCTTATTTATAGACTAAGCGTGATCCAACTCCTCTTCCTCTCAACCAATCACAACCCTTTGTGAAATCAGATCTAAATCTGATTGGTTGGAATAGAGACCCCTGGATTCCTCCTTAGAGGGGACCTAAGACCAGTCAAACTGGATTCTTAGTAGAACTCTGATTGGAATCCAAAAGGGAGGTGGAGTCCTTGTCCAACAAGGACTCCTAGGCGCCTCCTACTTGGGCTCACGCCACCCTTGGCGTGCGCCCTTCTCCTTGCCAGGTTCTGGCAGGGGGACAGGCCCCCACCAGCTCTCCAATAGGTGCATGACATGTGGTCAAAAGTCAAAGGGTCAATGGTCAACGTTTGACCAGTCAAAGGTAGACTTTTGACCAAAGTCAAAGAACAAGAAATGGCAGGTGACCAAAAATGGCAGGTAATGTCTTACAAATAAGACAACCTATTGGACAACCTCCAGTCAGACCATATGAAGGCCTCTGATTGAGCACAAACTCCTTTGGCTCAGTCAGGACAACTTATTTATGATAGTAAAAGAAGAACGTTAGGTTCAATCGAGTGCTAGCACGATTTCCTTGAACCTAATTGAATCTCATTCAGATCAATTGAACTAGATCAGTTCAATTGATGATCACCAGATTCAAACCCTTGTTTGTGTGACCCAGTTAGGTTCAGTTCTGTATGGTAATGGGATATGTCATGATCTCTATCATCGACATCATCGAAACTCCTTTCGATGGATCAGAACTCTTCTGATTCGAACAGCTAGAATGATCGATCATCTAAATCATTCTAATTGCTCCCAAAATCCACCAGTGACACCTAGCAGTATATGGTGGCAACCCATCAGAGCTGAATGCGAACCTCTTGGTGCAGCTACCTGTGTGATTAAGTTCTTCTATCTTGAGCCCCGATCAGATTAGGGTTAAGGTGAACTCGTCAAACCCTAGTCTCTGTCATATGATGTAATCATTCGATTCGAGTCCAATGTGAAAATCTAAATAGAAACTCTTTCTATTATTTCACTCTACCATGGCCATGGGCTTCTGGACTTGATTCTCATGATCATCATAGGGCTGCTCCTCTACCACCGAGGTAGATAGATTCCATCTTGATGCAATCCAGTTCCTACAATGAACATGCTATAGCCAACATACACCTCAGGGTTCCATATGGCTAGGAGACCGAGTAATGGTGTAGTCAAACTATAACACCCTCAAGGTGAACTGCCGATGCATCTCAGGTCAAAGAACCAGACACACTACTGCAGCATCGAGTCAGTCATTGACGAGAAGGTAGACTCCCTAATGACTACTCGAGGTGGTCACGCTCAGTGCCCTCGTTCTCTAACGAGTACCTGTACTCTCGCTCCGGTGTCTCCACACCGTAGACTCAAGACTCATCTACTAAAGAGAAGCGATTGTACACCAACCTTCCGGATCAATCACCATCCTCGTGATGATCCTATGGTCGGGAGCATTTTATGAGTTAATAATGATTATTCATGTCTTAAATTTTCAACTCTTGAAAATATGAATTATCATTACCATTAACTCAAAGGATGTATCACAGACACTAAATACACATATGTGATAGAAAATAACCCATTTTATTGATTATTAGTCAAAATTATAATTTTGCCCCTAGAAGTGTATTACAAGTGTCAGCCAATTCTGGCTTCTAGGGCACATATATCTAACAATCTCCCACTTGTCCTAAAGCCAATTGGCTACAAGTCTAAGTCCCATCTTCTCAAGGTGGGCTTCGATCTTCTGCTGGCCCAACGGCTTTGTAAGTGGGTCTGCCACATTATCTGTGGAGTTGACTCTCTTGACCTCGACCTCGACGTAACCTTTCTTGAAGGTAATCGCGGATGAGATGGCATCTGATGGCATTCTCGTTTGCTTGGCAACTCTTTGGCATCACAAATAGACTTCTGCAGATGTCGACTTTCGATCATCTATATCGGACATGAAATCCGAGTCTGTGTATCCCTGGACTTGGAGTTCTCCATTACCAAAGACCAACATCATATCCTTAGTTCTTCTCAAGTACTTAAGGATACATTTCACAGAAGTCCAGTGTTCTTCACCTGGATTTGACTGATATCTGCTTGTGACACTCACAGCATGGGCTATATCAGGTCGTGTACATAGCATGGCATACATGAGGCTCCCTATTGCAGAAGCATAAGGGATCTTGCTCATGCGTTCTATTTCCTCAGGTGTGCTAGGGGCACATCTTCTTGGAAAGATGAATACCATGTCTGAAGGGTATTAATCCCCTCTTAGAGTTTTCCATACTAAACCTCTTTAGTACTTTCCTCTATGTACATCTTCTGTGAAAGTCCTAGCATCCTATTCGGTCTATCCCTATAGACCTTAATTCCTAGAATAAAGGATGCTTCACCTAGGTCTTTCATGGAGAATTCCTTGGACAACCATATTTTGACTGTTGTCAACATGGGAATATCATTCCCAATAAGGAGGATGTCATCCACGTACAATACGAGGAAGACAACAGCGCTCCCACTGACCTTTTTGAAAACACATGGTTCCTCTTCATTTTTGATGAAACCAAACTTTTTGATCACATCATTGAAACGAGTGTTCCAGCTCCGAGATGCTTGCTTAAGTCCATATATGGACCTTTGCAGCTTGCAAACCTTGTGATCAGTATCACTGGATGTGAAACCTAGCGGCTGTTCCATATAGATATCTTCCTCAAGATATCCATTTAAGAACGTCGTTTTCACGTCCATTTGCCATATTTCATAATCGAAATAGGCTGCAACGGCAAGCAATGTGCGGATGGATTTTAGCATAGCCACTGGGGAAAAGGTATCCTGATAGTCAATGCCTTCGCGTTGACTATAACCTTTTGCCACTAGTCTAGCCTTGAATGTCTCCACATTCCCATCTGCACCAATCTTTCTCTTGAAGATCCATTTACACCCAATAGGTACTATACCTTCTGGTGGATCTACCAAGGTCCAGACTTGGTTTGAGTGCATCGAGTCAATTTCTGACTGCATTGCCTCTAGCCATTTCTCGGAGTCGATATCTGATATCGCCTCATTGTAGGTTTTGGGATCATCACCATGAGCACCATTACCTACGAGGAACATTTTCTCTACTTCCTCTGAAATAATACCTAAGTATCTTTCAGGGGATGGGAAAACTCTTTCCGATCTACGAGGTGGAGGAGGTAGTGTTCTTATTGGCTCAACCTGATTTGGTTCCAATTGGTCCTTAGCTCGTTGTACTTGTGAGACTTTCTCATCAAGCTTAATCTGCTTTCCAATGCCGCTATCTTGAATAAACTATTTTTCAAGAAAGATGGCATGTCGACTCACAATCACATTGTGGTCTTCTGGAATGTAGAAATAGTATCCTAATGACTCTTTAGGATATCCTATGAATCGAGCTCTGAAAGGACCTAAACTCTAACTTGTCCGCTTGTTGTCTTTTGACATGAGCCGGACAACCCCAAATTCTGAGATGACTCAGACTTGGTTTCTTACCATGCCATATCTCATACGGTGTGGTAGGAACGGTCTTAGAGGGAACCCTATTCAGTAGATAAATTGAAGTTAACAATGAGTGTCCCCAAAGAAAATCAGGGAGGTCTGTGAAGCTCATCATGGATCGAACCATATCCAATAGAGTCCGATTTCTTCGTTCTGAAACCCGTTGAGTTGAGGTGTTCCTGGTGGAGTCCATTGAGAGACTATGCCATTTTTCTTGAGATAGTCTAGGAATTTCGGGCTAAGGTATTCACCTCCTCGATCTGATCGAAGAACCTTAATGGGTTTTTCAGTTTGTTTTTCTACTTCATGTCTGAATTCTTTGAACTTTTCAAAAGCTTCAGACTTGTGTCTCATAAGATACACATACCCATACCTAGACAGATCATCGGTAAAGGTAATGAAGTAGACAAAATTGCCTCTAGCCGGCACATCAAATGGGCCGCACACATCAGTATGTACTAGGGCAAGGAGATCTGTGGCCCTCTCCCCATGTCCAACAAAAGGGAGTTTAGTCATTTTGCCTTGAAGACAAGATTCACAAGTTGGATATGACTCGAAAGTCAATGGACTCAATAGCCCATTTTTCTCCAATTTGTTGATCCTATCTTCTGCTATATGACCTAATCTCAGGTGCCATAGATATCTATCATTTGGACTATCCCTAGGTCATTTGGCATTCACGTTTTGCTCGATAGTTAGAACGGTACATCAATATGTAGCTGATAAAGACCATTAATAAGGAAACCATTTGCAATTTTATTTCTTTCATAAAGAATGTTACAATGGTCCTTAAAGAAGGTAATCACATAGCCTTCTTGTGCTAAGCATGAAACAGAAATCAAATTCCTGCTAGCTGCAGGCACATAATAACAGTCTTTCAAAACTAAGTCTAAACCAGATGGTAATCGAAGAGGGTATGTTCCCACGGCTACTGCAGCAACTCTTGCTCCATTACCGATGCGTAGGATCATGTCTCCATCCCTCAGCCTCCTGCTATCCTCAAGACCCTGCATGGAAGTGCACAGATGAGCACTAGAACCAGAGTCAAGCACCCAACTGGATGCAGAAGAAACCGTAAGGTTAGACTCAATAACGAGCATACCTCCAGAAGGACCTTCCTTCTTGTTCTTCAGGGTGGCCAGGTAAGTAGGGCAGTTCCGCTTCCAATGGCCGTCGCTGTTGCAATGGAAACACTTTCCTTTGACATCGGCCTTTTTCTTCGGCTCTGCCTTCTTCTTCTTTGATCCTTCCACCTTTTGCTTTTTCACAGAGCTCTCTTTTTTTTTTCATAAGACTTTCTTTTGGAAGAAGTCCGTTCCAAGCAAGAACTGAGCCTTTAAACCTTTCATAGAAAAGCTCAGCGGTAACCAGCATATTCATCAACTCGGCCAAGAGGAATTTTTGAAGTTTATGCATGTGGTAATTCATGATGAATTGCCAATATGCATCAGTCAAGGATTGCAGAAATAATATCGTTCTGCAGATCCAAGTCCAACTCACACCGAGCGTTCTCAAGCTCTCCATGTCCTTGATCATTGTCAGACAGTGATCTTGGACATCTGCCCATCACGCATCTTAGCCTTAAAAAGTCTTTGTGACTTTGAATATTGGCTGCGCGACTCTGTTCACCAAAACATCTCCTGTAGGTGAGCCAATATTTGGCGAGCAGTCCCGATATCTTATGTTTGCGCTGGAGCTCATCAGACATTGAGCCAACATGTAGTAATCTGGCCTTATTATCTTACCGTCAATCCATTTTTTCAGAGACTGCTCTCTGTTCAAAGATGACGGCTGGTAATGTGGAGGTCCTGTCAAAACATGGTTAACTTCTCGAAATCCAAAATATTTGTAGTTCTCTGAGCCAATCTTTATAATTGGGTCCCAGTCAGTCTTGTGTGTCTAGGATACGTGCCATGGGTTGGACGCAGACATATTCTATAGAGAGTCAAAGATTCTAGTTAGATATTGTAATTTTGACTTGACCAATTCATTTAAGAATTTTATTTTTAAAAATTAGCTTCACTATTTTCTCGGATCCCTACACTCTCCTGTATAGAGATGCGAAAATCTCCACGATTGATGATTTACTATGGGTGTGCGGTACTCACCAACTGACTCATCACCTCACCTAACAGTTCATTGTGATGGGTTAGCCAATGAGTGAACAATCTTCTGTTCAATGATTCTCTATAATCATGGGTGCACCCAAACATGTCTCTAATTCCATGAATCTCACCGTATCCGGAATATTGATCCACTTCCTTAGTTAAGTCGACCCACCATTTGCATAGACTGGTTTCCTAGATTGGTCCTCTCACCGTATTAAATATTGAAGCCCAACTCATCCTCCAGCCCATAGCAATCCAATGCCTATAGACATGGTGGTCTTTCCGGTGCAACTGAGCCACTGTATCAGGCGGAGAATCAATCAACCCGGAAGGGGCCCGCACGTCTACAATGGTGGAAGACCTCGGACTTAATCTTTTCTTAGGGAGAATTGATTCAGGTCTCATTAAACTAGACTTGGCTTAGTCATAACAATTATGACTAACCTAGTGGCATGGGTCAGCTTGGATTATTGACCACCTCAGATCAGAACTGTGTCAACAGATATGGCCAGGTAAGTGAGATCGTGGAAGGAATATGCCGTTAACTCATACAAGAACGCATTCAGGTCGAGTAGCTTCCAATTAAAAATCAGTCGGTCCTCTGTGCCAAACTTACCTTAGACACCAAATTATGAGTCAGAACCAATTGGGTTAGCCTACAATCCGACTCTAACCTCTGAGCCTAATTAGGTCTTGCTTGATCGTGACTCGATCTTGACCTAGACTTAATCCTATTAGGCTGGTCAATTTAAGCATTGTTGATCCCATCTAACCAACTCTTGATTCGGTTTGATCAACCGCTTAGACCTAATTGAGCTACCCAAGCCCGAACCAGTATTATGAATATGTCTTAGATCTGAAATCTTAATTTTAGACCTAATATTATATTTCATAAACTTAATTCTTAATTAAGTTGGGTTCATAAACAAAATATGCATAATAAATCCTAGGTTGTCAGATCTAGGGTTTTGCAGAAAGTAAGTTTTGGGTTTCTGATTAAGGACGAACACGCAGCACCCCTACACGTCATAAGAACACCCCATCGAATGGAAAGAGAGGGCCTTTAAATCCTTCTTCGTTCTTATGACCGGACGGCCAAGAGGAACGCCTTAATTAGGAACATATAAATCTACAAACAATATTCAAGTCTATATCATATATCTCATATATAAAGTAGATCTAATCAAGGCATATTTTGCATACATCTCATGTATCATAATCATGCATGTTTTCAGATCTAAATTATCACATAATAATCTAAAAAATTAGATTTAAATTGATCCAATCAAATAAAATTCTAATCTAGACAATTAGTAGAACTATTCTACAACTAGTCTAGTCATGCATCAATCATATCTCATATGATATTCAAAAATTAAATAATTTTTATTTACTATTTATCAGATGTTATTATAACACTTATAATATCAAAAAATAGTAAATAAGAAGATCTAAAATATGATTTAATCAGATTAAATCAAAGACATGCAAAACTATTCTATAGAACTATTCTATTCTAGAACTAGTCGTGCATATCTTCATGTTCTTAGATCCAAATCATTTAATTTAAATTTTTTTGATTTTAGATCTGATCACATCTCATGTGACATCTAAAATCACTTTATTTTCTAATTAAAATAAAATTAAAATCAGATCTAAACAATTTAGAACCATGGCTCTGATACCAGTTGAAGGGAAATCCTTATTTCTCGGTCCAGGTTCGTCCAGATCTGATCAGATCAAGAGATATATTTCAAAAATTTTTTCTCTTGATCCCAATCAGATTTTGATATATTTTAGATCTGATTCTTATTATTTTAATAAATAAAATAAAATAAGATAAATTAAATCAAATTTAATTTACCTGAATTGGGTAATCCTATTACCCTGTAGATGATCCTGTTTGCAGCGGAAGGTTCTGGATCTTAGCCACGCAAGCACCTGGCCTCTACCGGTATCCACTCGGGTTGGATCTGGAGATCCTCTTCTTCTCTATCACACCTCCAAAAATTAGATCTGGATCTGATCTAGAGGATCTTCAAAACTCTTTTGAAGATCTGCAGTCGTCCTTTTGCAGCAGCGCAGCCTTCTTGTTTTGATCGCCTTTTCTTGATCTGAATCGCACCAACCTAAGTCCAAAACACCTTTTGGACGTGGAGAGCAAGGGAAAGAAGCTAGGCGTGGAGGAGGGGGAGAGCAGCCTTAGGGCATGGGTTTCTCAATTGAATTGCATTAGAATTGAGTTGGGCGCAGGGTCTTATTTATAGACTAAGCGTGATCCAACTCCTCTTCCTCTCAACCAATCACAACCCTTTGTGAAATCAGATCTAAATCTGATTGGTTGGAATAGAGACCCTTGGATTCCTCCTTAGAGGGCTCCTAAGACCAGTCAAACTGGATTCTTAGTAGAACTCTGATTGGAATCCAAAAGGGAGGTTGAGTCCTTGTCCACCAAGGACTCCTAGGCGCCTCCTACTTGGGCTCACGCCACCTTGCGTTCGCCCTTCTCCTTGCCAGTTCTGGCAGGGACAGGCCCCCACCAGCTCTCCAATAGGTGCATAATGTGTCAAAAGTCAAGGATCAATGGTCAACATTTGACCATCAAAGGTAGACTTTTGACCAAAGTCAAAGAACAAGAAATGGCAGGTGACCAAAAATGGCAGGTAATGTCTTACAAATAAGACAACCTATTCTGACTTGGACAACCTCCAGTCAGACCATATGAAGGCCTCTGATTGAGCACAAACTTCTTTGGCTCAGTCAGGACAACTTATTTGTGATAGTAAAAGAAGAACGTTAGGTTCAATCGAGTGCTAGCACGATTTCCTTGAACCTAATTGAATCTCATTCAGATCAATTGAACTAGATCAGTTCAATTGATGATCACCAGATTTAAATCCTTGTTTGTGTGACCCAGTTAGGTTCAGTTCTGTATGGTAATGGGATATGTCATGATCTCGATCATCGACATCATCGAAACTTCTTTCGATGGATCATAACTCTTCTGATTCGAACAGCTAGAATGATCGATCATCTAAATCATTCTAATTGCTCCCAAAATCCACCAGTGACACCTAGCAGTATATGGTGGCAACCCATAGAACTGAATGCGAACCTCTTGGTGCAGCTACCTGTGTGATTAAGTTCTTCTATCTTGAGCTCCGATCAGATTAGGGTTAAGGTAAACTCGTCAAACCCTAGTCTCTGTCATATGATGTAATCATTCGATTCGAGTCCAATGTGAAAATCTAAATAGAAACTCTTTCTATTATTTCACTCTGCCATGGCGATGGGCTTCAGGACTTGATTCTCATGATTATCATAGGGCTGCTCCTCTACCACCGAGGTAGATAGATTCCATCTTGATGCAATCCAGTTCCTACAATGAACATGCTATAGCCAACATACACCTCAGGGTTCCATATGGCTAGGAGACCGAGTAATGGTGTAGTCAAACTATAACACCCTCAAGGTGAACTGCCGATGCATCTCAGGTCAAAGAACCAGACACACTACTGCAGCATCGAGTCAGTCATTGACGAGAAGGTAGACTCCCTAATGACTACTCGAGGTGGTCACGCTCAGTGCCCTCGTTCTCTAACGAGTACCTATACTTTCGCTCCGGTGTCTCCACACCGTAGACTCAAGACTCATCTACTAAAAAGAAGCGATCGTACACCAACCTTCCGGATCAATCACCATCCTAGTGATGATCCTATGGTCGGGAGCTGTTTATGAGTTAATAATGATTATTCATGTCTTAAATTTTCAACTCTTGAAAATATGAATTATCATTACCATTAACTCAAAGGATGTATCACAGACACTAAATACACAGGTGTGATAGAAAATAACCCATTTTATTAATTATAGTCAAAATTACAATTTTGCCCCTAGAAGTTTATTACAAGTGTCAGCCAATTCTGGCTTTCAGGGCACATATATCTAACAGACTGAGCCAAAGAAGTTTGTGCTCATTTAGAGGCCTTCACTTTGTCTGACTGAAGCTTATTCAAGTCAAAAAAGATTGTGTTATTTTATAAGACATTACCTGTCATTTTTGGTCACCTACCATTTTTCGTCTTTTGACTTTGGTCAAAAGTTGACCTTTGACTGGTCAAATATTGACCATTGATATTTTGACTTTTGTCCACGTGTCATGCACCTATTGGAGAGCTGGTGGAGGTCTGTCCCCCTGCTAGAACCTGGTAAGGAGGAGGGCGCACGCCACCCTTGGCGTGTGCCTAAGTTGGAGGCGCTTAGGAGTCCCTGTTGGACAGGGACTCTATCTTCTTTTTGGATTTCAATTAGAGTTCTCCTAAGAATCAACTTTTACTAGTCTTAGGCATCCTCTAAGGAGGAATCCAAGGGACTATTCCCACCAATCAGATTTAGATCTGATTTTAAAAAGGATTGTGATTGGTTGGAAAGAAGAGGAGTTGGATCACAGATAGTCTATAAATAAGACCTTGCGCCCAACTCAAAGACCAATCATAATTCTCCACGTCCCAAGGCTGCTTCTCCTATCCTCCTCCATGCCAAACCCACCTTCTCTCTCTCCTCTCGACATCCAAAAGAAGTTTTGGATCTTGGTTGGTGCGATCTAGATGAGAGAAAGGCGACTGAAAGCTAGAAGGCTGCGCTACTGCAAAGGACAACTACTGATCTTCAAAAGAAGTTTTGAAGATCCTCTAGATTAGATCCAGATCTAATTTTTGAAAATATGATAGAGAAGAAGAGGATCTCTAGATTCAGCTCAAGTGGATATCGGTAGAGGCCAGGTACTTGCGTGGCTAGATCCAAAACCTTCCGCTGCTTATAGGATCATCAACGGATAATAGGATTACCCACTTCAAGATAAATTAAATCTGATTTAATTTATCTAAATTTATTTTAATTTCTAAAATAATAATAATCAGATCTAAAATATCTTAGATCTGATTTAGATCAAAGAAAAAAATTTTTGAAATATATCTCTTGATCTGATCAGATCTGAACGAACCTGGTCCAGAAAATCAGGATTTTCCTTCAACTGGTATCAGAGCCAAGGTTCTAAAAGTATTTAGATCTAATTTTAAATTTATTTTAATTAAAAAATAAGTGATTTTAGATGTCACATGAGATGTGATCAGATCTAAAATCAGAAAAAATTAAAATTAAATGATTTGGATCTAAGATTAGAAAATATGCATGACTAGTTCTAAAATAGAATAGTTCTATAGAATAGTCTTGCATGTTTTAATTTAATTTGATTAAATCATATTTTAGATCTATTTATTTACTATTTTTTGATATTATAATGGTTATAATAACATCTAAAAAATAGCAAATAAAAATTATTTAATTTTAAATATCATATGAGATATGATTGATGCATGTCTAGACTAGTTGTAGAATAGTTCTACATAATTATCTAGATTAGAATTTATTTTGATTAGATCAATTTAAATCTAATTTTTTAGATTATTATGAGATAATTTAGATCTAAAAATATGCATGATTCGATACATGAGATGTATGCAAAATATGCCATGATTAGATCTAATTTGTATATGAGATATATGATATAGATCTAAAACTGTTTTGTAGTATTGCATGTTCCTGATTAAGGCGTTCCTCTTGGCCGTCCGGTCATAAGAACGAAGAAGGGTTTAAAGGCCCTCTCTTTCCATTCGATGGGGTGTTCTTATGATGTGTAGGGGTGCTGCGTGTTCGTCCTTAATCAGAAACCCAAAACTTACTTTCTGCAAAACCCTAGATCCTGAAACCCTAGGATTTATTGTGCATATTTTGTTTATGAACCCTACTTAATTAAAAATTAAGATTATGGAATATTAATTAGGTCTAAAATTGAGAATTTTCAGATCTAAGACATATTCATAATACTGGGTTCGGGCTTGGGTAGCTCAATTAGGTCTAAGCGGTTGATCAAACCGAATCAAGAGTTGGTTAGATGGGATCAACAATGCTTAAATTGACCAGCCTAATAGGATTAAGTCTGGGTCAAGATCGAGTCACGATCAAGCAAGACCTAATTAGGCTCAGAGGTTAGAGTCTGGATTGTAGGCTAACCCAATTGGTTCTGACTCAACAATTTGGTGTCTAAGGTAAGTTTGGCACATACGACCGACTGGTTTTTAATTGGAAGCTACTCGACCTGAATGCATTCTTGTACGAGTTAATGGCATATTCCTTCCACCGATCTCACTTACCTGGCCATATCTGTTGACACAGTTCTGATCTGAGGTGGTCAATAATCCGAGCTAACCCATGCCACTAGGTTAGTCATAATTGTTATGACTATGACAAGTCTAGTTTAATGAGACCTGAATCAATTCTCCCTAAGAAAAGATTAAGTCTGAGGTCTTCCACCATTGTAGATGTGCGGGCCCTTCCCGGGGTTGATTGTTCTCGGCTGGATACAGTGGCTCAGTTGCACCGAAAAGATGCAACCATGTCTATTAGGCATTGGATGCTATGGGCTGGAGGATGAGTTGGGCTCAATATTTCGGATACGGTGAGAGACTCAATTAGGAATCCAGTCTATGCAAATGGTGGGTCTGACTTAACTAAGGAGTGGATCAATATTTCGGATACGGTGAGATTCATGAATTAGAGACCAAGTTTGGGTGCACCATGATTAGAGAATCATTGAACAAGAGTTGTTCACTCATTGGCTAACCCATCACCAATAACTGTTAGGTGAGGTGATGAGTCAGTTGGTGAGACCGCACCACCCACTAGAAATCATTAATCATGGAGATTTTTCGCATCTCTACAGAGGGAGTGTAGGGATCCGAGAAAATAGTGGGAGCTAATTTATTTAAAAATAAAATTTCTAAATAAATTGGTCAAGTCATAATTACAGTATCTAACTAGAATCTTTGACTCTCTATAGAAAAATGTCTGCGTCCAACCCATTAGCACGTATCCTGGACACACATAGACTGACCGGACCCAATTATAAAGATTGGCTCAGGAACTACAAAATTATTTTGGATTTCAAGAAGTTAACCCATGTATTGGACCAGGACCCTCCCACCTTACCAGCCCGTCCATCCACTGAACAGAGAGCATCTCTGAAAAAATGGATAGACGAAGATAATAAGGCCAGATATTACATGTTGGGCTCGATGTCTGATGAGCTCCAGCGCCAACATGAAGATATCGGGACTGCTCGCCAAATGTTGGCTCACCTGCAGGAGATGTTTGGTGAACAGAGTCGCGCAGCCAAATATCAAGTCACGAAATGACTTTTTAAGGCTAAGATGCGTGATGGGCAGTCAGTCCAAGATCACTGTCTGATGATGATCAAGGACATGGAAGAGCTTGAGAAGCTCGGTGTGAAGTTAGACTTGGATCTGCAGAACGATATTATTCTGCAATCCTTGACTGATGCATATGGGCAATTCATCATGAATTACCACATGCATAAACTTCAAAATTTCTTGGCCGAATTAATGAATATGCTGGTCACCGCTGAGCTTTCTATGAAAGGTTCTAAAGGCTCAGTTCTTGCTATGGAATGGACTTCTTCCAAAAGAAAGTCTTATGGAAAGAAAAAGAAGTCTGTGAAAAAGCAGAAGGTGGAAGGACAAAGAAGAAGAAGGCAGAGCCGAAGATGAAAGCCGCTGTCAAAGGAAAGTGTTTCCATTGCAACAGCGACGGCCATTGGAAGCGGAACTGCCCTACTTACCTGGCCACCCTGAAGAACAAGAAGGAAGGTCCTTCTGGAGGTATGCTCGTTATTGAGTCTAACCTTACGGTTTCTTCTGCATCCAGTTGGGTGCTTGACTCTGGTTCTAGTGCTCATCTGTGCACTTCCATGCAGGGTCTTGAGGATAGCAGGAGGCTGAGGGATGGAGACATGATCCTACGCATCGGTAATGGAGCAAGAGTTGCTGCAGTAGCCGTGGGAAACATACCCTCTTCGATTACCATCTGGTTTAGACTTAGTTTTGAAAGACTGTTATTATGTGCCTGCAGCTAGCAGGAATTTGATTTCTGTTTCATGCTTAGCACAAGAAGGCTATGTGATTACCTTCTTTAAGGACCATTGTAACATTCTTTATGAAAGAAATAAAATTGCAAATGGTTTCCTTATTAATGGTCTTTATCAGCTACATATTGATGTACCTGTTCTAACTATCGAGCAAAACGTGAATGCCAAACGACCTAGGGATAGTCCAAACGATAGATATCTATGGCACCTGAGATTAGGTCATATAGCAGAAGATAGGATCAACAAATTGGAGAAAAATGGGCTATTGAGTCCATTGACTTTCGAGTCATATCCAACTTGTGAATCTTGTCTTCAAGGCAAAATGACTAAACTCCCTTTTGTTGGACATGGGGAGAGGGCCACAGATCTCCTTGCCCTAGTACATACTGATGTGTGCGGCCCATTTGATGTGCCGGCTAGAGGCAATTTTGTCTACTTCATTACCTTTACCGATGATCTGTCTAGGTATGGGTATGTGTATCTTATGAGACACAAGTCTGAAGCTTTTGAAAAGTTCAAAGAATTCAGACATGAAGTAGAAAAACAAACTGAAAAACCCATTAAGGTTCTTCGATCAGATCGAGGAGGTGAATACCTTAGCCGAAAATTCCTAGACTATCTCAAGGAAAATGGCATAGTCTCTCAATGGACTCCACCAGGAACACCTCAACTCAACGGGGTTTCAGAATGGAGAAATCGGACTCTATTGGATATGGTTCGATCCATGATGAGCTTCACAGACCTCCTGATTTTCTTTGGGGACATTCATTGTTAACTTCAATTTATCTACTGAATAGGGTTCCCTCTAAAACCGTTCCTACCACACCGTATGAGATATGGCATGGTAAGAAACCAAGTCTGAGTCATCTCAGAATTTGGGGTTGTCCGGCTCATGTCAAAAGACAACAAGCGGACAAGTTAGAGTTTAGGTCCTTTAGAGCTCGATTCATAGGATATCCTAAAGAGTCATTAGGATACTATTTCTACATTCCAGAAGACCAACAATGTGATTGTGAGTCGACATGCCATCTTTCTTGAAAAATAGTTTATTCAAGATAGCGGCATTGGAAAGCAGATTAAGCTTGATGAGAAAGTCTCACAAGTACAACGAGCTAAGGACCAATTGGAACCAAATCAGGTTGAGCCAATAAGAACACTACCTCCTCCACCTCGTAGATCGGAAAGAGTTTTCCGTCCCCCTGAAAGATACTTAGGTATTATTTCAGAGGAAGTAGAGGAAAATGTTCCTCGTAGGTAATGGTGCTCATGGTGATGATCCCAAAACCTACAACGAGGCGATATCAGATATCGACTCCGAGAAATGGCTAGAGGCAATGCAGTCAGAAATTGACTCGATGCACTCAAACCAAGTCTGGACCTTGGTAGATCCACCAGAAGGTATAGTACCTATTGGGTGTAAATGGATCTTCAAGAGAAAGATTGGTGCAGATGGAAATGTGGAGACATTCAAGGCTAGACTAGTGGCAAAAGGTTATAGTCAATGCGAAGGCATTGACTATCAGGATACCTTTTCTCCAGTGGCTATGCTAAAATCCATCCGCACATTGCTTGCCGTTGCAGCCTATTTCGATTATGAAATATGGCAAATGGACGTGAAAATGGCGTTCTTGAATGGATATCTTGAGGAAGATATCTATATGGAACAGCTGCTAGGTTTCACATCCAGTGATACTGATCACAAGGTTTGCAAGCTGCAAAGGTCCATATATGGACTTAAGCAAAGGATCATTACGAGGATGGTGATTGATCCAGAAGGTTGGGTTGGTGTACAATCACTTCTCTTTAATAGATGAGTCTTGAGTCTATGGTGTGGAGACACCAGAGCGAGAGTATAGATACTCGTTAGAGAACGAGGGCACTGAGCGTGACCACCTCGAGTAGTCATTAGGAAGTCTATCTTCTCGTCAATGACTGACTCGATGCTGTAGTAGTGTGTCGGTTCTTTGACCTGAGGTGCATCGACAGTTCACCTTGAGGATGTTATAGTTTGACTACACCATTACTCGGTCTCCTAGCCATATGGAACCCTGAGGTGTATGTTGGCTATAGCATGTTCATTGTAGAAACTGGATAGCATCAAGATGGAATCTATCTACCTCGGTGGTAGAGGAGCAGCCCTATGATGATCATGAGAATCAAGTCCTGAAGCTTCGTGGCCATGTTAGAGTGAAATAATAGAAAGAGTTTCTATTTAGCTTTTCACATTGGACCTGAATCGAATGATTACATCATATGATAGAGACTAGGGTTTGACGAGTTCACCTTAACCCTAATTTGATCGGGGCTCAAGATAGAAGAACTTAATCACACAAGTAGCTACACCAAGAGGTTTACATTCAGCTCTGATGGGTTGACACCATATACTGCTAGGTATCACTGGTGGATTTTGGGAGCAATTAGAATGATTTAGATGATCGATCATTCTAGCTGTTCGAATCAGAAGAGTTTTGATCCATCGAAAGGAGTTTTCGATGATGTCGATGATAGAGATCATGACATATCCTATTACCATACAGAACTAAACCTAACTGGGTCACACAAACAAAGGTTTGAATCTGGTGATCATCAATTGAACTGATCCAGTTCAATTGATCTGAATGAGATTCAATTAGGTTCAAGAAAATCGTGCTAGCACTCGATTGAACCTAACGTTCTTCTTTTACTATCATAAATAGTTGTCCTGACTGAGCCAAAGGAAGTTTGTGCTCATTTAGAGGCCTTCACTTTGGTCTGATTGGAGCCTGTCCAAGTCAGAAAAGGGTTGTCTTATTTTGTAAGACATTATCTGCCATTTTTGGTCACCTACCATTTCTCGTCCTTTGACTTTGGTCAAAAGTTGACCTTTGACTGGTCAAATATTGACCATTGATACTTTGACTTTTGTCCACGTGTCATGCACCTATTGGAGAGCTGGTGGGGGCTTGTCCCCCTGCCAAGAACCTGGCAAGGAGGAGGGCGCACGCCACCCTTGGCGTGTGCCCAAGCTGGAGGCGCCCAGGAGTCCCTGTTGGATAGGGACTCCATCTCCTTTTTGGATTCCGATTAGACTTCTCCTAAGAACCAAGTTTGACTGGTCTTAGGCACCATCTAAGGAGGAATCCAGGGGACTCTATTCCCATCAATCAGATTTAGATCTGATTTCACAAAGGGTTGTGATTGGTTGGGAAGAAGAGGAGTTGGATCATAGATAGTCTATAAATAAGACCCTGCGCCCAACTCAAAGAGCAAATCATAATTCTCCATGCCCCAAGGCTGCTTCTCCTCTCCTCCTCCATGCCAAACCCACCTTCTCCCTCTCCTCTCCACATCCAAAAGGAGTTTTGGACCTTGGTTGGTGCGATCCAGACGAGAGAAAGGCGACTGAAAGCTAGAAGGCTGCGCTGCTGCAAAGGACAACTGCTGATCTTCAAAAGGAGTTTTGAAGATCCTCTAGATCAGATCCAGATCTGATTTTTGGGGATATGATAGAGAAGAAGAGGATCTCCAGATTCAGCCCGAGTGAATACCGATAGAGGTAGGCACTTACGTGGCTAGATCCAGAACCTTTCGCTGCTTACAGGATCATCAACGGATAATAGGATTACCCACTTCAAGATAAATTAAATCTAATTTAATTTATCTAAATTTATTTTAATTTCTAAAATAATAATAATCAGATCTGAAACATCCCAAATCTGATCTAGATCAAAGAAAAAAGTTTTTGAAATATATCTCTTGATCTGATCAGATCTGAACGAACCTGGTCCGAGAAATCAGGATTTTCCTTCAGTTACAACAAGGTCCGCCTGTAAAAAGGATCCTCCAGATATGCTTACGTCAGGCTCTAATCTCTCCTCTCTTTCTCTAAACTCTATCGAACTCATTCCAGAGCACTCTATTTCTGTTGGCCAGAAGAGCTGACTTGATCGTCGAAGGGTCCTACTGGAGCCACCCCTACTGGCTCCAGATGGGACTTTATTTTGCAGATCACCGACGGTGACCTCATCCTCCTCCACTCCAGTTAGATCCGACGATAACCAAATTCTGCACCAATAAATTTGACACTAAAGGAAGGGCGCCTCTATTCCTAAGGTGATCTTGAGGCCCCTTATTCTTAAAGGAGTGCTCAGTGACGATCTCTCTCCAGAGATCTCCCTCCATCTCTAGAGTTCTTTCCCAAGAGAAGATGCCTTCCAGGAGAGCTTCGACCCAACGATCAATGGCCTCCACAGCTCGATCCCGTCTAGATCCATTTGCTCCTACTTCAGTCTCGATAACTCAGGTTTCATCTGTACCTATGGTAGATGCGGAGCAGTTCAAGCTGCTTGTCTAGCAGATCCATGGCCTCATGGAGGTTAAGCAGGCCATGCAGCAGCCCCCGATGGTAACTCCATTGGGATGTTAGGAATCGACCCCAAGAAAGAGTATCTGGGCTAACGTACCCATCATCCCTGAGAAGAAAAAATAGAGAGTTGAAGATCCGTGTTTGGATCATGGTTCTCCTCTGGAGGAGACCTTTTCCATTTATAGTCGGAAGCCCCCTAAGATCTACAACCAAGATGACGCCCTCGATCACAGACTGCGAGAGATGGATCAGCAGATTGAGGAGCTCGACCACATCGCCCCAGCTCACCATGCTAATGTCCGCATTGATTTTCCTTTCTCCTCTCGAATTATGCAAGAGCCCATCCCACCAAACTTTGAGCTTCCTCAATTCGAAAGCTACGATGGAACTTCTGATCCAGTCAATCATCTAGAGGTCTTTTGGATCATGATGCTACTCCACGGTGCTCCATACTATGCTGTGCTTTCTCCTCTACCCTTAAAGGAGCCGTCAGGAATTGATATTCGGTGCTTAAGTCGAGTATCATCTTATCATTTGATCAGATGAGCCAGCAGTTCGCAGCTCACTTCGTCAGTAGTCGACATCCACGTCGAAGTTTGGATTTTCTGATGACCATTAGGCAGAAGGAGGGGAAATCCATCTGGATTTATGTCACCCAGTTTAATGCTGCCGCATTGTAGGTCTGGAATCTAGACCAATCAATCGCCATGGCCGCCCTCAAGGGTGGCTTTCAGAAGAATGACTTACTATTCTCCCTGGAGAAGAAGTATCCCAGGGACTTCACCGATCTATTGGCTCGGGCCGAAGGTTATGCCCGGGCTGAAGAAGCCTTCAGGACCAAGGACGATGAAGGAAAGCTGAGTGATGCTTGGCCACGTTCCCAGACTCCTTTTGGGCGCAGGCGAGTCTGAACTTTCCCTCAGGCCCGGGAGTGTGGAAGCCCCGATGGAAGGGTGCGAAGAAGTCCTGCCCCCAGGAGCTAGAACCACCAATTTGGGAGGAATGACAAGGAGATCGACTGCCTCCCAACGTCAAAGCCAAGAGAAGCTTTCTCCAAATTGAGAAGGCCAACATGAGATAGAGGACTTACCACCCAAGGGAACTCAGAGGAACAACGCCCCCATGACTCTGAAGCATAGAAAATCTAGAGATGTGCTGCCAATAACTTTCCTTCGATAAAATTCTTCCATTTCAATAATATTGTTCCTAGGTGCAAAAACTATGTAATGATAGGAAAGAAGTAGTCAATAGTTGCCGTGTTAGGAACAGGAGGAGAACCTCGTCCTAACATGAGCCAGCCAAAGTCCTTCAACCTTGGCTGCAGGAGATAAGATCTCCCTCGAGGGTCCGAGCTGACCTCGTCTACAAAAGATAAGATTTCTTCCGAGCGCCCACATCAATCTCGACCGCAGAAGATAAGATCTCCTCTAAGGCAACCTCGACTATAGGAGATAAGATCTCTCCCAAGCGATCGGAACCAACCTCGACCGTCGGACCAACCTCGACCGTAGGAGATAAGATCTCCCCCGAAGGCACCGTATTAATCTCGGCTACAGGAGATAAGATCTCCCCATGAGGACAACCTCGACCGTAGGAGATAAGATCTCTCCTCGAGCGACCAGGAACAACCTTGGCCATAGGAACAGGATTAGAATCTCCCCCAAGGGCCCATATTAACCACGACTGTAGGAGATAAGATCTCTCCCGAGCGACCGGCAACCTCGGTTAGGTAGGAGATAAGATCTCCCCACGAGGGCTCATCTCAACCTCGGCTATAGGAGATAAGATCTCCCCCAAGCGGACAACCTCGGCTGCAGGAGATAAGATCTCTCCCGAGCGACCGGGCCAACCTCGACCGTTAGGAACAGGAGGAGAATCTTTCCTCGAGGGCCCATATTAACCTCGGACTGTAGGAGATAAGATCTCTCCCTGAGGCAACCTTGGTCGTAGGAGACAGGAGGAGATCTCCCTCGAGGTCTCATCTCAACCTTGGCTACAGAGATAAGATCTCTCCCGAGCGACCGTTGCAACCTCGGACAGTAGGAGATAAGATCTCCCCTGAGGCAACCTCAGCCGTAGAAGATGAGATCTCCCCCGAGCGATTGGGCCAACCTCGATCGTAGGAGATAAGATCTCCTAACCGAGGGCACCATAATTAACCTCGACTATAGGAGATAAGATCTTCCCCAAGGCAACCTCGACCGTAGGAAGATAAGATCTCCTCCGAGGGCTTGTATTAAGCTCAACTCGGCAAGAGATAAGATCTCTCCCGAGGCAACCGAATCGACCACAGCTAGAGATAAGATCTCTCCCGAGAGCTCATCTAGGAACAGGAGGAGAACCTCGTCCTCGGCACCAACCTCGGCAGGAGATAAGATCTCCCTCAGCGACCGGAAATCTCGACTATAGGAGATAAGATCTCTCCTCGAGCGACCGGGCCAACCTCGACCGTTAGGAAGAGATAAGATCTCCTTCGAGGGCCCGTATTAACCTCGACTGTAGGAGATAAGATCTCCTCCGAAGGCAACCTCAACCACAGGAGATAAGATCTCCCCCGAGGGCTCGTCTCAACCTCGGCTGTAGGAGATAAGATCTCCCCCAAGGCAACCTCGACCATAGAAGATGAGATCTCCCTCGAGCGACCAGGCCAAACTCGGTCGTAGGAGATAAGATCTCCTCCGAGGGCCCGTAATTAACCTTGACTGTAGGAGATAAGATCTCCCCGAGGCAATCTCGACCGTAGAAGATGAGATCTCTCCTGAGCGACTGGGCCAACTTTGGCTACAGGAGATGAGATCTCCTCTGAGCATCCGTATTAACCTCAGCTGCAGGAGATAAGATCTTCCTCAAGGCAATCTTGACCGTAGGAGATAAGATCTCCTCCAAGGGCTTGTCTCAACCTCGGCTGCAGGAGATAAGATCTTTCCTAAGGCAACCTCAGTCGTAGGAGATAAGATCTCCTCTGAGGTCTCATCTCAACCTCGGCTGCAAGAGATAAGATCTCCTCCGAGACAACCTCGATTGTAGGAGATAAGATCTCCCCCAAGAGGAAGGGCCAACCTTGACTGCAGGAGATAAGATCTCTCCGAGGCAACCTCGGTCGTAGGAGATGAGATCTCCCCTGAGCGATCGAGCCAACCTCAGTCACAGGAGATAAGATCTCCCCTGAGGGCCCATAATTAACCTCGACTGTAGGAGATAAGATCTTCTCCGAGGCAACCTCGGTCATAGAAGATAAGATCTCCCCGAGCGACTGGGCCAACCTTGGCTGCAGGAGATGAGATCTCCCTCGAGCATCCGCATCAACCTCGACCGCAGGAGATAAGATCTCCCCTGAGGGTCCGAGCCAACCTCAACTGTAGGAGATAAGATCTCCCCCGAGCGCCTGCATTAACCTCGATCGTAGGAGATAAGATCTCCCTCGAGGGTCCGGGCCAACCTTGGCTGCAGGAGATAAGATCTCCCTCGAGTGCCCGCATTAACCTTAGTCGTAGAAGATAAGATCTCCCTCGAGGGTCCAAGCCAATCTCGGTTGCAGGAGATAAGATCTTCCCCGAGCACCCGCATCAACCTCGACTGTAGGAGATAAGATCTCCTCTAAGGGTCTGGGCCAACCTTAGCTGTAGGAGATGAGATCTCCCCCAAGCGCTCGTATCAACCTTGGCCGTAGGAGATGAGATCTCTCCCAAGCGTCCGTATCAACCTTGACCATAGGAGATGAGATCTCCCTTGAGTCAACCTCGGTTGCTAGAGATAAGATCTCTCCTGAGCACCCGTATCAACCTTGACCGCAGGAGATGAGATCTCCTCTGAGCATCCGTATCAACCTCGACCGTAGGAGATGAGATCTCCCCGAGCCGACCTTAGCTGCAGGAGATATGATCCCCCAAGCTTCGACTTCAATGGGTGTGGAGCCCGAGAAAGGACTTTGATAATCACCTATTTTGGTACTCCCTTCCTTCGAATTTCAAATTCGGGAGTGGGGGACTGTTGTTGGGGGCAAACCTCACTCCCACCGAAGTCCAATCGGATGCTCAGCAGATAATACAACCGATAGTCATAGGAAAGCTTTAGCGGCTGAACTCCTCAGCGGTCGAACTCATTAGCGGACGAGCCCCGATCGAACTCCTCAGCGGTCGAACTCATTAGCGATCGAGCTCTGATCAAACTCCTCAACAGTCAGACTCCTCCAATCGAACTTCTATGAAAGCCGAACTTCTTATAGACTATTGATGGATTCCTACAGCCGATCCCACTACCGAATAATTATACGACAATAATGATTATCATTTATCAAGACAACACGATCGACATTTATCAAGTCAATAATGATCGACATTGATCAGGATGGTTACGACAGTCATTAATCAAGAAAGTTACAACAAACTCCGCCTGTAAAAAGGACCCTCCAGATACGCTTACACCAGGCTCTAATCTCTCCTCTACTTCTCTAAACTCTGCTGAACTCATTTCAGAGCACTCCATTTCTGTTGGCCAGAAGAGCTGACTTGATCGTTGGAGGGTCCTATCGGAGCCACCTCCATCGACTCCAGACGAGACTTTATTTTGTAGATCATCGACGGCGATCTCATCCTCCTTCACTTCAGCTGGATCCGACGACAACCAGATTCTGCACCAACAGAGGTCATAGGAATGAATTATAAATTTGTGTAGGTTCTAAATATTACAATTGCAATTATTCAATCGATCAAGATGTCGGGTACCATTGCTAGATGGTCACTTCGATTAGTATAGAAATTGGTTTCTATGTTATCGGCTTAGGTTCGAATCTATGGAGTTACACATACTAGAGGTTCCTATCTGATTTGATGGCTGGTGAAGAGTCCTACTTGATTAGGACTCTATGGTCGAGAGTCCCACTAGACTGGGACTCTTCGATCGAGAGTCCTATTGGGTTAGGGCATTGAGTCTCAATATCTGGGAGTCTGTGGTCAAGAGTCCCACTGGACTGGGACTCTTCGACCAAGAGTCCCACAACTTTGAAACTCTGAGTTCTACATGTCTGAAACTCTGTGATTAAGAGTTGGAACTCTAAAATTATGAGTTTCACTTATTTTGGACTCTAGGATCAAGTGTCCCACTAGTTTGGGACTCTTCGATCAAGAGTTTTATTTTGATGGGACTCTGTTGTCCAGACATCAACTAGATTTGGACTCTGATTTTATGAGAGATTTTATTAGTGATTTGATCACTAACTAACTCAATTTGATTGAGTAATTATTTTTGATCCAAGTCCAATTAAATTGGATTTAGTTGGGTCTGATCCGATTAGGTCGTTGGTTGACCTAATCGTCGAGAAGGTTTGAACCTTGATTTGATCAGAGGTTGGGTTTGATCAATTCTTAATTTTATTAAGATTTAATTGAGTCTAATTAAGCCTAAATGTGTTGGGTTTAAATTAGTCTAATTGGGCCTAACCTATTTTGAATTGGTTGGTTCAATTGGTTCAAGTTTGAATTTCAAAGACTAGTTTGACTAGTCTTCTTTCCCTGTGCCATTTAACCCACACCCACTTAAAAATTTAATCTAATTCTCTCATGACTTATTTCCCATGCACAAAAGAGCTTTTGATCAGGTCTCGCACGTTCCAAATGGATAAGGTTTGGTTGTTATTTGTTTTGATTTGAATGAGATTCAAACTTGGATAAAAAATAACCTTTACCTTATCCATGCGCCACCCCTCTCTTGTGCAACACTTTTGCTACATGAGAAAAGATTTCTTGTGATTCCTTTCCATGCCAATAGAAGTTCATGCCCAGCCTATCTCACATCCTTTGTGGATGGGATCAGATGGTTTGGAGGTTGAATTCAAAATGAGTTTGAATTTGGCCTAACAACCAACCCGATCTATCTCTCCACGCGGTGTCTACACTCTATGGCCCAAAATAAATAGGAGAAATTTTTGGGACATATTGGTGCAGAATCTGATTGTCGTCGAATCCAGTTAGAGTAGAGGAGGACGAGATCATCATCGGTGATCTGTAAAATAAAATTTCGTCTGGAGTCGGTGGGGGTGGCTCCAGTAGGACCCTCCAATGATCAAGTCAGCTCTTTTGGCCAACAGAAATGGAGTACTCTGGAATGAGTTCGGCAGAGTTTAGAGAAGGAGAGGAGAGATTAGAGCGAATGTATCTGGAGGGTCCCTTTTATTGATGGAGCTTGTTGTAACTGCCTTGATTAATAACTGTCGTAATCATCCTGATAAATGCCAATTGTGATTGACTTAATAAATGCCGATCGTGTTGTCTTGATAAATGACAGTCATTATTGTCGTGATAATTATAACCGTTCAGTAGTAGGATCGTCTGTAAGAATCCATCAGAAGAAACGGTCTGTAAGAAGTTCGGCTTCTATAAAAGTTCGATTGGAGGAGTCCGGTGGGAGTTTGGCTCCCATAGAAGTTCGATTGTTGGAGGAGTTTGAAATGAGTTCGGCTCCCATAGAAGTTTGATTGTTGGAGGAGTCCGAAAGGAGTTCGATCGTTGAGGAGTTTGGTCGGGGCTCGATCGCTAATGAGTTCGGTCGGCTGAAGGAGTTTGGAAAAGGCATGGCCGCTAAGGATGTCAGCTAAGGCTCATCTGCTGAAGCTTTCCCATGACTACTGATTGCATTATCGACTGAGCATCTGACTGAACTTTGATGGGAGCGAGGTTTGTCCCCAACAATAGTCCCCTCACTTTCGAGTTTGAAATTCGAAGGGAGGGAGTACCAAAATAGGGGATTGTCGAAGTCCTTTCCCAGGCTCCAACCCATTGAAGTCGAAGCTTGGGGGATCATATCTCTTGCAGCCGAGGTCGGCTCGGAGAGATCTCATCTCCTACGGTCGAGATTGATACGGATGCTTAGGGGAGATCTCATCTCCTACAGTCGAGGTTGATACGGGCGCTCGTGGGAGATCTTATCTCCAACAGCTGAGGTCGGCTTGGAGGAGATCTCATCTCCTATGGCCGAGGTTGATACAAGCCCTTATGGGAGATCTTATCTCCTACGGTCGAGATTGATACGGGCGCTCGGAGGAGATCTCATCTTCTATGGCCGAGGTTGATACGGACGCTCAAAGAGATCTCATCTCCTACAGTCGAGGTTGATACGGACGCTCGGGGAGATCTCATCTCCTACAGCCGAGGTTGGCCCGGTTGCTTGCGGAGAATCTTATCTCCTACGGTCGAGATTGATGCGGGCACTCGGGGGAGATCTTATCTTCTACGGCTGAGGTTGCCTCGGAGGAGATCTTATCTCCTATAGTCGAGGTTTGAGATGAGCCCTCGGGGGAGATCTTATCTCCTGCAATCGAGGTTGCCTCGGGGGAGATCTTATCTCCTATAGTCGAGGTTGAGATGAGCCCTCGAGGAAGATCTTATCTCCTACGGTCGAGGTTGCCTCGGAGGAGAGATCTTATCTCTACAGTCGAGGTTAATACGGACCCTCGGGGGAGATCTATCTCCTATAGCTGAGATTGACCCGATCCCTCAAGGGAGATCTTATCTCCTACGGTCGAGGTTGATACGGGCACTCGGGGGAGATCTCATCTCCTACAGTCAAGGTCGCCTCGGGGGAGATCTTATCTCCTACAGCCAAGGTTAATACGGGCCTTCAGGAGAGATCTTATCTCCTACGATGGAGGTTGGCCCGATCACATCGGGGGAGCTCTTATCTCCTGCAGTCGAGGTTGGCTCGGAGGGAGATCTTATTTCTACAGCCGAGGTTGAGACGAGCCCTTGGAGGAGATCTTATCTCCTACGGTCGAGGTTGCCTCGGGGATATCTTATCTCCTACAGCCAAGATTAAGACAAGCCCTCGGGGGAGATCTTATCTCCTACGGTTGAGGTTGCCTTGGGGGAGATCTTATCTCCTGCAGTCAAGGTTGATATGGGCGCTCGGAGGAGATCTCATCTCCTACAGTCGAAGTTGGCCTGGACCCTCGGGAGAGATCTTATCTCCTATGATTGAGATTGATGCAGATGCTCGAGGGAGATCTCATCTCCTGCAGTCGAGGTTAGTCTGGACCCTCGGAAGAGATTTTATATCCTATGATCGAGGTTGATGCGGACGCTCGGGAAAGATCTCATCTCCTGCAGTCGAGGTTGGCTCGGTCGCTCGGGAGAGATCTTATCTCCTGCAGTCGAGGTTGATGTGGGTGCTCGGGGAGAGATCTCATCTCCTGCAGCCGAGGTTGGCCTGATCGCTCGGAGGAGATCTTATCTCCTATGGCCAAGGTTGATGCGGACGCTCGAGGGAGATCTTATCTCCTGCAGTCGAGGTTGGTCCGATCGCTCGGGAGAGATTTTATCTCCTATGATCGAGGTTGCCCTGGGGAGATCTTATCTCTTGCGGTCGAGGTTGCCTCGGGGGAGATCTTATCTCCTGCAGCTGAGTTTGAGACGAGCCCTTGGAGGAGATCTTATCTCCTGCAGTCGAGGTTACCTTGGTGGAGATCTTATCTCCTGCAGTTGAGGTTGATATGGGCCTTTAAGGGAGATCTTATCTCCTACGGTCGAGGTTGGCCCGATCGCTTGGGGGAGAATCTTATCTCCTACGGTCGAGGTTGGCCTGATCGCTTGGGAGAGATCTTATCTCCTACAGCCAAGGTTGATGCGGACGCTTAAGGAAGATCTTATCTCCTGCAGTCGAGGTTGACCCGGTCGCTCGGAGGAGATCTTATCTCCTACAGTTGAGGTTGATGCGGGCACTTGGGGGAGATTTTATCTCCTGCAGTCGAGGTTGGCTTGATCGCTTGGAAGAGATCTTATCTCCTATGGTCGAGGTTGCCTTGGAGGAGATCTTATCTCCTGCAGCCGAGATTGAGATGAGCCCTCGGGGGAGATCTTATCTCCTATGACCGAGGTTGCCTCGGAAAAGATCTTATCTCCTACAATCGAGGTTGATACGGGCCTTTGGAGGAGATCTTATCTCTTGTGATCGAGGTTGGCCCAGTCGCTTGGGAGAGATCTTATCTCCTACAGCCGAGGTTGCATCGGAGGAGATCTTATCTCCTATAGTCGAGGTTGAAAGACTTTGACCGACTCATGTTAGGATGAGGTTTTCTTTTTGTTTCTAACATGGCCACTATCGACTGCTTCTTTTTTATTATCACATAATTTTTGTACCAATAAACAATATTAATAAAATGAATGAATTTTATTGAAAGAAAGTTACTGGTAGCGCATTCCCAAATTTTTTATATTTTAGGGTTGTGGAAGCATTGTCCCTCTAATTTTCTTCAGGCGATAAGCTCCGAATCGGGCGACCTCCTCCATCTCATGCTGGCCTTCTCAATTTGGAGCGAGCTTATCGTGGCGTCGATGGTATGGGAGGCGACCGATCTTTTTGTTGTTCCTGGTTACGATCGCGGCCTTGGCCGATCTTCTCATGTTTCTGGCTGGCGTTTGAGGAATCGACCCTGCTGGCATTTTCTGATGAGCTCCTCGATTTTGTCTCAGAGCTGAATGCATTCTTCAATATCATGACTATGATCGCGATGGTAGAGGCAGTACTTGCTTCAATCGCGCTTGTTTGGGGGAGATCGTAATTCTCTTGGTCTTGGTAGCTAGTTCTTAATTTCCATCAGAACTTGAGCCTTAGAAGCACTGAAAGGGGCATAGTTATGGAACATTTTGGGAGGAAGATTTCTTTGCACCCTTCTATTGGGGCTTCCTTGATGGCAAGCTCGAGGAGTTCGGGCTCGCTTGCGCCCTGGGGGAGTCCGTGAGCATGGTCGAACTTCACTCGGCCCTCCTAAGAAACCTCCTGGGGGAGAACTGCGTGCCCTTTTGTCGGGGCTTTTCTAATGACAAGCTTGAAGGAGAGTTCCGCCTTACTCCGCTCGGGGGGAGTCCGTGAGCTCGGTTGAACTTCATTCCACCCTCCCGTGAAACCTCCTAGGGGGAGAACTTTGTGTCCCTCTATCGGGGCTTCCTTGATGATGAGCTCGAGGAGTTCGGGCTCATTTGCTCTTGGAGGGGTCTGCGAGCGTGGTTGAACTTCTCTTGGCCCTCTATTGATCGCGGGTCTATCAGACTCATCCGCCTATCGCTCTCCTATGACTTTTTTATCCTTCAATTTGAAGGCTTCTTCCGCATGGTCATATCCCTCGGCCTAAGTTAGTAGATTGGCGAAGTCCCTAGGATACTTCTTCTCCAGGGAGAATAGCAAGTCATTCTTCTGAAGGCCGCCCTTGAGCGCGGCCATCGCAATGGACTGGTCCAGGTTCCAGACCTCCAATACTGCAGCGTTAAATTGAGTGACA
Source organism: Cocos nucifera (assembly GCA_006176705.1). Taxonomy (NCBI): domain Eukaryota; kingdom Viridiplantae; phylum Streptophyta; class Magnoliopsida; order Arecales; family Arecaceae; genus Cocos; species Cocos nucifera. The sequence continues at coordinate 621,610 of QRFJ01000449.1, forward strand.
TAAGCCCGGATGGATTTCCTCTGCTTCTGCTTGACATTCATTAGGAAATCCAAACTTTGGCATGGACGTTGGCTGCTGATGAAGTGAGCCATGAATTGATGGCTCATCTGGTCAAAAGAGAAGATTATACCCGACTTCAATGCCAAGTACCAATTTCTCGCTACTCCCTTTAAGGTAGATGGGAAGGCTCGGCGCAGTATGGCGTCTGAAGCACCATGGAGTAGCATCATGATTCAGAAGGCCTCTAAATGATCAATTGGATCAGAAGTTCCATCGTAGCTTTTGAATTAAGGAAGCTCAAAGTTCGGTGGGATGGACTCTTGCATAATTCAGAAAGAGAAAGAAGGATCGATGTGGACGTCGTCAAGGTGAGCCGGGGCGACGTGGTCGAGCTCCTCAATCCGTCGGTCCATCTCTCGTAGCCTATGATTGAGGGACTTTCGGCTACAAATGGGGAAGATCTCCTTCAGAGGAGAACCATGATTCGAACATGGATCGTCTGCTCTCCATTTCTCCTTTCCAGGGGCGATGGGTACATTAGCCTAGGTACTCTTCCTTGGGGTCGGTTCTCGACATCTCGATGGTGGGTTTTTGGATGGAGTCATCATCGGAGGCTGTTGTATGGCCTGCATTGCCTCCATGAGGCCACGAATCTGCTGGACAAGTAGGTTGAACTGCTCCGCATCTACTGTGGGTACAGATGAAACCTGAGTTGTCGGAGTTGAAATAGAAGCAGATGGATCTGGATGGGAAAGGGCCATGGAGGCCGTCGATCGTCAGGTTGAAGCTCTTTTGGAAGGCATCTTCTCTTGGAAAAGAATTCTGAAGAGGAAGGAGGGAGATCTCTGGAGAGAGATCATCGCTGAGCACTTCTTTAAGAATAAGGGACCTCAAGATCACCTCAGGAACAACGGTGGCCCTTCCTCTAGCACCAAATCTATTGGTGCAGAATCTGATTGTCGCCCGATCCAATCGGAGTGGAGGAGAATGAGGTCACCATCGGTGATCTGCAAAATAAAGTTTCATTCGAAGCCAGTGGGGGTGGCTTCGATAGGACCCTCCGACGATCAAGTGAGCTCTTCTGGCCAACAGAAATGGTGTGCTCTGGAATGAGTTCGACAGAGTTTAGAGAAGGAGAGGAGAGATTAGAGCGAACGTATCTGGAGGGTTTCTTTTTATTGATGGAGCTTATTGTAACTGCCTTGATTAATGACTGTCGTAACCATCTCGATAAATGTCGATCGTGTTGTCTTGATAAATGACAGCCATTATTGTCGTGATAATTGTAACCGTTCAGTAGTGGGATCGCTTGTAAGAATCCGTCTAAAGGAACGGTCTGTAAGGAGTTTGGCTTCCATAAAAGCCTAATTGGAGGAGGAGTCCAATGGGAGTTTGGCTCCCGTAGAAGTCTGGTTGCTGGAGGAGCCCGGAATGAGTTTAGCTCTCATAGAAGCTCGGTTGCTGGAGAAGTCCGAAAGGAGTTCGGCTCCCATAGAAGTTCGATCGAGGCTCGGCCACTAATGAGTTCGGCCAGCCGAAGGAGTTTGGAAAGGGCACGGCTGCTAAGGAGCTCGACTAAGGCTCGTCTGCTGAAGCTTTCCCATGACTATTGGTTGCATTATCGGCTGAGCATCCGACTGAACTTCGGTGGGAGCAGGATTTATCCCCAATAGGACATGAAAGAACTAATCTGAGATTGAGAGAGGACTTCCATGAGCCTCTTGGTGCATGAGAAAAAGTTTGAAAAAGATCCCGTGAGGAGAAAAACCAGAGAAAGGCTAGCATAGGATTTAAAGGTGCATTTGACCAAGGGTTTTGACCTAAGATTCGGGAATCCATTTCGTGAGCTATGAGTGTCGAAAGCTCATAAAATTTTGTGGAGAACCTCCTCTGCCTCTCTACTATATCTACCAATGATCCAGAGTATCCATAAAGTTCATAGACAAGGATCGAAGGCATTCGATTAAAATAGCCTATGAAAGACTCTGGTATTGAGCTAGCACTTGCATGGGAGCTGATCAGGATCAGAAGCCTCGTGTGGATGGTGTGGCTATGTCATGACCAACGAAACTCCTTGATGATGATCAGATCATGGCGATCAACTATTCGTGAAAAGGTATTATGTTCTGAATACGTAGATGTAGTAAATAGTTTATTTTTAGATCTATTGATGTATGCATGCATATTATATTTAGATCCTAATGTATAAGGTTAAGTAATCTGATATGATCAGTAGATAATTAATTAGATTAATTATTTTTTTGCTACTTTTTTGCTATTTTTGAAAAATTTTCGAAAATATCATAGCAAACCCTGCCTATTTCCTTCAATTTTGGCATTTCCTCAGTTTCTAAGAGAGAAGAAACTATTATTCCTGCTTCCTCTGAAATCAATACTTAAGGTCACGACTCCACCTCTTCTTCTTGTAAGAGGACTAGTACTGTATGGAATGATTTTGAAAGAGTCATGATACATGGAGTTTTAAAAGCTAACTATGAAAAATATGTCAAAGTTTATAGTTGTGCTAGTAGTGAAAGAATTAGCCATTTGAAGAGACATTAAGAGAGCCATATTACGAGTGATGCTCATCTTCAAAGCACTCTTAATGTACAAAGGGATAGTCTTGTAGGAAATTTTGCATATAATCATGAAAATCAAAGAAAAACATTGATAAAATGGATAGTTAAGGATGGATTACCTTTTAGCTTACATAAGCCTTTTAATTTTGAAGTGTATGTTTATTTAGCTCTATAACCTGCTTATAAAAAAACTAGTAGACGTACATTTAGAAGAGTAGCTATGACTAATTTTTTAGCAGTGAAACAAAATTTAATTGAAACTCTCTCTACTCTAAATTCAGAAATATCTTTAACTTTTGATATTTGGACAATATCTGTTGGTAGTTATTATTTTATTGCTATTACTGCTCATTATATTAATAATAATTGGCTATTGAATAAATGTATTTTTGCTTTTCGTGCTTTTAATTTTTCACATTCTAGATAATAAAATTTGAATGCTATTTACCAAACTACATGTTTATATGATATTAATGATAAAATTATGTCTATTATTTTTGATAATATATCTAATAATAATTCTACTATTAGATTATTGAAAGACCCATTGCATCCCATTTTAAATAAAAATTTATAACATATTAGATATGCATGTCATATTTTAAATCTCTCTATTCAATCTGGCATGAGTATAATTCAAGATATTATTATAAAAATTAAAAATACAGCTTTTTTTATTCATGCTTCAAAAGCAAAACTTTAAAAATTTAAGCAAATATGTATAAATTATGATAAATATTTTAAAAAATTTAAACTTCATATAGTTACTCATTGGAACTCAATATATATAATGATACATGATGCATATCTATATAGAAATTTATTAAGTGCATATATTAACGATCGTGGATTAGGTTTTATATTGACTAAAAATAATTGGAAAAAAGATAAAATTTTGGAAGAATTTTTGGTTAGTTTTTATAATGCAACTGAAATTCTTTCTAGTATTTATTATCAAACTTTTTATTTATTTTTATAACAAGCATATCTTATTAGCCAAAATTTTGCACAATATAGATATGATAATATTATAGTGCCTATTATTTATGAAATAAAATCTAAATAGAATGAGTATTAAGATAGGATATGTTCTATACATAACTTAGCTACTGTATTTGATCCACGTGTTAAATTAAGTGGTGTGCTAATTTTACTTAATGCATATCGTAAAAATATGAATCAAGATTTCGGGTCTGCTAAAGCTGAGGTAAACAAACTTATTTTATGATATTTATACTTTATATGATGAAAACTTCATGGATCTAGTGCTTTTCATTCACAAACCTCTATCTCTTCTTTTAGTACTTCTCGTTCATCATATATTTTCTCATTCATTGCGTATAGGAGACATACACATGCTTCTTCAAGTTTATCTACAACATCTTCATCTTTAGGTAGCATACTTGAATTTTATTTATGAAATAATCTTCAATATGCATATGATGAAAATCAAATAGAGAGCCTTGATGTACTAGTCTAATGGAAAAATATTAAAAATTAATATTTTATAATGTCCGCCAATACACATGATATCTTAGCTATGCTAGTGTCCACAGTAGCATCGAAATCTACTTTTAGTGCAGGTCGACATATTCTGGATGAAAAGAGGAGTAGAAAGACCGACAAAATAATTGAGATGCTGCTCTGTTTCAAAGATTGGTTGGATACCGAGATGAGGCTTTAAGATAAAGGTGGACATGATACAACATCCGATGATGACAACACAAACATTATCAAAGATTAGTAAGATTTTTATCATTTATTTTTAATTCTTAATTTCTTATATTTATATATTTTTACTTTTTAATTATTGAGGGGAGTCATCTCTATTTCTTCTTTCTTCCTCATTGTACTTTGAAGGTCAAGCCTAGACTCCCTCCCTCTGTTGTTCCATTTTGATTGTTATTAATAAACCGGTAGGGATCCACGCCAAACCTCCCATCATTATAAGGTAATTTTTTATTTTTACAAAAAAGTTCAACATCTTAACCATTTTTTAATTTATAAACAAAATCATATTTTTTAAATTAAAAAAAGGATCGGGCCAGCATGCGGGTCATGCCATGCTTGGATCGGGCCTAGATTGTATTGGGCCGTGCCTGGCTTAGGCTGTGTCGTGCTTGGCCCATGGGCCGTGCCAGCCCAGGCTCTTATGGGTTGTGTTAGGTGAAGAAAAAGTGTAGGATTCTAGGCATGCATGTCGAAACTTTTTTGAATAAAATTACAGCGAAAGACTAAGATTAATCTACTATTAATCTATGCATGCTATAATCAGATCATGAAAATTCTACACAAGGATCTAGACATGTATGTATGTAATAGAAAAATTTGAATGCATACATCGGTAAATCTTACTTACCAACCAACTCGTGCTTAGAACACAATACCTGAGCACGGATAGAGATCTCCACAATCTAAAAATGCTTGAAAGATACTTCTCGCATTGCGATGTAGTCGCACTGATTGTCCGACCTCTATGGATAGTCCACATGGAGCTTCTGATCTTGATAAGCTCCATCGAAGTACTAGCTCCTCACTAGAGCTTTCGACAGTTGATCTTGGTTGATCATGATTGACCATCTTCCCTAATCTTTTGGATGCTCCAGAAGGTTAGAAGACATAGAATAGAGGATGAGAAAGTGGTGTGGAAATTTCAATGACCATCCGATGCTCATAGCACTCGAACTCTCCACCTGAACCTTAGGTCGAAACCATAGGGCTACCCACACTTGGAAACCCTGGAGTCCCTACTCTTAAGATTTTTCTGACACTCAGAACACTAGCCCAAAAGACCACATGCCACTCTCTATTTCACTGAGAAATAATTTCTCAAATAGCACTCATGCACATTTTAAAACTTCTTTTAAAATATGCGTGAGATAAGAAAAGAATAAAAGATGGCGTAGGGATTCTCTCACTTTGAATTTTTCACGCCCACAAAGTATCACTCCCCCGCTCACATTTCTCTCTCCAGAAGCCTCTCTCCTATTCATGCATGCTCACAAAATTTCCTCTTAAAAAGGGCGACATATAGATGGGAATTGCACATGCAAAGGATAAGGAGAGATGGTTGAACTTGTTTCAACCAACCATTCAACTTCAAAATTCAAATGGAGCAATTATCCATTACCAACGCTACATCCAGGTGTGTGAGGTGTAGAAGGACTCTCCTTCTGTGCACCCATTGCCAAAAATTGATAGAAAAACATGCGATAAAACAAGGGTGGCGTGGGGAATGGATAAGAGAGAGAGAGGTTAGGGAGGTTTTAACCACTACATCTTGAACTCAAAATTCAAGACAAAATTCAAACCTTCTCCATCGCATGGAAAGGTGATTAACACACAAAAGAACTCTCCTTCTGGTACACATGCCTACTTTTAATTTGATTAAAAGTGATGACAAAATGTGGAGGGCGTGGGGAAAGGATAATGATAGGGAGGTTGAATTTGTTTGAACCTCTTAACTACTTGAATTCAAAATTTAAGTAAGTCTAATCTGATCTAATGCTTGGACCAAGTTAAAGGGAGAAATGAGAGGGTGCCATCTTCAGATTTTAGCATGGTGAAAACTCACGCAAATTCAAAATTTGCATGGAGAAGGGTGTGGGTCAAAGTGTTAAGGTGCAAGGGAGAAAATGCAAATTCATTTTGAATTTTCCAAATGGATTTCAACCAAACCCATTTGTCCAAACCTAATTACACTAGCACAAACCTAATCAAATTAGGCTTAATCCAACTCAATTAAATTCTAATCAAATTAGAAATTAATTGAGTCTAGGTCCTGATCAAATTAGGATCTAATCTTTTTTAGCGATTAGGTCATCTTATAATCTAATCGGATCAAACCCAATCTAATCAAATTTAATCAGATTTGATCGAATCCTCATTGCTCAATCAAATTGAGCTAATCAGCATTCCAATTACTAATTAATCCTCCAATAATATCAAAATTTTTGTCCAGTGAAACTTGAGAAGGTAGAGTCCCAATCCACTGGAACTCTTGGTTATAGAGTTTCATTCCAGTGAGACTCTTAACTATAGAGTCTCAGATCTTTGGGACTCTTGATCAGCCATTAGATTAGGTAGAAACTCTTATTATATGTGACCACATAGATTCGAATCCTAAGTCGGTAGCATAGGAATCAATTCTTGTACTAATCGATGTGACCATCTAGTTATGGTACCCGACGTCCGAATAGGTCAAATAGTCGTAATGCAATATCCATGAACCTGTGGTATATGGTTACCATATAATTCATTCTCTTAACCTTAATGCTAAAAAATGACCTAGGGTTTAACTGTCAACCCTGAAAAAGTCATCTACATTGATTTCAAATTTCAATATCCATCGTATGGACCATCCTGACTGAGATTTTGCTAAATTAAAATATAGTGGTGCATTTGCTCTAATACTTAGAGGAATCAATCCCATCTTGACTCATGCACCGACTAAATAAGTACTTGACCATACCTAGAAATCTTTCATCACTAAATTAGAAATTTAGATAGTCTGGTACTAAAGTATAGTGAGTTGCTTGCAAGTCATCATGATGATCTTAGGTCTAAGAGACACTTATATGCATATCCTTCGTGAGCAACTCTTGATAGCAGAGAGCTCCACAAGTGGGTCATGTTCAGTGAAATGTACCCCTATACTTTTCTTGCATGCCATACCAGTATTTTCATACTTCTTAGTTAAGAAAACAATCAATGCATATAGCACACAACGACCTACACTCGTTAAACATTATTGTTCTAAATAATAACATATCATTTGATCGCGAATAAGTTTAAGGGCTAAATGACAAATCTTTCTTTGTCGAATCTAAATAGTCCTAAGGACTTTATCACAGAAGAGTTCATAAAAGAAAGATGCACAAAAATGATAAAAAGCTAGAATAATAATTTTATTCATTAATAATTCAAGTATATTTTACAATGAGCTCAACCATCTATAACCTAAATGATTGACTTTAGGATATAATTTTCAAAAACTTTTACTTAGACTAAAGCCATTTAGAACAGTATCGAATATCCATCTTTCATTTATGATTGTTGAACTCTTTCATTTATTGGCCAAGTTTTCCTTTCCGTCGATCTTTTGAAGCTCGATGTCATCTTGTTTCACGATCTCTCATACAAGATGGTAGCGATGCAGAATGTGCTTGGTGCACTGATGTGCCTTCAACTCTTTCACTTGAGCTATGGCTCTAGTGCTGTCCAGTAAAGTAGAACTGAACCATCCAAGGATGGTGGCACTCCCAGCTCATCGATGAACTTTTACAGCCATACAGCTTCCTTCGTAGCATCGGATGCTGCGACATACTCTACCTCGCATATATAATCGACCATGGTATGCTACTTAGAACTCTTCCAGCAGGCCGCTCCCCCGTTCAGGATAAATACATAATTTGACATACTCTTACTGTCATCATGATCTGATTGAAAGTTAGAATCAGTATATCCCATAAGTTTTAAGTCAGCATCTCCATAAATGATTCACTGGTCCTTAATATTTCATAAATACTTTAGGATTATCTTTACAACTTTTTAGTTCTCATCTAGATCAGACTAGTATCTACTCACTATCCCTAGTAAGTATGCCACATCTGATTTCATACATGTCATGGCGTATATAATAGAATCCGTTACTAAAGCATATGATATTTTACTCATACGCTCTCTCTTAAGAAGTTGTCGGACAATCCCTTTTTAAGAAAGTAATTTCATGGCCTATCGGAAGATAGCCTTTCTTAAAATTCACCATGCTGAATTGTTTCAATATGGTATCGATGTATATGACTAGGACAACCCAAGTAATCTTTTAGATTTATCTCTATAGATCTTCATTTCTAGGATATGTAGGAAGCTTTTCTCAAGTCTTTCATGGAGAATTGAGATGATAGTTAAACCTTTATTCCTTATAGTGCAGGGATATCATTCTCGATTAAGAGGATATCATCCACATACAATACAAGAAATACTACTACAAAATCATTAGCTTATTTATACATGTAAGATTTCTCTCCGTTTTTAAGAAACCATACGTTCTGATTATCTTATTAAAATGCATGTTCCAACTTCGAGATGCCTACTTCAATCCATAAATTGATCTTTAAAGCTTGCATATTTTGGACTCGTATATGGATGTGAATCTCTCAGGTTGTATCATATACACCTTTTCTTCCAGCTCTCCATTTAGAAAAGCTATCTTTACATCCATTTATTAGATCTCATAGTCTATGCTGCTATCACAAGTATAATCCGAATGAACTAGAGTATTGCCACCGAAGAAAATATCTCGTCATAGTTAATACCATAATACTGACGATATTCCTTGAGAATCAGATAGACTTTATAGATCTCCACCTTCTTATCTACCCTTCTTTTTTTTTTGAAAATCTACTTACATCCAATGAATTTTATTCCTTCAGGTGGATCAACCAGTGTCCATACATTATTGACTTTTATGGACTCCATTTTAGACTTCATGGCATCCAGCCACTTATTAGAGTCAAACCTTTGCATGCCATCCATATAGGTGATTGGATCCTCGTCGTTCTTATTGAGTTCAATAGGATTATTGTCTCAGACCATAGTATCTATTCAGTTGATGCGGTACTCTATCGAATCATCTCAAAAGTGCCTCTATAATGGGCTTTGGGTTTGATCTTATCAAATCTAGTTCTATAGGTTTACTAAAATATATCAGTTCTTTCACCTATTAAACTTTACCAAGTTCAACATTAGAGGTAGCAGTTTCTTTCCTAAGAAACTTTTTTTCTAAAAAGACCGCATTATTGCTGATGAACACCTTTTGTTCTTCAGCAAGGTAGAAGTAATAACCCCTAGTTTTCTTGGGATATTCTATGAACAAGCATTTATCAAACCTAGGTCCAAGCTTTTTTGTCTGCAAATATTTGACATAAGTCAGATATCCCTAAACCCTAAAGTGAGAGGTCGGTTTACGCCTAGTCCATATCTCATATGGAGTCTTTGTAAATGACTCGCTCGGAACATTGTTCAAAATATAACAAGCAGTTTCAAGTGTATAACCCCAAAAAGAAATAGACAAACTCGCAAACCCCATCATGGATCGAACCATGTCCAATAGGATTTGATTTCTCTTTTTTGATACACCATTATGCTATAGTATTCTAGGAGTTCATTGAGAGAATTTCATTCTCTTCTAGACATGTCAAAAATTCATTAAAAAGTTATTCACCTCCTCGATCTGATCGAAGAGTTTTAATACTCTTTTCAAGTTATTTTTCTACCTCATTGTGATATCATTTGAATATTTTAAATGAATCAAATTTACTCTTCATAAGATAGACGTGCCCATACCTAGATAGATCGTCAGTAAATATAATAAAGTAGTAGTATCCATCTCTGAAATAGGTGTTCATAGATCCATATACATCACTATGTACTAGACCTAGAAGATTACTGGCTCGTTCATCCTTTTCAGTAAAAGATAATTTGGTCATCTTACCAAGAAGGCAAGATTCACAGATAATCAATGATTCACAATCATCAATATCAAGGATACGCTCCTTGACTAACCTATTTGTCATATTCTTGTTTATATGACCAAGCTAATAGTGCCAAAGATGGGTATCAATGACATTATCTTATTTCGATCATTTATTTAATGTGTACATTATACTAATAGACTGTGATAAAATATAAATGATATTTTTTAATTATTCTCATATTATTATGATATCATTTATAATGATATCATAATAATTTTTCTTTATTGATAAATTATAACCATCTTAGGCCAAAAATCTAATAGATATTATATTCATCATAAATGATGGACAATAGTGATGGTCACTTAAAATGATATTATTTATTTTAAAAATAAGCTCAAGACTTTTGAATACTAGGACTGGAACATTTCTTCTATCCCTAACATTTAGGAATCTATCATCATTCTCAAATTTTCTATTAATTTGAAATCCATGCAATGAATTGCATATGTGAATTGGACTTTCGATATCTAATATTCAGATAGATATATCATAAATAGAGAAATTATAAGGTGTTATCATATAATAATCTTGATCAGTAACTTCTTGCTGATTTCTTCTGTCAGTCTATTCGGATCTAGAGGATAATTTCTCTTTTGATCTGCCTGATTAGGATCAATACTAGACTTTTTGAAATCAGATTCTATAAGCTTGTCACTATCCAACAATGAACAGAGTGACCAGACATTAGCCATTCTATTTAACTGAAAGAAAAATACAAGACCATATTAGAACTTAAATTAATTAACCCTAAAGACTTGGACTTTAGTCTAAAGGTTCTTTCACTATTTTTACGAATTGATAGCCTCTATCTTTAATTTGAGAAATTACACTAACTTCTTAGTGGGTACTAGAATCCACATAGACTACAAACAGGCTCGAGGAAAGCACTGGCCAACCCATGTGCATCTATACGTAGGTTCACAACTAATTATTTCTCCAAATAACTTCTAGTATTTTGGTTTTATCTCAGAAGCCAATTCAGAAGGCTATGGTCTCTACTAAAAAGATTTGGTTAGGTCCAACCATTAATATGATTGAGTTCGATGCATCAAACAAACGATGACCAACCCTGAGGAAAGCTCTAGCCAACCTGATCATCGTTCAGAGAGTGCGATCTAATCATCATTTGATGGATAGTAATTTTAATATCCAGATGAATATCAGGTGTAAGGCACCTCCAATGTCTACCTAAAAAATTGAACTTATTATCATTCACTTTAATGAGAGTCTATGACTTAGTTATCCTCATAACTTTATCATTTTTAAAGATATAATAATTTAGAAGATTTAAGTTACATGTAATTTAAGGATAGAGAGGACACGAACTAAATTTCTTTCACTAACTTTACCAAGTCGAATCCTCCCATTGAGTCCACCAAGTCAATTGATGAAGACTAGGATTAATTTTGGACCATGGGAATCTTATTCAGTCTTATTGATTGAAGTCAGTCAAATTGATTCCTAATTGACATGGATCATTTTAAATCACCAAGTGATCTAATCAAATCTTAATAGACCATGTTAGCTAGGTAAGTGAGATCAGTGGAAGAGATATGCTATTAACTTATCAAAGATCGAATCAATGCGAGTAGCTCCCAATTAAAAATTATTGGTCTAGACTGCCAAACTTACCTTAGACACCAATCGGTTAATTAGATTCAATCTAACCGACTTAGTAATTTCGAATTTGACCGCTTAGCCATGAATCAAGTCCATTTTGGTTCTTGTTAAAGACATGGACTTGACTAACTACAATTATTAAAGTTAAATCTAGAGTATCCTTGACCTAATCTAAATCAACACTTAGTTAGATTTGATCAATTACTCTAGTTTAATCCATTCTTTAACTAACCTTAGGTCTAACCTAATTAATGAACCTAATTCATCGAATCCTTTAACCCATAATTTATGCTTTTGTCATAGAATCTTTAATTCATAATTCTACATCCTACTAAACAATCCTTAATTTTTTTAATTAAGTTTTTGAATTGATGGGTTGGGGTTCGATGTTTGAAAATCATTTTCAAATTTTGTAAAATATTTTTATAGCTTTCTATTTTTTGTTTTCCAAATGGGTCGATTCATTTCAAAAATGGATCGGCTCATTTCACAAATAGCAACTTATTGCTAGATTTAAATAGAAAATTAGCATAATAAAAAATTAAATCATGAATCCTTTTAGCTCAAATCTAAACTCATTCAAGTTTAATTTTTAAATTAAAATAATTTTAATAATTTTTTTTACTATTCATCTTAATGAATGAGTTCATAGTGGCACCTCTACCATCATAAGAGATCTCCATCGAATGGGAGGAGATGGTCTTTAAATCATGCCTATCTCTTATGACCGGATGGCTTGGTGGCTTATTCATTCTCGACTACTAAGCTATCTGAATCTAAAACATATCAAATATGCAAGAAATCATATTTCTAATTAACATATATAACATGTCTAATGACCTAGTGCTCTAATACCATTGAAGGAAAAGTGTAGGGTTCTAGGCATGCATTTCAAAACTTTTTCGAATAAAATTATAGCGAAAGATGAAGATTAATCTACTATTAATCTATGCATGCTATGATCAGATCATAAAAATCTTACACAAGGATCTAGATATGTAAATATGTAATAGAAAAATTTGAATGCATAGATCAGTAAATCTTATTTACCAACCAATTCATGTTCAGAATACAATACCTGAGCGTGGGTAGACGATCTCCACAATCCAAAAATACTAGAAAGATGCTCTTTGCATTGCAATATAGCTATACTAATCATCTAACCTCTACGGATAGTCCACATGGAGCTTCTAGTCCCGATCAGCTCTATCGGAGTGCTAGCTCCTTGTCGGAGCCTTCGACCATCAATCTCGATCAATCATGATCGACCATCTTCTCTTGATCTCTCAGACACGCCAAAAGATTAGAAGATGTAGAATGGAGGATGAAAAAGTGGTGTGAGAATTTTGGTGACCATCCGATGCTCACAGCACTCGAACTCTCCATCCGAATCCTAGGTCGAAATCCTAAGGCTACCCACACCCGAAAACCCTAGAGTCCCTACTCTCAGGATTTTTCTGATACTTAGAACACTCACCCAGAAGACCTCATGCCACTCCTTATTTCACTGAGAAACATTTTCTTAGATAGCACTCACGCACATTTTAAAACTTCTTTTAAAATATGCGTGAGATAAGAAAAGAATAAAAGGTGGTGCAGGGATTCTCTCACTTTGAATTTTCCATGCCCACAAAGTAGCACTCTCCCACTCACATTTCTCTCTCCAAAAGCCCCTCTCCTAGTCATGCATGCTCACAAAATTTACTCTTAAAAAGGGTGACACATAGATGGGAATCGTGCATGCAATGGATAAAGAGAGATGGTTGAACTTGTTTCAACCAACCATTCGAATTCAAAATTCAAATGGAGCAATTATCCATTACCAACGCCACATCTAGGTGTGTGAGGCACAGAAGGACTCTCCTTCTACATGCCCATTTCTAGAAATTGCCAAAAAAGAAGCGACAAAAAAAGGGTGGCGTGGGGAATGGATAAGAGAGAGAGAGAGTGGTTAGGGAGGGCTTAACCACTACATCTTGAAGTCAAAATTTAAGACAAAATTCAAACCTTCTCCATCGCATGGAAAGGTGATTAACATGTAGAAGGACTCTCCTTCTGGTGTGCATACCCACTTTTAATCTGATTAAAAGTGGCAACAAAAAGTGGAGGGCATGGAGAAAGAATAATGATAGGGAGATTGAATTTGTTTGAACCTCTCAACTGCTTGAATTCAAAATTCAAGTAAGTCTAATATGATCCAACCTTGGACCTGGTCAAAGGGATAAATGAGAGGGTGGCATCTTCAAATTTTAGCATGGTGAAAACTCACACAAATTCAAAATTTGTGGACAAGGGCGTGGGTCAAAGTGTCAAGGCACAAGGGAGAAAATTCAAATTCATTTTGACTTGTCCATATGGATTTCAACCAAACCCATTTGTCTAAACCCAATTACACTAGGACAAACCTAATCAAATTATGCTTAATCCAACTCAATTAAATTCTAATCAAATTAGAAATTAATCGAGTCTAGGTCCAGATCAAATTAGGATTCAATCTCCTTTAGCAATTAGATCATCTCATAACCTAATCTCGTGAAACCCAATTGAATTAAATTCAATCAGATTTGATTGAATTCTCATCACTCAATCAAATTGAGCTAATAAAAAATCTAATTACTAATTAATCCTCCAATAATATCAGAGTTCTAGTCCAGTGGAATTTGAGAAGGAAAGTCCCAATCCAGTGGAACTCTTAGTCACAAAGTCCCATTTGAGTGGTACTTTTGACCATAAAGTCCCAGACCATTGAAACTCTTGATCAGCTATCAGATTAGAAATTGAGATTGGAGAGCCACCAGAGCCTAAGGTAAGCCACATCTCTCCTTCATTCCATAGCATTAGACAACACTAGTCGATTTTGCCAAAAAATTTAAAAACAAGAATCCTATTTTTCCCTTGCTTCCACCCCTCCTCTTTCTATTTTTCAATGCTGGTGGTCACTGCTGACCATCGGTCTAGGATCTTTGGGTTGCATGTCAGCCACACTCGTCCCAGTGATGTTCCTCTGTTCCAAAAATAAAAGGAGGAAAACCATCCCCTATATCACCATGGAACCAAGAGAGAGAGAAAAAGAAGGAAAAAAAGAAGAAAAAGAAAGAGAAGAAAAAGAAGAAAAAAAAGAAAGAAAAAGAGAAGAGAGTTCCTCTCTCCTCTCTCTTTCCAATTTCTCTCTCCACTCTCTTGGTACTTTTTCTTTAGAAAAATCTTTCTCTCCACAAATTTCTCTTAAAATGTTTCTCTCTCTAGATTATGTATATCTTTTAGGATTGATCGAGTAAAGATTTTTTTTTTTGATAATTTTGATCAAGCTTAGTGAAGAATCCTGACCTGCAGTCATCGAATAGTGTACCAGCATCTATCTTGGTCAGATCCAAATACTATCGGTTTGGTCTATTCAATCTCTATAGAGCCAATTGTATCTTAATTTGATCTTAATTAAATAAAATTATTTTATCAAATTGATCTCTGATCATCGAGCATCATGTTGGCCTCCATCTTGATCATCCTCGACCTCTCTTGAACCACCTATATCCTAATCTGATCTTGATCAAGTAAAGTTAGATGATTGGATCGATCCAAATCATTGAGGATGACTATTTATCAATCCTATCTTTCTTAATTATTTATATTCTTTTTAATTAGTGGACTCAATTCTGTATAGGAGTATAGTCATCTCGATAAAAAGATATCTAGTAATAGGATATTGTGATGTGATCTATGAATTGAAGATTTTAAAAAAAAAATTATAAAATTATATGAATTTATTGGAGTATGTGTGAGGTAAGTAATGCTTCATTTTTCTTAAATTTATTAGCAAATTATAAAATATTTTTTATATTAAATTATTCATGATTTATAAATTTGATGTATAGATTTTGGATGTGCTGAATATGCCCTTTTTGTTCGATATGTCAAATGAATTATGATTGATCATATTGAATTTGCTATGGATTATATCGATTGATTTCAATGTCGCCTGATTTATGATTTTTTGAATTATCATATGAAAAAATATTTTGATTTAAAATATATTTTGATTTATAGCTTGACTACATATTTGATACCCTGCTAGTGGAAGTTATGTGCTGGTATTTTGATACCCTACCAGTGGGGGTTATAAGCTGATACTTCAAAATCCTACTAGTGGAGGTTGTGCACTGGTATTTTAATACCCTATTAGTTGGATTTGTGCATTAGTATTTCGATACTTTGCGAGTGGAATTTGCATCTTGGTACTTCGATATCCTATCAATGGAGGTTGTACCCTACCAATGGATGTTGTGCACTGGTACTTTAATACCCCATCATTGGGGGTTGTGTGCTGGTATTTCGATACCCTTCTAGTAGGGGTTGTGCACTGGTTTTTTGATACCTAGCCATTGGGGATTATGCAATGGCACTTTGATTTAATTCATGGATGTTGAGACGAATGTGATGTTTTGAAAGAAATCGATGGATGAACAAAAATAAATTTACATAGATCTTATTTAATTAGTATTATATATTTTGAATTGATGCATCTTGCATGCTTATTTTTAGTATATTATTATTACTGAATTTATCTAGTTAAAGTGAACATTGCTTATTGGGCTACCTAGCTCATTATTATATATTTTACTATTTTTATAGATTTAGAGGACTAACTTGACTTGGGGATTCTATATTAAAAAGCATATTAGAAGCAGAATTTGATATCTTTATTTTAGAATAGAATTTATTGAAGTTGATGGAAAACTATAAAATTTTATTTTATAAGATATTTGATTTAGTTATTTGAATTAAAGTTGAATATTAATTTTTTAAATTTTATTCTATTGTTGCTTTGTGATATCGTGATGAGATGCCATGTATGCTTGTGAAGAGAGTTCTTCATGAGTATACGACAGTTGCTATGACCCTTAGACCCACTATCTCAGGTCAGGGGTGTGACAATTTCTATGGTATCAGAGCAATTTGATGTGCCCAGGTCTGATTAAATATTTTGTATATGTTAGGATAAAGGTTGATTTGCAAGAGAATAAAAGGAAGAACATTTGAATCTTGACCGATAAGAAAATTGCCACAATCAGATCATGAAGAGGTAGAATGCCACATTCAAGAAAAGAAGGAGAACGTGAGTTCTAGGGTTTGTAATTTGCCACTAACATGCAAAGGTTAGATGAAAAAATTTAGTAGCACTTATTTGCATTCCATTCAATTCTCCATTCAATATATAGCCTACCTTCCTTATATAGAAGAGAGGGAATGAGTTTTTAGGACTAAACAAAGAAGAAAATAAAGCCAAATCAATAAAGGAAGTAAACTTGGCCACTAAATCAATTGACCAAATCAAACCAAGAAACAAACTCCTAATGGGAAACAAACATTCAATTAAAATAGAATTGGATCTACTACTATGAATTAATAACCTTCTAAACTTGGCCTTCACACCATGCGATAGCTCCCTCCATTCCTGCCAAGTCTAATTCGCTCCACCATCACTCTTCTACATAGATGAACAAAGTCACCAATTTGGCTCTTGCTTGTGTAATTGGACCCGCATATGACATCTGATTAGCTCTTTCTTCATGATGGTGCACATCATTTTCCCCTTGTTGAGTAGGATTCGCCTTCAAATCCAAGTCCTTGCCATTATCCAAGCTATCCTCCAAGTAAGGAGAAAGATCTTGAACATTGAATGTAGTGGACACATTGTAGTCACTAGGCAACTCAATCTTGTAAGCATTGTCATTTAACTTCTCAACAACTTGGAATGGACCATTAGCACGTGGCAAGTGCTTAGATTTTTTTTGGCTTGAAAATCATTCCTTGCGAAGATGGATCCAAACAAGATCTCCTGGAGCAAAGCAAACTTCTTTTCTCCCTTTGTTGCCTGCTGTTGGTGTAGAAATCTTTGAGGATGTCGGAGGTAGTTGGAGTTAGAAGGGCGAGGTTGCTGATGGGACCCATAAAATAAAATCCAAATTGAAGATGGATAGCTCTGGTAGGATCCTTCGATGCTCAAGTTAGTCCTCTGACCAACTGGAATAGAGTGCTCAGAAAATTAGAGAAGCAGAGTAACGGGAAGGAAAGAGAACTTAGAAGAAAATAGATCAGGAGGGTCTCTTTTATAGATGAAGCATGTAACAAACTAATGGTGACAACTTTAACCATCTGGTAGTGGGTCACTCATGAAGGAAAATCCTGATTTTTCGATCCAGGTTCATTCAGATATGATCAAATCAAGAGATATATTTTAAAATTTTTTTTCTTTAATCTGTATTAGATCTGAGATATTTCAGATCTAATTTTTATTATTTTAATAAATAAAATAAAATAAAGATAAATTAAATTAAATTTAATTTACCTGATTTGGGTAATCCTATTATCCATTGATGATCCTGTTTGCAGCGGAAGGTTCTGGATCTAGCCACGCAAGCACCTGACCTCTACCGGTATCCACTTGGGCTGGATCTAGAGATCCTCTTCTTCTCTATCATGCCTCCAAAAATCAAATTTGGATTTGATCTGGAGGATCTTCAAAACTCCTTTTGAAGATCAAGCAGTCGTCCTTTGCAGCAGTGCAGCCTTCTAGCTTTTCAGTCGCCTTTCTTTGATCTGAATCGCACCAACCAAAAATCCAAAACTCCTTTTGGACGTGGAGAGGAGAGGAGAAGATGGTTTGGCATGGAGGAAGGAGGGGAGAGGCAGCCTTGGGGTGTGGGGTTTCTCTTTCATTCAGAATCTGAGTTGGGCGCAGGGTCTTATTTATAGACTGACTGTGATCCAACTCCTCTTCCTTCCCAACCAATCACAACCCTTTGTGAAATCAGATCTAAATCTGATTGGTGGGAATAGAGACCCCTGGATTCCTCCTTAGAGGGTGCCTAAGACCAGTCAAAGTTGGATTCTTAGGAGAACTCTAATTGGAATCCAAAAAGGAGATGGAGTCCTTGTCCAACAAGGACTCCTAGGCGCCTCCAACTTGGGCACACGCCTAGGGTGGCGTGCGCCCTTCTCCTTGCCAGGTTCTGGCAGGGGGACAAGGCCCCCACCAGCTCTCCAATAGGTGCATGACATGTGGTCAAAAGTCAAAGTGTCAATGGTCAACATTTGACCAGTCAAAGGTAGACTTTTGACCAAAGTCAAAGAACAAGAAATGGCAGGTGACCAAAAATGGCAGGTAATGTCTTACAAAATAAGACAACCTTTTTCTGACTGTGACAACCTCCAGTCAGACCATATGAAGGCCTCTGATTGAGCACAAACTCCTTTGGCTCAGTCAGGACAACTTATTTATGATAGTAAAAGAAGAACGTTAGGTTCAATCGAGTGCTAGCACGATTTCCTTGAACCTAATTGAATCTCATTCAGATCAATTGAACTAGATCAGTTCAATTGATGATCACCAGATTCAAACCCTTGTTTGTGTGACCCAGTTAGGTTCAGTTCTGTATGGTAATGGGATATGTCATGATCTCTATCATCGACATCATCGAAACTCCTTTCGATGGATCAGAACTCTTCTGATTCGAACAGCTAGAATGATCGATCATCTAAATCATTCTAATTGCTCCCAAAATCCACCAGTGACACCTAGCAGTGCAGCTATGTGTGGTTCTTCTATCTTGAGCCCCGATCAGAGTCTCTGAATGATGAATTCATCTTGATGCAGCTACCTTGTGTGATACCACCGAGGTAGATAGATTCCATCTTTCAATCCATCAATGAACATGAGCCTCGATCGAGTAATGGTGTAGATTAGGATGTCAGGTCAAAGAACCAGACACACTACTGCAGCATCGAGTCAGTCATTGACGAGAAGGTAGACCCTCGAGGTGGTCACGCTCAGTGCCCTCGTTCTCTAACGAGTACCTGTACTCTCGCTCCGGTGTCTCCACACCGTAGACTCAAGACTCATCTACTAAAGAGAAGCGATTGTACACCAACCTTCCGGATCAATCACCATCCTCGTGATGATCCTATGGTCGGGAGCATTTTATGAGTTAATAATGATTATTCATGTCTTAAATTTTCAACTCTTGAAAATATGAATTATCATTACCATTAACTCAAAGGATGTATCACAGACACTAAATACACATATGTGATAGAAAATAACCCATTTTATTAATTATAGTCAAAATTATAATTTTGCCCCTAGAAGTGTATTACAAGTGTCAGCCAATTCTGGCTTCTAGGGCACATATATCTAACAATCTCCCACTTGTCCTAAAGCCAATTGGCTACAAGTCTAAGTCCCATCTTCTCAAGGTGGGCTTCGATCTTCTGCTGGCCCAACGGCTTTGTAAGTGGGTCTGCCACATTATCTATGGAGTTGACTCTCTTGACCTCGACGTAACCCTTTCTCAAGGTAATCGCGGATGAGGTGGTATCACCGTTTGCTTGGAACTCTTTCCAGCTGACAGCACCACCATTGCACACAAACAGACTTCCAGATGTCGACTTTCGATCATCTATATCGGACATGAAATCCGAGTCTGTGTATCCCTGGACTTGGAGTTCTCCATTACCAAAGACCAACATCATATCCTTAGTTCTTCTCAAGTACTTAAGGATACATTTCACAGAAGTCCAGTGTTCTTCACCTGGATTTGACTGATATCTGCTTGTGACACTCACAGCATGGGCTATATCAGGTCGTGTACATAGCATGGCATACATGAGGCTCCCTATTGCAGAAGCATAAGGGATCTTGCTCATGCGTTCTATTTCCTCAGGTGTGCTGGGGCACATCTTCTTGGAAAGATGAATACCATGTCTGAAGGGTATTAATCCCCTCTTAGAGTTTTCCATACTAAACCTCTTTAGTACTTCCTCTATGTACATCTTCTGTGAAAGTCCTAGCATCCTATTCGGTCTATCCCTATAGACCTTAATTCCTAGAATAAAGGATGCTTCACCTAGGTCTTTCATGGAGAATTCCTTGGACAACCACATCTTGACTGATGTCAACATGGGAATATCATTCCCAATAAGGAGGATGTCATCCACGTACAATACGAGGAAGACAACAGCGCTCCCACTGACCCTTTTTGAAAACACATGGTTCCTCTTCATTTTTGATGAAACCAAACTTTTTGATCACATCATTGAAACGAGTGTTCCAGCTCCGAGATGCTTGCTTAAGTCCATATATGGACCTTTGCAGCTTGCAAACCTTGTGATCAGTATCACTGGATGTGAAACCTAGCGGCTGTTCCATATAGATATCTTCCTCAAGATATCCATTTAGGAATGCCGTTTTCACGTCCATTTGCCATATTTCATAATCGAAATAGGCTGCAACGGCAAGCAATGTGCGGATGGATTTTAGCATAGCCACTGGGGAAAAGGTATCCTGATAGTCAATGCCTTCGCGTTGACTATAACCTTTTGCCACCTAGTCTAGCCTTGAATGTCTCCACATTCCCATCTGCACCAATCTTTCTCTTGAAGATCCATTTACACCCAATAGGTACTATACCTTCTGGTGGATCTACCAAGGTCCAGACTTGGTTTGAGTGCATCGAGTCAATTTCTGACTTGCATTGCCTCTAGCCATTTCTCGGAGTCGATATCTGATATCGCCTCGTTGTAGGTTTTGGGATCATCACCATGAGCACCATTACCTACGAGGAACATTTCCTCTACATCCTCTGAAATAATACCTAAGTATCTTTCAGGGGGATGGGAAAACTCTTTCCGATCTACGAGGTGGAGGAGGTAGTGTTCTTATTGGCTCAACCTGATTTGGTTCCAACTTGGTCCTTAGCTCGTTGTACTTGTGAGACTTTCTCATCAAGCTTAATCTGCTTTCCAATGCCGCTATCTTGAATAAACTATTTTTCAAGAAAGATGGCATGTCGACTCACAATCACATTGTTGGTCTTCTGGAATGTAGAAAATAGTATCCTAATGACTCTTTAGGATATCCTATGAATCGAGCTCTAAAGGACCTAAACTCTAACTTGTCCGCTTGTTGTCTTTTGACATGAGCCGGACAACCCCAAATTCTGAGATGACTCAGACTTGGTTTCTTACCGTGCCATATCTCATACGGTGTGGTAGGAACGGTTTTAGAGGGAACCCTATTCAGTAGATAAATTGAAGTTAACAATGAAGTGTCCCCAAAGAAAATCAGGGAGGTCTGTGAAGCTCATCATGGATCGAACCATATCCAATAGAGTCCGATTTCTCCGTTCTGAAACCCCGTTGAGTTGAGGTGTTCCTGGTGGAGTCCATTGAGAGACTATGCCATTTTCCTTAAGATAGTCTAGGAATTCCCGGCTAAGGTATTCACCTCCTCGATCTGATCGAAGAACCTTAATGGGTTTTTCCAGTTTGTTTTTCTACTTCATGTCTGAATTCTTTGAACTTTTCAAAAGCTTCAGACTTGTGTCTCATAAGATACACATACCCATACCTAGACAGATCATCGGTAAAGGTAATGAAGTAGACAAAATTGCCTCTAGCCGGCACATCAAATGGGCCGCACACATCAGTATGTACTAGGGCAAGGAGATCTGTGGCCCTCTCCCCATGTCCAACAAAAGGGAGTTTAGTCATTTTGCCTTGAAGACAAGATTCACAAGTTGGATATGACTCAAAAGTCAATGGACTCAATAGCCCATTTTTCTCCAATTTGTTGATCCTATCTTCTGCTATATGACCTAATCTCAGGTGCCATAGATATCTGTCGTTTGGACTATCCCTAGGTCGTTTGGCATTCACGTTTTGCTCGATAGTTAGAAATAGGTACATCAATATGTAGCTGATAAAGACCATTAATAAGGAAACCATTTGCAATTTTATTTCTTTCATAAAGAATGTTACAATGGTCCTTAAAGAAGGTGATCACATAACCTTCTTGTGCTAAGCATGAAACAGAAATCAAATTCCTGCTAGCTGCAGGCACATAATAACAGTCTTTTAAAACTAAGTCTAAACCAGATGGTAATCGAAGAGGGTATGTTCCCACGGCTACTGCAGCAACTCTTGCTCCATTACCGATGCGTAGGATCATGTCTCCATCCCTCAGCCTCCTGCTATCCTCAAGACCCTGCATAGAAGTGCACAGATGAGCACTAGAACCAGAGTCAAGCACCCAACTGGATGCAGAAGAAACCGTAAGGTTAGACTCAATAACGAGCATACCTCCAGAAGGACCTTCCTTCTTGTTCTTCAGGGTGGCCAGGTAAGTAGGGCAGTTCCGCTTCCAATGGCCGTCGCTGTTGCAATGGAAACACTTTCCTTTGCCATCGGCCTTTCTTCTTCGGTTCTGCCTTCTTCTTCTTTGATCCTTCCACCTTTTGCTTTTTCACAGACTTCTTTTTCTTTCCATAAGACTTTCTTTTGGAAGAAGTCCGTTCCATAGCAAGAACTGAGCCTTTAGAACCTTTCATAGAAAGCTCAGCGGTAACCAGCATATTCATTAACTCGGCCAAGGAATTTTGAAGTTTATGCATGTGGTAATTCATGATGAATTGCCCATATGCATCAGTCAAGGATTGCAGAATAATATCGTTCTGCAAGTCCAAGTCCAACTTCACACCGAGCTTCTCAAGCTCTTCCATGTCCTTGATCATTGTCAGACAGTGATCTTGGACTGACTGCCCATCACGCATCTTAGCCTTAAAAAGTCATCATTTCGTGACTTGATATTTGGCTGCGCGACTCTGTTCACCAAACATCTCCTGCAGGTGAGCCAACATTTGGCGAGCAGTCCCGATATCTTCATGTTGGCGCTGGAGCTCATCAGACATCGAGCCCAACATGTAATATCTGGCCTTATTATCTTCGTCAATCCATTTTTTCCAGAGACGCTCTCTGTTCAACAGTGGATGGACGGGCTGGTAAGGTGGGAGGGTCCTGGTCCAAAACATGTGTTAACTTCTCTGAACCCAAAATAATTTTGTAGTTCCTGAGCCAATCTTTATAATTGGGTCCAGTCAGTCTATGTGTGTCCAGGATACGTGCCAATGGGTTGGACGCAGACATTTTCCTGTAGAGAGTCAAAGATTCTAGTTAGATACTGTAATTTTGACTTGACCAATTTGTTTAGGGATTTTATTTTTAAACAAATTAGCTCCCACTATTTTCTCGGATCCCTACACTCCCTCTGTAGAGATGCGAAAATCTCCACGATTAATGATTTCTAGTGGGTGGTGCGGTCTCACCAACTGACTCATCACCTCACCTAACAGTTATTGGTGATGGGTTAGCCAATGAGTGAACAACTCTTGTTCAATGATTCTCTAATCATGGTGCACCCAAACTTGGTCTCTAATTCATGAATCTCACCGTATCCGGAATATTGATCCACTCCTTAGTTAAGTCAGACCCACCATTTGCATAGACTGGGTTCCTAATTGAGTCTCTCACCGTATCCAAAATATTGAGCCCAACTCATCCTCCAGCCCATAGCATCCAATGCCTAATAGACATGGTTGCATCTTCCCGGTGCAACTGAGCCACTGTATCCAGCCGAGAACAATCAACCCCGGGAAGGGCCCGCACATCTACAATGGTGGAAGACCTCAGACTTAATCTTTTCTTAGGGAGAATTGATTCAGGTCTCATTAAACTAGACTTGGCTTAGTCATAACAATTATGACTAACCTAGTGGCATGGGTTAGCTCGGATTATTGACCACCTCAGATCAGAACTGTGTCAACAGATATGGCCAGGTAAGTGAGACCGGTGGAAGGAATATGCCATTAACTCGTACAAGAACGCATTCAGGTCGAGTAGCTTCCAATTAAAAACCAGTCGGTCGTCTGTGCCAAACTTACCTTAGACACCAAATTGTTGAGTCAGAACCAATTGGGTTAGCCTACAATCCAGACTCTAACCTCTGAGCCTAATTAGGTCTTGCTTGATCGTGACTCGATCTTGACCCAGACTTAATCCTATTAGGCTGGTCAATTTAAGCATTGTTGATCCCATCTAACCAACTCTTGATTCGGTTTGATCAACCGCTTAGACCTAATTGAGCTACCCAAGCCCGAACCCAGTATTATGAATATGTCTTAGATCTAAAATTCTCAATTTTAGACCTAATTAATATTCCATAAACTTAATTCTTAATTAAGTTAGGGTTCATAAACAAAATATGCACAATAAATCCTAGGGTTTCAGGATCTAGGGTTTTGCAGAAAGTAAGTTTTGGGTTTCTGATTAAGGACGAACACGCAGCACCCCTACACATCATAAGAACACCCCATCGAATGGGAAGAGAGGGCCTTTAAACCCTTCTTCGTTCTTATGACCGGACGGCCAAGAGGAACGCCTTAATCAGGAACATTCAATACTACAAAACAAGTTATTAGATCTATATCATATATCTCATATACAAAGTAGATCTAATCATGGCATATTTTGCATACATCTCATGTATCATAATCATGCATGTTTTCAGATCTAAATTATCTCATAATAATCTAAAAAATTAGATTTAAATTGATCTAATCAAAATAAATTCTAATCTAGATAATTATGTAGAACTATTCTACAACTAGTCTAGACATGCATCAATCATATCTCATATGATATTTAAAATTAAATAATTTTTATTTGCTATTTTTTAGATGTTATTATAACACTTATAATATCAAAAAATAGTAAATAAAAAGATCTAAAATATGATTTAATCAGATTAAATCAAAGACATGCAAAGACTATTCTATAGAACTATTCTATTCTAGAACTAGTCATGCATATCTTCTAATCTTAGATCCAAATCATTTAATTTTAATTTTTTTTTCTGATTTCAGATCTGATCACATCTCATGTGACATCTGAAATCACTTTATTTTCTAATTAAAATAAAATTTAAAATTAGATCTAAACAATTTTAGAACCATGGCTCTGATACCAGTTGAAGGGAAATCCTGATTTTCCCGGTCCAGGTTCGTTCAGATCTGATCAGATCAAGAGATATATTTCAAAAATTTTTTTCTTTGATCTCAATCAGATCTTGATATATTTTAGATCTGATTCTTATTATTTTAATAAATAAAATAAAATAAGATAAATTAAATCAAATTTAATTTACCTGATTTGGGTAATCCTATTACCCTGTTGATGATCCTGATTGCAGCGGAAGGTTCTGGATCTAGCCACGCAAGCGCCTGGCCTCTACCGGTATCCACTCGGGTTGGATCTGGAGATCCTCTTCTTCTCTATCACACCTCCAAAAATTCAGATCTGGATCTGATCTGGAGGATCTTCAAAACTCCTTTTGAAGATCAGCAGTCGTCCTTTGCAGCAGCGCAGCCTTCTTAGCTTTTGATCGCCTTTCTTTGATCTGAATCGCACCAACCAAAAGTCCAAAACTCCTTTTGGACGTGGAGAGGAGAGGGAGAAGGTGGTTTGGCATGGAGGAAGGAGGGGAGAGGCAGCCTTGGGGCGTGGGGAATTCTCTTCTCATTCAGAATCTGAGTTGGGCGCAGGGTCTTATTTATAGACTAAGCTGTGATCCAACTCCTCTTCCTCCCAACCAATCACAACCCTTTGTGAAATCAGATCTAAATCTGATTGGTTGGAATAGAGTCCCCTGGATTCCTCCTTAGAGGGTGCCTAAGACCAGTCAAAGTTGGATTCTTAGTAGAACTCTAATTGGAATCCAAAAAGGAGGATGGAGTCCTTGTCCAACAAGGACTCCTAGGCGCCTCCAACTTGGGCACACGCCTAGGGTGGCGTGCGCCCTTCTCCTTGCCAGGTTCTGGCAGGGGGACAGGCCCCCACCAGCTCTCCAATAGGTGCATGACATGTGGTCAAAAGTCAAAGTGTCAATGGTCAACATTTGACCAGTCAAAGGTAGACTTTTGACCAAAGTCAAAGAACAAGAAATGGCAGGTGACCAAAAATGGCAGGTAATGTCTTACAAAATAAGACAACCTTTTCTGACTTGGACAACCTCCAGTCAGACCATATGAAGGCCTCTGATTGAGCACAAACTCCTTTGGCTCAGTCAGGACAACTTATTTATGATAGTAAAAGAAGAACGTTAGGTTCAATCGAGTGCTAGCACGATTTTCTTGAACCTAATTGAATCTCATTCAGATCAATTGAACTAGATCAGTTCAATTGATGATCACCAGATTCAAACCCTTGTTTGTGTGACCCAGTTAGGTTCAGTTCTGTATGGTAATGGGATATGTCATGATCTCTATCATCGACATCATCGAAACTCCTTTCGATGGATCAGAACTCTTCTGATTCGAACAGCTAGAATGATCGATCATCTAAATCATTCTAATTGCTCCCAAAATCCACCAGTGACACCTAGCAGTATATGGTGGCAACCCATCAGAGCTGAATGCGAACCTCTTGGTGCAGCTACCTGTGTGATTTAAGTTCTTCTATCTTGAGCCCCGATCAGATTAGGGTTAAGGTGAACTCGTCAAACCCTAGTCTCTGTCATATGATGTAATCATTCGATTCGAGTCCAATGTGAAAATCTAAATAGAAACTCTTTCTATTATTTCACTCTGCCATGGCCATGGGACTTCTGGACTTGATTCTCATGATCATCATAGGGCTGCTCCTCTACCACCGAGGTAGATAGATTCCATCTTGATGCAATCCAGTTCCTACAATGAACATGCTATAGCCAACATACACCTCAGGGTTCCATATGGCTAGGAGACCGAGTAATGGTGTAGTCAAACTATAACACCCTCAAGGTGAACTGCCGATGCATCTCAGGTCAAAGAACCAGACACACTACTGCAGCATCGAGTCAGTCATTGACGAGAAGGTAGACTTCCCTAATGACTACTCGAGGTGGTCACGCTCAGTGCCCTCGTTCTCTAACGAGTACCTGTACTCTCGCTCCGGTGTCTCCACACCGTAGACTCAAGACTCATCTACTAAAGAGAAGCGATTGTACACCAACCTTCCGGATCAATCACCATCCTCGTGATGGTCCTATGATCGAGAGCATTTTATGAGTTAATAATGATTAT
Organism: Cocos nucifera; assembly: GCA_006176705.1. Lineage (NCBI taxonomy): Eukaryota > Viridiplantae > Streptophyta > Magnoliopsida > Arecales > Arecaceae > Cocos > Cocos nucifera. Next base: position 649,300 of record QRFJ01000449.1, read on the forward strand.
TCATATCTTAAATTTTCAACTCTTAAAAATATAAATTATCATTACCATTAACTCAAAGGATGTATCACAGACACTAAATACACATATGTGATAGAAAATAACCCATTTTATTCATTATAGTCAAAATTATATTTTTGCCCCTAGAAGTATATTACAAGTGTCAGCCAATTCTGGCTTCTAGGGCACATATATCTAACAACTCAGACCACATGGAGTTTGTTATGGAGGATGAATTATTATTTATCGTGACTTGCAAGTGGTTGAGATTTGTTCGTTAAAGTTTGGGGGTAGGTTGAAGACTTCAGTATAGGCGTGAACTTGTAATCGGCCAAGATCTATTGAAGTAGTGTCCAGTAGCTTTAAGGAGTTCGAAAGCCTCCTGGATCATGTGTGGATGGGTGCCTCCTAAATTGAGATCCAAAGTACTGTGCTCCATCCTTTGTGGAGTAGTTGTCATGAATTAGTGGTTTGATGGGGTCCTTTTGGATGGCTTTAGCTGACAAGCATGGTATGGGCTAAGTAGGTTCACGACTGATTGGATGAAGCTCGTCCTAAAGGATATTCAAATAGAAGGACTTTGGCTGAAGGAAGTATGATTGAAAGAAGTTCGGTCGGATGGAATCCACTAGGATGGAGTGCTACTAGGAGGAGCGCGATTGGAGAAAGTTCGTTCGAAAGGAGCATGACTGGAAGGGGGCTCGGCCAAATTGAATATGCCCAAAAGGAGCGCTGCTGGGAGGAGCGCGATTGAGGAAAGTTCGTCTAGAAGAAGCATGACTGGAAAGGGGCTTGGTCGGATAGAATACGCCCGGATGGAGTGCTGCTGGGAGGAGCACGACTGGAGGAAGTATGACTTGAGAGGTTTGGCTGGAAGAAGCGTATTGTCCATAATATAGGACTTCAACTATCTTCGAAACTCATCACCAATCAAGGTTGGGTGGGTTGAATTTTGAGTTAAGAAGTAAGATTAATTAAATAATAGTTTTCTTTTATCTTCAAGATCATCTAGTCAAAATGCTTTCAACAAGTTCCATGATATGGACTTGTTGTTGAGAGGGTCGGTGAATTCCTTTAGAATGGGGGTCGATGGTTAAGGACTTTGGTGGGAGTTATTTTACTCCCAACACTTATCCCCCTACTCTCGAGTTTGGATTTTGGACGAAGGAAGTATGAAAATCACAATAGTTGAAGTCCTTTACCAATTGTTTTTTATCAAGAAATAAAATATTTTGGGTTTTTTTAAGTTGGCATCGAAGCTTCTTCAACATGAGGTGACCTGAAAAGATAAATTTTTTGAAACTCCCACTGAAGTGCCATCCAAGGTACGGCATAATTAAGGCTCTGTCAGCCGTTTGCCCTCTATCATGATGAGTGGGACATGCATCAAATGAAGATCAGGTGGAGCGGATCTGCGATCATAACTACCTTGGGGTCCTCTATATTATTTAAATTCCTCCTTCCTCTTTTGAATTATCACTTTTGCTGGTATCTTCTTCCTCTTGTTTTCTGCTTCTTCATCCCCTCTGATAGTCTGTTGTGATCGTCATCTTTCTTGATCGCTTCTCATCCTTTTGATTGTCTTTTCGTGCTCTTCAATCCTATTTAGGTTAGCTCCTCGACCCTTTCTTCTTTGCTTCTTTGCTTTTTAATTATTGTTTGGGGGTCTTCCTTAGGTTTCCCTGGTTGGTTTCACTTCTTTCTCTTTCGAGACTTTGTTATTTTTTTTCTTGATTTTTTGGTTCTTTTTTCTAAATTTAGTTTGATCCGTATGTCTACCGAGGAATCTTGGTCAACTTGTTTGGAAAGTCCGACTCATCTGAGCCTGATGGATCCAACCCATAAGGGAGCTGAGGTCATAGAAGTATCTCATCCTCCTTTCGCTCCTGACACCATTTCTTGTGCATTTCATTCTGCAGACCTTTTCTTGATATGAATTCAATACAGGATTCCCCCAAAATATGAGCTTGAACTCCCCAGACCAAATGGCCGAGCTTGTTCTCCACCCCTGGGTTGTTTTTGCTTATATACCAAGGGTCTCTATGCTAGACTTCGACTTCCAATCCCTCCTTTCATTGTAGCTTTCTTTAGGTTCTTGAATATGTTCTTTGCCTCCATGGTGCCAAACTTGTTTAGGTTCGTCATAGGATTTTTGTCTTTATGCATCATGGCTAAGGTCTGACCTATCATTTCTCTGTTCCGTAATTACTTCACTTTCAAATGTCACCCCATCGCCAAAGATTGGTGGTATCTATCCCCTAAATTTGCTAAGAAGGGGTTACTCAAGGGCAGCCCTTCTTCCATTCATAACTAGAAGAAAAAGTTTTTCTATGTCTCCTATCCATCCTTAGACTTAGGGGTTACTTAAGGGCTTCGGCAAACTGTATGGGATGTCGAACAAGCTTCGACGAGGGCAAAGGAGGAGTTGGCCTCCGAGGTTGAGATGAGGACAAAGATGGAAGCCAAAATAGTGTAGAAGTAGCCACAAACTTTAGACTGAATTATGGAGGCCAAGATTCAGGTTGTGGAGGAGTTCAAGGTTTCCATCAAAATGAGGGACATAAAGTTCGAGTTCGCCCAACTATCCTGCATCAAAGGATTTGAACTCTGCCAGAAGAACATGGTCGATAAATTTTCTGAGCTCAAATTTTGCTTCCTAGATGAATGAGCTTCTGATGATGAGGCTGGGCCTTCCACTGCTGCTGTCGATCTCCCACCAGCCTAGCCTCCATCTACTGCCGCTGATCTTCCACCAGTCGAGCCTCCATTTGCTGCTGCCGAGGAACCAACTGCACTAAATTCCTCCGCTATTCCACCAGAGGTCTGAGGCCTCTTATTTTTATACTTTTTCTTTTTATTTTTCTTCTTTTCCCTATACTTGAAAAATATTTGACTAATGGAAGTAAAGCTTTTTCCTTTAGTAGTACATGTGTTGTGATTTTTTCATATATTAAATGCAGTCTCCTATTGAAGCCGACTCTTTACATCAAGATATACCTTTAAAGGCTACCATTAGAAGGTTGAAGAAAGAGGTGTTGGGAATTATATCCCAAAAGCCAATCATTAGCCTATTAACAGTTGAGCTACTTTGTATATGTAATTGATCATTGATAAATAAAATACTTTGGCATGTTTTTCATCACAAGTCTTCATCTTCTAATGAACTCTATTTTTGTGATGAAGTCCTTAGGACTATTTAGTTTTGATAAAGAGAGAATTTATTGATTAGTTCTTAAATCAGTTCACGATCAAATGATAGGCTGTTAAATAGGATGACAGTGTCTATCAAGCATAGGTCGCTGTATGCCATATAGATTGGTTATTCTCTTAACCAACGAGTGTGAAGACACTGGTATGACATACAGGTAAGATATATGGGTACATCATCATTGAATGTGACCAACTCCAGAGCATTCTGCTATCGAGGATGTCTTTGATGGGATATAGGTATAAGTGTCTCTTAGACCTGAGATCACCTCAATGACTTGCAAGCAACTCATTGTACTTTGGTATCGAACTAACTAAATTTCTAATTCAATAATGGAAGGCTTCTGGGCACAGTCAAGTACTTGCAAAGTTAGTGTGTGATTAAGATGGAATTGATCACTCCAAGAGTTGAAGAAGAATGTATCACTGTATTTCAATATAGCAAAATCTTAGCTAGAATAATCCATCAGATGGATTTGATATTTTGAAATATAATGTGGACAATCTAATCAAAGTTGATAGTTGAACTCTGAGGTATTCTATGAGTATTTTGGTCAAGAAGATGAATTGTATGGAAACTACATCCTCATGGGTTTTAAGGATGGTGTTCTATACATTTGACCTATCCGACCATCGGATATTATTGCTAGATGGTTACTTCGATTGATACAAAAATTTATTTTCATACTACTAGCTTAGGTTCGGACCTATGAGGTCATACATAGTAGAGCTCATGATCTGATCGGATGGTTGATCAATGATTGAGAATCATTCTAGGGTTAAATGATCAATACGATTGATGTTTAACCTAGTGCAAGTGTTGCAGGAGGATTGATTAGCAATTTGATTACTAATTGGGTTAATTTGATTAAGTCAAAGGATTAAAATTAAGTTTAATTAAATATAATTTAATTAGATTTAGTTTGGGCTTGATTGGATCAAGTTCAATTGACTTATTGGATAGGTCAAGTGCAAGGAAAAACTAGTCCTAGTCTAAATGGACTTAGGTCAACCCAATTTTCTAATTTGATTAAAAAATTAAATTAAAATTAAATCTAATTTAATCTAATTTAATTGAATCATTAACTAGGTTAGAAGTTAATTTAATTTGGTTGAGTTGGTTTTGGTTTAATTTGATTTAAGAAACCACTTTGAGCAAGTCATGGATAGAATCCTAGTAAGACTAGGATTCCTCCTTGCGCCACCTTAGTCCCAATGCCCCCCATGCCTATTTTTTTTAATATTTTTCATGAAAAATCCTTTTCTTCCTGATCTTTACATATGCCCCCTCTCTCCCTCTCTTTCTCATGTGGTAATTGGATAGAAGATCATGTCAAAGAAGGAGTTTATTTTGATATTGGATTCTATGAGATAGAATCCTAACAAACCCAAACTCTTTCCAAAAGGTGCCATCCCCTATCCTAATTAATTTCTCTGTTATTCCACATGAGAAACCTCTTTTCTTGTGTGCCTTTCCTTTTTAGTACATGCCAAAAATTATGGAGGGGTCACCCAAGAGTTGGGTGCCCTTTGACTTGCCCTATTTGACCTTTTCTTGTCTATTATTTGACCTAGATAAGGACTCTTCTTTTTGTATTTATTTTGAATGAATTTTGGCTTGAAATTTTCATAGATTATAGATCTTTAAGAGGGCTTTGAGCTGTGTGAAAATCAGGGAGAGAGAACCTCTGGAAGTTGAGATTCAATGGACACAAAACTAGGTATCTAGGTGAGAGCAAAGAAAAGAAGAAGAGGATCTTCTTCTAGGGTTGCTATGTTCATCTCTTTTCATTCTTCTTCCTTGGGTTTTTTGAGAGTGTCTCACATCTAAAACCTCTTCTCCTCCTTCTCCTCTTTGAAAGAGTCTAATCTAGAAGAAAGGAGGCATCTGATCAATCATCGAAGAAAGATTAGCACAGCACTAGCATACTATGCTGATTTCTAGCATCTAAATTTTTGATCATGATCGTGGGCTCATGTGGATGACTCCTAGAGGTCGGACATGTGTATGGCTATAAACTTCATCCTCAAATCCAGATTAGTAAGTTAGAATATCTAACTCGCTTAGGTAATAGATCTGATCTATTATTTTTTTCACACATGCATGAGATGTAGTGTAGATCTAGATTGATGTGATCAACCTTTTATTTTTATTTATTTTTGATTTTAGATTTAAATGCCATGAAATAATCATATAATATGGTCTTAGATTTAAGAATTATCTAATATTTAGAATTAATTAGATTAATTTTGAGTCTTTTGCTGCTGATCTAAAAAAAATTTTAAGATCTAGCTCTGAAACCCTAGATCTAGTTCCTTCAATTGGTATTAGAGCCAGGTTAATTATTATATGATTATTGATGCATGCTTGGATTATTTTTGGATTAGATCTAATTAATAATCTAATATTTAAATCTAAAATTAAAATCTTAGATCATACGAACTATTTTAAGATTGTCCTGCTGTAAGGTTTATCCTTTATAGTGCAAAGGTTGTCCTAGTTCGTATAGATCTAATATTATTCATAAATTTATTAGATATGATATGATGCTATTTATAATTTATTTAAAAAAAATTAGATCTAAAAATAAAATTTTATATTGCATGGACTGATCTTATAAGGTTGTCCTACTGTATGGTTTATTCCTTACAGTGAAAAGGTTGTCCTAGTACGTGCTGATCTAAAATTTTGATCATAAAATTTTAGATTAGATCTAAGAGATTTAATGATCTGATTAAAAATATTTTAATCTAATTTTAATCATCATAAATATGTTAGATTTGATCTAAGTTGACTTATGATTGATTGATGTTGAAATTATTTCAATTACATGAACTTATTTAGATTAGATCTAAAGTAGTTTCATGCTTTTCTTACTTGTATATTGATTATGAATCAAATATGCAACTTGGTTAGTAGATCCATGTTATAAAAATATTTTACAAATATGAAAATCATTTTTGAAAAGTCAAACCCCAACCCTCAGCCCAAAACTTAATTAAGAACTAAGAAGTTGTTTGATTAGGATCTAGGATTATAAATTGAAGATCTTAAGATACGAATCATAACACATTGGATTAAATGGGTTAGTGGAGATTAGATCTATTAATTGAATTAGACCTAGGGTTAGATTAAAGAATGGACTTAATTAGAGAATTGACTAAATCTAATCAATTATTGTCTTAGATTAGGTCAAGGATTCTCTAGATCAATTACAATAGTTGTAGTTGGTCAAGTCTATATCTTTAACGAGACCCAAGATGGATTTGATTCTTGGCTATGCGGTATAGCATGAACTGTTAGGTTAATCTAATTAAAACTAATTAAATCAATTGCTGTCTAAGGTAAATTAGACCGATGGTCTTTAATTGATAGTCTGCTTACCTGGTCATTTCTAATGGTGTCTAAGGTAAGCTTTGGCAGACCCTCCCATTGATCGAACTTACCTCACCTCTTGGTGAAATTATGTTTTGATCGGATCACTTGACTATTTGAGCTGACCCATGTCAGCTAGGTAATCAGTTTGACTGATTTAGGTATTGATAGATTAGCCTATTAATGGTCTTCCTTAAGTTGATTTGGTGAAGTTAGTGGGAGGATCATCATGACAAGCTATTTCATCTGACCTTCCCTTATCTTCAAATTAAATTTTTTAAAATTATTAGATTTCTAAAATAAAATAGTTATATGATAACTGGATCACAATCTTTCATTAAAGTGGATGATAATGGATCCATCAATTGGATAATCATTAGAGGCCCAAAGGCCTGGTGCTTATCGGTTGATGAAATTATCGTTCATTATATGATCTCTTAGATACATCTTTCTAAATGGTGGTTAGGTGGGCCAACCAAAATTAGGCCTGATCATTCATTGGTTGGATGGGTCAAGTATGGTCATGTTAATGGTTGGATCTAACTGGACCCTTTTTTGAGAAGGCCAAAGCTAACTGATCAAGAGCTGGGGCAAAATTTAATTACTAGAAGTTGTTTGGAGAAATAATTTGTTATGAACCTATCCTTAGATGCACATGGGTTGGTCAACCAAAGTTAGGCTCATGTGCAATCTATGTGGATTCTAGTATCCACTAAGAAATTAGGATAATTCTTCAAATTGGAGGTAGAGGCTATCAATTCGAATAAAATAGTGGGAGAATCATTTGATTAAAAGTCCAAATCTTTAGGTTTAATGAATCAATTACTAATTAGGTTATGATTTTCCTTTGTGCAGATATGGCCACTTCTCTATCGCTTCAATCATTGTTGGACAATGATAAGTTAGTGGGATCCAACTTTGGTAGTTGGTACCAAAAGTTAAAGATTGTCCTAGAGCATGAATGCATCCTACATGTGATATGGATGATGCACCTAAGGAGCCAGTTGCAAATGCATGTGGAACTATCAGAGACACTTATCAGAAGTGGCTTAGGGACTGAACCATGGTGTGCTGCATTATGCTGGCTGTGATGAGCGACGAGTTCAGTCACAGATTTAAGATAGCTCAGCCAAAGGACATGCTTCAAGTATTGAAGGATTTCTTTGGCACACCCGATGATGTGGAGAGGCACAAGATTAGTTATGCCATCTTCAACATCAGAATGCAGGATAGAGTCTCTATCACTGATCATGTACTGTACATGATCGAGCTGATAGAGCGCTTTAGCAAGCTTGGCTTTTTCTTGCACAAATAGCTTGGGAAAGATGCAATACTGAACTCGCTGCCCAAGTCTTATCTCCCATTCCTTACATAATATAGAATGTCAAAGCCTGAAGTTGACTACCACGGATTACTGGGGTTACTTTAAAACTTTGAGAAGGATCACCAGCTCCACAAGGAGTCGGTGAACTTAGTGGGAGGTTCATCTTCTCGTTCTCAATCCTTTGGAAAAGGAAAGAAGAATAAGAAGAAGAAAGCTAAGAAGGTGCAAGTTCGGGCTAGGAAATCTATGTAAGGCTAGATCAGAAAAATCAAGCCTAATAAGAGTCAAGCTGAATGCTTCTTTTGTAAGAAGTGAGGGCATTGAAAGAGGAACTGTCTGCAGTACATTGCCTCCCTGGATCCGAACAGGCAGAGAAAGAAGCAAGCTATTGCTGGGCAAGATATTTATATGATAACTCCTTGCAATTTCTCTATTTATGATATTATTGATTGGGTATTGGATACCGAAAGCTCTTATCATATTTGCAATTCACTATAGGAATTGTAGATCAGTAGAAGATTCAAGCAAGGTGAAAGATTTTTGAACATTAGAGATGAAAGACCAGTTTCAGTTCTAGCTTTAGTAATTTTGAAACTTGTATTTAAATTTCATACTGTTGTTCTTAGTGATTGTCATTTCTATCCTAGTTTCTTCTTAAATATCATTTTTGTAGGCCTTTTGGCCATGAATAATTATGAAATTTTAATAAAAAAATAAGTTTGTAATGTCATTATGAATGATGTTACTACTTTCTGTGGATAATTGAACAATGGTGTATATATATTATCACAATCTATTAATGTAGTCTATTCAACTAGTAAATATCTTAGATTAGATAATGTGACAGATATCTACTTATGGCACTATAGGCTAGGTTATATAAACAAGAATAAGATAAGCGGGTTGGCTCAAGAGGGTATCCTCGAACTTAGTGATTGCGAATCACTTCTAACCTGTGAATCCTGTCTTCTTCATAAAATTATCAAGTTATCTTTTACTGAAAAAGGTGAGAGAGCCACTGAGCTCTTAGTCTAGTACATACTAATGTATGCGGACCAATGAGCATAAGTGCTAGAGGTGGATATGTCTACTCATCACTTTCACAGATAATCTATCTAGATATGGATATGTCTATCTAATGAAACATAAGTCAGATTCTTTTAAAATGTTTGAATAATTTTAAATTGAAGTAGAAAAATAAACTGACAAAGAGTATGAAAATTCTTCGATCTGATCGAGGAGGAGAATACCTTTTCGGTGAGTTTCTCACATATCTAGGAGAGAAAGAAATTTTCTCCCAATGGACTTCTCTAGGAACACCATAGCATAATGGTGTATTTGAAAAAAAAAAATCAAACTTTATTAGACATGGTTCGATCCATGATGGATTTTGCCAGTTTGCCGATATCCATCTGGGGATATGCACTCGAATTGGCTCGCTATCTTTTAAATAGGGTTTCAAGTAAATCTATGGTTAAAACTCCATATGAGATATGAACAGGATGTAAGCTAGCACTTTCACACCTCAAGGTCTGGGGGTATCCGACTTATGTCAAATGATTAATTACAGATAAATTTGGACCTAAGTCTGACAAGTGCGTATTTATAGAGTACCCAAAAGAGACCAAAGGATACTATTTCTACCATTCTGATGAACAAAAGGTGTTTGTCAGTCTTAGGGCAACCTTTTTGGAAAAGGAGTTCCTTAGTGAAGGAACTGTTGCCTCTAAGGTTGAACTTGATGAAGTTCAATAGGTAAAAAGTCTGATACAAAATACTAAACTTGAGTTGGATTTGATCATATCAGATTCGAAGCCTAGTAAATCTGCACCATTAAGGTGATCCGACGCCATCTGGATAGATACTATAGGTTCTTGGTCCTGGATGGTGACCCATCGAACTTGATGAGAATGATAAGGACCCGATCACTTACATGGATACTATGCAGATATCTGACTCTGAGAAATGGCTAGAAGCCATGAGATCTGAAATGGATTCTATGAAGGTCAACGATGTAAGAACATTAGTTGATCCACCTGAAGGGGTTAAATCTATTGGGTGTAGATGGATATTCAAAAGAAAAAGAGACACAGACGGAAAGGTGGAGACCTATAAAGCCCATCTGATTGCCAAGGGGTATTGTCAACATTATGGTATTGACTATGACGAGACATTCTCTCCAGTGGCAATGCTCAAATCCATTCGAATAATGCTTACAATAGCTACCCACTTGGACTATGAGATCTGGCAGTTCGATGTGATGACAGCTTTCTTAAGTGGAGAGCTGACCGAAGAGATGTATATGATACAACCTGAGGGATTCACATCCATAGATGAGTCCAAGGTGTGCAGGCTTCAGAGATCCATTTATAGATTGAAGCAAGCATCTCGGAGTTGGAACATGCGTTTTGATAAAGTGATCAAAATGTACAGCTTTGTTAAGAACAGTGAAGAACCCTATATTTACAAATGGATAAATAGTTCAGCAGTGGTATTTCTTGTTTTATACATGGATGACATTCTCTTAATCGGAAATGACATCCCCACCCTACGGAAATAAAAATGTGGTTGTCATCATAGTTCTCCATGAAGGACTTGGGTGAAGCATCCTACATCCTAGGGATGAAGATCTATAGAGATAGATCTAAAAGGATGCTTGGTATATCACAGTCCATGTATATAAAAACTATGCCGAAGAGGTTCAGCATGGAGAATTTCAAAAAGAACTATCTTTCGATAGATCAAGAAATTCCACTCTCTAAGAAGGATTGTTCGACAACTCCTGAAGATAGAGCATATGAGTAGAATCCCATATGCTTCGATAGTGGGGTCTATCATGTATGCAATGACATGTACGAGACGAAACGTGGCATACTCACTAGGAGTAGTGAGTAGATATCAGTTTGACCCTAGAGAAAATTACTGGAAGGTGGTTAAAACCATCCTTAAGTATTTGAGAAATACTAAGGACTAATGGTTGGTTTATGGTAAGTCAGATATGAAATTGATGGAGTTTACAGACTTCAACTTTCAATCTGAGCATGATGACAGTAGAAGCATGTTTGGATACATCTTTACTCTAAATGGTGGAGCCATCTACTGAAAATTTTTTAAATAGCATACAGTGGCAGACTCTATTTGTGAACTAGAGTATATGGCAGCATTAGATGCAGCAAAGAAAGCTATGTGGCTGAGGAAGTTCATCACCGAGCTTGGAGTTGTTAGATATATGTGCCCTAGAAGCCAGAATTGGCTGACACTTGTAATACACTTCTAGGGGCAAAATTGTAATTTTGACTATAATTAATCAAATGGGTTATTTTCTATCACACATGTGTATTTAGTGTCTGTGATACATCCTTTGAGTTAATGGTAATGATAATTTATATTTTTAAGAGTTGAAAATTTAAGACATGAATAATCATTATTAACTCATAAACAGCTCCCGACCATAGGATCATCACGAGGATGGTGATTGATCCAGAAGGTTGGTGTACGATCGCTTCTCTTTAGTAGATGAGTCTTGAGTCTACGGTGTGGAGACATCGAAGCGAGAGTACAGGTACTCGTTAGAGAACGAGGGCACTGAGCGTGACCACCTCGAGTAGTCATTAGGAAGTCTACCTTCTCGTCAATGACTGACTCGATGCTGCAGTAGTGTGTCTGGTTCTTTGACCTGAGATGCATCGGCAGTTCACCTTGAGGGTGTTATAGTTTGACTACACCATTACTCGGTCTCCTAGCCATATGGAACCCTGAGGTGTATGTTGGCTATAGCATGTTCATTGTAGGAACTGGATTGCATCAAGATGGAATCTATCTACCTCGGTGGTAGAGGAGTAGCCCTATGATGATCATGAGAATCAAGTCCAGAAATCCATGGCCATGGTAGAGTGAAATAATAGAAAGAGTTTCTATTTAGATTTTCACATTGGACTCGAATCGAATGATTACATCATATGACAGAGACTAGGGTTTGACGAGTTCACCTTAACCCTAATCTGATCGGGGCTCAAGATAGAAGAACTGAATCACACAGGTAGCTGCACCAAGAGGTTCGCATTCAGCTCTGATGGGTTGCCACCATATACTGCTAGGTGTCACTGGTGGATTTTGGGAGCAATTAGAATGATTTAGATGATCGATCATTCTAGCTGTTCGAATCAGAAGAGTTCTGATCCATCGAAAGGAGTTTCGATGATGTCTATGATAGAGATCATGACATATCCCATTACCATACAGAACTGAACCTAACTGGGTCACACAAACAAGGGTTTGAATCTGGTGATCATCAATTGAACTGATCTAGTTCAATTGATCTGAATGAGATTCAATTAGGTTCAAGGAAATCGTGCTAGCACTCGATTGAACCTAACGTTCTTCTTTTACTATCATAAATAAGTTGTCCTGACTGAGCCAAAGGAGTTTGTGCTCAATCAGAGGCCTTCATATGGTCTGACTGGAGGTTGTCCAAGTCAGAATAGGTTGTCTTATTTGTAAGACATTACCTGCCATTTTTGGTCACCTGCCATTTCTTGTTCTTTGACTTTGGTCAAAAGTCTACCTTTGACTGGTCAAACGTTGACCATTGACCCTTTGACTTTTGACCACATGTCATGCACCTATTGGAGAGCTGGTGGGGGCCTGTCCCCCTGCCAGAACCTGGCAAGGAGAAGGGCGCACGCCAAGGGTGGCGTGAGCCCAAGTAGGAGGCGCCTAGGAGTCCTTGTTGGACAAGGACTCCACCTCCCTTTTGGATTCCAATCAGAGTTCTACTAAGAATCCAGTTTGACTGGTCTTAGGCACCCTCTAAGGAGGAATCCAGGGGTCTCTATTCCAACCAATCAGATTTAGATCTGATTTCACAAAGGGTTGTGATTGGTTGAGAGGAAGAGGAGTTGGATCACAAGAGGTCTATAAATAAGACCCTGCGCCCAACCCTAATTCTAATGCAATTCAATTGAGAAACCCCACGCCCCAAGGCTGCCTCTCCCCTCCTTCTCCATGCCATAGTCTCTTCTCCCCTTGCTCTCCACGTCCAAAAGAGTTTTGGACTTAGGTTGGTGCGATTCAGATCAAGGAAAGGCGATCAAAAGCAAGAAGGCTGCGCTGCTGCAAAAGGACGACTGCAGATCTTCAAAAGAGTTTTGAAGATCCTCCAGATCAGATCCAGATCTGATTTTTGGAGGTGTGATAGAGAAGAAGAGGATCTCCAGATCCAACCCGAGTGGATACCGGTAGAGGCCAGGCGCTTGCGTGGCTAGATCCAGAACCTTCCGCTGCAATCAGGATCATCTACAGGGTAATAGGATTACCCAAATCAGGTAAATTAAATTTGATTTAATTTATCTTATTTTATTTTATTTATTAAAATAATAAGAATCAGATCTGAAACATATCAAGATCTGATTGAGATCAAGAGAAAATTTTTGAAATATATCTCTTGATCTGATCAGATCTGGACGAACCTGGACCGGGAAATCAGGATTTCCCTTCAACTGGTATCAGAGCCATGGTTCTAAATTGTTTAGATCTGATTTTAATTTTATTTTAATTAGAAAATAAAGTGATTTCAGATGTCACATGAGATGTGATCAGATCTGAAATCAGAAAAAATTAAAATTAAATGATTTGGATCTAAGATTACATGAAGATATGCATGACTAGTTCTAGAATAGAATAGTTCTATAGAATAGTTTTGCATGTCTTTGATTTAATCTGATTAAATCATGTTTTAGATCTTTTTATTTACTATTTTTCTGATATTATAAATGTTATAATAACATCTGAAAAATAGCGAATAAAAATTATTTAATTTTTGAATATCATATGAGATATGATTAGATGCATGACTAGACTAGTTGTAGAATAGTTCTACATAATTGTCTAGATTAGAATTTATTTTGATTAGATCAATTTAAATCTAATTTTTTAGATTATTATGAGATAATTTAGATCTGAAAACATGCATGATTATGATACATGAGATGTATGCAAAATATGCCATGATTAGATCTAAATTTATATATGAGATATATGATATAGATCTGATAACTGTTTTGTAGTATTGAATGTTCCTGATTAAGGCGTTCCTCTTGGCCGTCCGGTCATAAGAACGAAGAAGGGTTTAAAGGCCCTCTCTTCCCATTCGATGGGGTGTTCTTATGACGTGTAGGGGTGCTGCGTGTTCGTCCTTAATCAGAAACCCAAAACTTACTTTCTGCAAAACCCTAGATCCTGAAACCCTAGGATTTATTGTGCATATTTTGTTTATGAACCCAACTTAATTAAGAATTAAGTTTATGGAATATTAATTAGGTCTAAAATTGAGAATTTCAGATCTAAGACATATTCATAATACTGGGTTCGGGCTTGGGTAGCTCAATTAGGTCTAAGCGGTTGATCAAACCGAATCAAGAGTTGGTTAGATGGGATCAACAATGCTTAAATTGACCAGCCTAATAGGATTAAGTCTGGGTCAAGATCGAGTCACGATCAAGCAAGACCTAATTAGGCTCAGAGGTTAGAGTCTGGATTGTAGGCTAACCCAATTGGTTCTGACTCAACAATTTGGTGTCTAAGGTAAGTTTGGCACAGACGACCGACTGGTTTTTAATTGGAAGCTACTCGACCTGAATGCGTTCTTGTGCGAGTTAACGGCATATTCCTTCCACCGGTCTCACTTACCTGGCCATATCTGTTGACACAGTTCTGATCTGAGGTGGTCAATAATCCGAGCTAACCCATGCCACTAGGTTAGTCATAATTGTTATGACTAAGCCAAGTCTAGTTTAATGAGACCTGAATCAATTCTCCCTAAGAAAAGATTAAGTCTGAGGTCTTCCACCATTGTAGATGTGCGGGCCCTTCCCGGGGTTGATTGTTCTCGGCTGGATACAGTGGCTCAGTTGCACCGGGAAGATGCAACCATGTCTATTAGGCATTGGATGCTATGGGCTGGAGGATGAGTTGGGCTCAATATTTCGGATACGGTGAGAGACTCAATTAGGAACCCAGTCTATGCAAATGGTGGGTCTGACTTAACTAAGGAGTGGATCAATATTCCGGATACGGTGAGATTCATGAATTAGAGACCAAGTTTGGGTGCACCATGATTAGAGAATCATTGAACAAGAGTTGTTCACTCATTGGCTAACCCATCACCAATAACTGTTAGGTGAGGTGATGAGTCAGTTGGTGAGACCGCACCACCCACTAGAAATCATTAATCGTGGAGATTTTCGCATCTCTACAGAGGGAGTGTAGGGATCCGAGAAAATAGTGGGAGCTAATTTGTTTAAAAATAAAATCCCTAAACAAATTGGTCAAGTCAAAATTACAGTATCTAACTAGAATCTTTGACTCTCTACAGGAAAATGTCTGCGTCCAACCCACTGGCACGTATCCTAGACACACATAGACTGACTGGACCCAATTATAAAGATTGGCTCAGGAACTACAAAATTGTTTTGGGTTCAGAGAAGTTAACACATGTTTTGGACCAGGACCCTCCCACCTTACCAGCTCGTCCATCCACTGAACAGAGAGCGTCTCTGGAAAAATGGATTGACGAAGACAATAAGGCCAGATACTACATGTTGGGCTCGATGTCTGATGAGCTCCAGCGCCAACATGAAGATATCGGGACTGCTCGCCAAATGTTGGCTCACCTGCAGGAGATGTTTGGTGAACAGAGTCGCGCAGCCAAATATCAAGTCACAAAATGACTTTTTAAGGCTAAGATGCGTGATGGGCAGTCAGTCCAAGATCACTGTCTGACAATGATCAAGGACATGGAAGAGCTTGAGAAGCTCGGTGTGAAGTTGGACTTGGATCTGCAGAACGATATTATTCTGCAATCCTTGACTGATGCATATGGGCAATTCATCATGAATTACCACATGCATAAACTTCAAAATTCCTTGGCCGAGTTGATGAATATGCTGGTTACCGCTGAGCTTTCTATGAAAGGTTCTAAAGGCTCAGTTCTTGCTATGGAACGGACTTCTTCCAAAAGAAAGTCTTATGGAAAGAAAAAGAAGTCTGTGAAAAAGCAAAAGGTGGAAGGATCAAAGAAGAAGAAGGCAGAACCGAAGAAGAAGGTCGATGGCAAAGGAAAGTGTTTCCATTGCAACAGCGACGGCCATTGGAAGCGGAACTGCCCTACTTACCTGGCCACCCTGAAGAACAAGAAGGAAGGTCCTTCTGGAGGTATGCTCGTTATTGAGTCTAACCTTACGGTTTCTTCTGCATCCAGTTGGGTGCTTGACTCTGGTTCTAGTGCTCATCTGTGCACTTCTATGCAGGGTCTTGAGGATAGCAGGAGGCTGAGGGATGGAGACATGATCCTACGCATCGGTAATGGAGCAAGAGTTGCTGCAGTAGCCGTGGGAACATACCCTCTTGCGATTACCATCTGGTTTAGACTTAGTTTTAAAAGACTGTTATTATGTGCCTGCAGCTAGCAGGAATTTGATTTCTGTTTCATGCTTAGCACAAGAAGGTTATGTGATCACCTTCTTTAAGGACCATTGTAACATTCTTTATGAAAGAAATAAAATTGCAAATGGTTTCCTTATTAATGGTCTTTATCAGTTGCATATTGATGTACCTGTTTTAACTATCGAGCAAAACGTGAATGCCAAACGACCTAGGGATAGTCCAAACGACAGATATCTATGGCACCTGAGATTAGGTCATATAGCAGAAGATAGGATTAACAAATTGGAGAAAAATGGGCTATTGAGTCCATTGACTTTTGAGTCATATCCAACTTGTGAATCTTGTCTTCAAGGCAAAATGACTAAACTCCCTTTTGTTGGACATGGGGAGAGGGCCACAGATCTCCTTGCCCTAGTACATACTGATGTGTGCGGCCCATTTGATGTGCCGGCTAGAGGCAATTTTGTCTACTTCATCTATTCTTGAGGCCCCGATCAGATTAGGGTAAGGTGAACTCTTCTAACCCTAGTCTCTGTCATATTGAATGTAATCATTCGATTCGCAGTCCAATGTGAAAATCTAAAATAGAAAACTCTTTCTATTATTTCACTTCACATGTCCATGGATTTCTGGACCTTGATTCTTCATGATCATCATTTAGGGCTACTTCCTCTACCACCGAGGTAGATTAGGATTCCATCTTGATTGCAATTCCAGTTCCTACAATAAACAATGCGTATAGCCAACATTACACCTCAGGGTTCCATATGGCTAGGAGACTCGAGTATGGTGTAGTCAAAACTTATACACCCTCCAAGATGGAAACTTGCCGATGCATCTCAGGGTCAAAGAACCAGACACAAAACTTTAAACCTGCAAGCATCGGTCAGTCATTTTTTGATGAGGAAGGTTAGACTTCCTAATGACTACTCGAGTGGTCACGCTCAGTGCCTCGTTCATCTAAGATAACCTGTACTCTCGCTCCGGTGTTCCACACCATAGACTCCAAAGACTCATCTACTAGAAGAGAATGGCGACTTACACCCACCTTCCGGATTCAATCACCATCCTTCGGGATGCCATCCTTATTTTGTCGGGAGCTGTTATGAGTATTTTAATAAATGCATTATTCATGTCAAATTTTCAAACTCTTGAAAATATGGAATTATCATTACCATTAACTCAAAGGATGTTATCACAGAACCACTAAATACACATGTGTGATAGAAAATTAAGACCCATTTGATTAATTATAGTCAAAATTATTAATTTTGCCCCTAGAAGGTGTATTACAAGTGTCAAACCAATTCTGGCTTCTAGGGCACATATAAATCTAAAAACAATCTCCCACTAGTCCTAAAGCCAATTGGCTTACAAGTTCTAAGTCCCATCTTCTCAAGGTGGGCTTTGATCTTCTGCTGGCCCAACGGCTTTTAAGTTGGGTCTCCACATTTATCTGCGGAGTTGGACTCTCTTGACCTCAACGTTACCTTTCTTCAAGGTAAATCGCGGGATTGAGATGGTATCACCATTTGGCTTTGGAACTTTCCAGCACAAACAGATCTGACCAAGAGTGTCGACTTCGATTCATCGTATATCAGACATGAAGTCCGAGTCTGTGTATCTTGAACTAGGAGGTTCCCGTTACCAAAGACCAACATCATAATTCTTAGTTCTTCTTCAAGTACTAAGGATACATTTACAGAAGTCCAGTATTCATTCACCGGATTTGACTGATATTGCTTGTGGACACTCACAGCATGGGCTAATATCAGGTCGTTGTACATAGCAGGCTAACTATGAGGCTCCCTATTGCAAAGCATAAGGGATCTTGCTCATGATTACATTTTCCTCAGGTGTGCTGGGGCACATCTTCTTGAAAGATGAATACCATGTCTGGGAAGGGTATAATCCCTCTTAGAGTTTTTCCATACAAAACCTCTTTATGTACTTCCTCTATGTACAACTTCTGTGAAAGTCCTAGCATCCTTATTCGGTCTTATTCCCTTATTGACCTTAATTTCCTA
This sequence comes from Cocos nucifera, assembly GCA_006176705.1. NCBI lineage: Eukaryota > Viridiplantae > Streptophyta > Magnoliopsida > Arecales > Arecaceae > Cocos > Cocos nucifera. The sequence continues at coordinate 667,673 of QRFJ01000449.1, forward strand.
GAAAAAGGATGCTTCCAACCTAGGTCTTCATGAGAATTCCTGGACAAACCAATCTGACTGATGTCAACATGGGAATATCATTCCAAATAAGGAGAATGTCATCCACATACAATATGAGGAAGACACAGCGCTCCACGGACCCTTTTAAAAACACACGGTTCTCTCATTTTTTGATAGAAACCAACTTTTTGAATCACATCATTGAAACGAGTGTTCCAGCTCCGAGATGCTTGCTAAGTTCCATATATTGGACCTTTGCAGCTTGCAAACTTGTGGATTATCAAATATCACTGAAATGAATGTGAAACCTAGCCGACTTATCATATAGATATCTTTCCTCAAGATATCCATTTAGAATTGTCGTTTTCACGTCCATTGCCATAATTTCATAATCGGAAATAGGCTGAAGGCAAAGCAATGTGCTGATGGATTTTAGCATAAACTACCGGGGAAAAGGTATCCTTATAGTCAATGCCTTCACGTTGACTATAAACCTTTTGCCACCAATAACTACCTTGGAATGTTCTCCCAACATTCATCTGCCACCAATCTTTCTGTTTGAAGAATCCATTTACACCCAATAGGTACTATACCATCTGGTGGATCTACCAAGGTCCAGACTTGTTGAGTTGGCATCGAGTCCGATCTCTGACTTCATTGCCTCTCAAGCCATTTCTCGGAGTCGATATCTAGATATCGCCTCGTTGAGGTTTTGGGATCCATCTCCAAATGAGCACCATTACCTTCGAGGAATATTCCTCTCACATCCTCTGAAAATATACCTAAGTTCTTTAGGGGGACGAAAAACCTTTCCGATCTACAGGTGGAGTGAGGTAGTTGGTCTTATTGGCCATCTGATCTTGTTCCACCTTGGTCCTTAGCTTGTTCTGCTTGTGATGACATTTCTCATCAAGCTTAATTCTGCTTCCAATGCCACTATCTTGAATAACTATTTTTTCAAGGAAATATGCATTCGATCACAACTCACATTGGGTCTTGCTTGGAATGTAAGAAATAGTATCCAATGACTCTTTAGGATATCCTATGAATCGAGCTCTAAAGGACCTAACCTCTAACTTGTCCGCTTGTTGTCTTTGACATGAGCCGGACAACCCCCAAATTCTGAGATGACTCAGACTTGTTTTTCTTACCATGCCATATCGCATACGAGTGTGGTAAACGATTTTAGAGGGAACCCTGTTTCAGTAATAGATTGAAGTTAATAATGAATGTCCCAAAGAAAATCAGGAAGGTCTGGAAGCTCATCATGGATCGATACCATATCCAAAGAGTTCGATTTTCTCCGTTTCCTGAAATTTCCCGTGAGTAGGTGGTTCCTGGTGGAGTCCATTGAGAGGACTATGCCATTTCCTTAAGATAGTCTAGGATTTCGCTTAGTATCACCTCCCTCGATCTATCGAAGAACCTTAATGATTTTCTGTTGTTTTTCTACTTTCATGATCTGAATTCTTGAACTCTTTCAAAGCTTCAAACCTTTTATGTCAGATAATACACATACCCAAGCCTAGGACAGTCATCGGTAAATGGTAA